>JADKLZ010000104.1:36031468-36051468 GCA_021533235.1 Biomphalaria straminea | reverse complement strand
ATGAATTAAACGAATTTTTGACTGGTGAATTAGACTAATGGTTAACTAGTGAATTAGATGAATGGTTGACTAGTGAATTAGATGAATGGTTGACTAGTGAATTAGATGAATGGTTGACTAGTGAATTAGACTATTGGTTGACTAGTAAATTAGATGAATGGTTGACTAGTGAATTAGACTTATGGTTGACTAGTGAATTAGACCAATGGCTGACCAGTGAATTAAACTAATGGTTGACCAGTGAATTAGCCTAATGGTTGACTAGTGAATTAAACTAATGGATGACCAGTGAATTAGACTAATGGGTGACTAATGAATGGGGTCCATTCACCAAACGTAAACAAACAACATTTTCTCTATATGTTCTATAAAAATTACGCAATCCGTATGTGTGTCACGTGATCCGTATTTTTCTCTATTTTATCAATATTATGACGTGGCTAAATTTGTTTATTTACATTTTGTGAATGGACCCCATTAGACTAATGGTTGACTAGTGAATTAAATGAATGGTTGACCAGTGAATTAGACTAATGGGTGACTAATGAATTAGACTAATGGTTGACTAGTGAATTAGACTAATCTGAGAATGTTCTTGTTTTGATGTTTGTTTAGGTAATAGGGGAGGACGACCCAGAAACCACAGATGTCAGACCTGCGACAAGTCTTATATTGGCCAGGCCGGGCTGAACCGTCACTACCGGCTGAATCCTGACCATTGCACAAATCCTTCAGAAAATGGCAGCATCTCTTCATTACACAATGGCTCTTTAGATGGAGAAGATAGTAAAGGTACAGGACTAGTAAAGTTTTTTAACTTCTAGGGACTAAACTAAAACTTATCTAGCTTAACATTCCCTTTTTGTTTGTGAAGTGTTGACTTTTAATTAACTTCTGAATGAACATTTCTATAGTTCGTCCATCGTGGTTCGATGATGACCACTTTGTCATCCAGTGGGCTGAGGGCTTTGCACTGGGGTTTTGTGCCTCCTCATGTGGCTGGTGAGACCTATGCGAGCCCGGAATGTTCGGCCGCACTCTGGGCAGGTAATTCCAGCTGGAGCTAGTGTCGTTTGCCTTGCTTTCCTTCTCTGGCGTTTTTCTTTCGCAAGCGTTGTTCTTTTTTCCTCAGCAACCTGTGCGCCGGATCTCACAGCGCGGCGCCATGATACTCTGTCATGTGCCTCTGTCTCCCAGGTGCCGGGGTCAATGTTGAACTCCTTTAGAGAAGCTTTGAGGGTGTCTTTGTAGCGCTTTTTTTGACCACCTTGCGAGCGCTTGCCTTCTCTTAATTGGCCATACATGAGACGTTTTGGGATGCGGTGGTCCTCCATCCTGCACACGTGTCCTGCCCATCGCAGCTGGGACTGCATCAGGATTGTGTGGATGCTTTTCAAACCAGCTCTTTGAAGGACTTCAGTATCTGGCATTCTGTCTTGCCATTTGACATTTAGTATTTTTCTTAGACATGTCATGTGAAAGTGATTTAGTTTCTTGGCATGTCTTCTGTATACTGTCCATGTTTCTGAGGCATAGAGCAATGTAGGTAGGATGACGGCTTGGTAGACCCCTAGCTTAGTGTTTGTGGTGATACCACGTCTGTTCCAAACATTGTTTGATAGTCTGCCATATGATGCACTGGCCTTGGCGATGCGAAGGTTGATTTCATTATCAATATTTCCAATTCTGGAGAGTGTGCTGCCAAGATATGTGAATTTGTCCACTGCATTTATATCGTGTCCATTTATAGTGATGCTTGGATCCGAGTAGGCTTTCCCAGGAGCAGGTAAATATAAGACTTCAGTCTTATTTGTGTTAATGGTAAGGCCAAAGTCTGAGCATGCTCTTGAGAAGTCACTGACGATGCTTTGTAGATCGTCTTCAGAGCAGGCATTTAGGGCGCAGTCGTCAGCAAATAGCAAGTCTCTGATTACTGCTGAATTTGTTTTTGATTTTGCTTTGAGCCGCCTCGGGTTGAATAGGCCACCATCAAATCTGTATGTTATATTTATTCCTTTGTTTTCTCTATCTGTGAATGCATCTGTCAGCATAGCGGAGAACATGATACTGAACAGTGTAGGTGCTAGGACACAGCCTTGTTTTACCCCGTTTGATACTTCGAAGGGCTCTGATGGTTCACCACTTTCTTGGACACGGGCCTTCATGCCATCGTGGAATAGTCTCACCATGGTAATGAATTTTCGTGGACAGCCATACTTTGACATAATCTTCCAGAGACCTTCCCTGCTGACAGTGTCGAATGCCTTCGTTAGGTCGACATATATTGAGAAGAGGTCAGCATTTTGTTCTTGGCATTTTTCCTGGAGCTGCCTTGCCGCAAAGATCATGTCAATGGTTCCACGCTCTTTTCTGAAGCCGCACTGGCTTTCTGGTAGTAGACCATGTTCTATGTGTTGCATGAGCCGATTTAGTAGGATGAACATTTATAAAACTACTCTAGCCTTTTGGATAGTTTACTTGGAGATATTCCTTTTTTCTCTATAGAAATTAATAATAATGACAATGTCTTTGATTCTGAAGATTAAAGATGAGTGCAGTGTTTCAGATGACAACGACATGTAACCTATATATTTGTCCACAATGAATGCCCTTGTCCACTGGGGGTGTGTGTTCTTTTTAAGTTTTCTTTATGTCTCCTGCCACTGTATTCAATTAAAGAAACCCTTCTTTCATCCCTAGAAAATTTGAATCTTGGATAGTAGTACATTAGCTTGTCTTGTGAAGAGTATATCTTTAACTTATCTTCTAGATAATGACAAGGAACTAATGAAATCATTTTTTTTACTTTTTCATATAAAGAAAAAAAAATGCCTAGAAAATCTGTCTGAATGGTAAACATTAGTATTTCAAATGTCTGATCCATTAGTGATCCATACAGACATGAACAAAATATTTGTGTTGAATTAAAATTGAAACAAAGTCACATATGTAGATGACAAGCTTTGTCTTTGCCTGCCCTCTTGAAACACATCGAGACAAGCAAAGATCTTAACATCAAACCAGCAATGTCTATGTATCTACGTTGTGGTATATAGTCCTGGAGATATTTTAGGACATAAAAGGCTGTTTGATAGCAAGTACAATATCCAAATGTTTCTGTGTAACACTGTGACCTGTGTTTGTAACACCATGGCCTCTTAAATCTTGGTTACCATCTGTTACTACCTGGGATTTTTTTTTTTTGGCTTAAGGACTTTATGTTATTGCTAAAACAACAGCACAGAAAGATGGTATCAGAAACATTTTAATTGTGGAAATACTACACACCAAGTAATCCAGGATAACTTTTTAGTCAAAAGTTGAATATTCTTCTCAAACTTGAGTAAAAATAAGTTTACAAAACTCATTTATGGTCTGGTAATCTAGTTGATGGTCAACTATCAGGACTTAATGGTGTCACTTTTGTGTCTGAGACCAACAACTCATTAGGGCTAGCACAACAACCAAACTGCTTTGATGAGCTAAACATGGATCACTTTGGCTGAAGATAGAGAGAAGTGTTTGAACAACAAATAAACAAGAAAAGTTATTCAGGACATATAAAACCAAACTGCTGTGTTGCTTTACAATAGAATAATTGCTATATGATGTCACTCTTCAGATCTAATGGAAGTCCATGCTTTGGATTAGTCCTAACTGCCTTGGATTAGTCCTACCTACCTTGGATTAGTCCTACCTGCCTTGGATTAGTCCTACCTTCCTTGGATTAGTTCTACCCACCTTAGATTTGTCCTACCCACCTTGGATTAGTCCTACCTGCCTTGGATTAGTCCTACCCACCTTAGATTAGTCCTACCCACCTTAGATTAGTCCTACCTGCCTTGGATTAGTCCTGCCCACCTTAGATTAGTCCTACCTGCCTTGGATTAGTCCTGCCCACCTTAGAATAGTCCTACCTGCCTTGGATTAGTCCTACCCGCCTTGGATTAGTCCAACCTGCCTTGGATTAGTCCTACCCACCTTGGATTAGTCCTACCCACCTTATTTCCAGTTAAGAGTTTATTAATATCATAATGAAAGAGTAGCATGAAAGTATATCTATAACAATAAGTGAAAAAAGAAAAGGCAGGACTATAAAGACCTATACCAAAAGTTCCTGGCTGAAGGGCCAACTACATAAAGTGATACTTTGGTCAATAAGTTCACAGTGACTGCACCTGTGCCCAACTAAAAACTGCATCACATTCTCTGCATACCATTTGTTGAATGATGTCACAGCCTGCTGGGTGTTAGCTACATAAAGAAATGTGCTCCTCTCAAAATTCCTAATAAAACTCCTGAAGTATAATGAAATTGTTATGAGATGTTCCAACATGATCAGTAGTATGTACAGTTAATGCCCCTTTCATGCAGAAAATCAGCAATACATTTGTTTGATATCTGAACACCTCAAAATCTGTACTTTAACTTTAGTCCACATTGCTGTATATAGTGTACAGTCTATCAAGAGCTGCTTATAGTAATTAATAATAAGGTTGTTTTTTTTTTTTAATTATTATTTGGCCTAACCCTGAAAATTGATTTATTTAGATATATATATATTGTGCTAAAGTGAAAGGTTTCCTGACCCAGTCAGACAACTTGCTCCATGTTTGAAAAGCTTTATGAACAAAAAAAAAGAAGAAATTGTGGAATAAAAATTATTCCTTTGGTGAATTTTTATCTTTTGATAATGTCTATTATTGAATAGTAAGTTTAATTTTATGTGTTAGCATTCCTTTACTTTTATTCTTCCTGGAGTGTCCCTAATGTCTAACAATTTCGTTCAAAAGTTGCATTAGTAAAATGTTGATATGCACTTTTGTGATTTTTTCCCCTATACTTTTTCTTTCAAATCACAGACGAAAATGTTTTTTTCAAATGTTATATCCAGCTTTAGTTATATGTACTTGTTACATCTAGCTTTAGTTATATGCACTTGTTAGATTTGCACTAGTGTTTGTACTCGAAATTTACATCTGGGTTGATTGTCTAATGTGACACCCAGTTTTAAGCTGTGATCAAATGTCACTTTTAAAGTGGCCTATGTGGTATGACATTGAGCTGTGATCTAATTTCACTTTTATTAGGCCTATCTGGTATGGTATGACATTTTAACTGGAGCCCTCATAAAGTTATCTTTTGTTCATGGAATTCTTTTTGATTACCGTTGTTCTGGCACTTTGTTCTTGTGAATGTAAATTCGAAGTATGCCCATGTTTTGCTTTTCAGATGCCTCCCTCTTGCAGGATGGCAGCTCATCTCACATGTCCGACACCACAGCTGAGGTGTCCAAAATCAACGATGGGGTGGACAACTTCTCAGAAGACTCCAACACCCAGGACTCACTGAATTCCATCGGTGCTACCTCCCCTGTTGTAAAGAGAGGTCGGGGCAGAGGAGGCTACAGGGGGCGCTGGGCTCACTGGAAACAAAACGCTCAGCTCAGGAGAAAAAGTAAATTGAAAGAGGTGAGATTCACTTTTACTTTGACTTTTTCTCCTGGTCAGGTCAAGGTAGTCTGTCCACAGAACATGTTTGTCTGTTGTCCTACAGAATTTGTTTTGTAGTTACATTTTATTTTCTGAAAACCTAATTCAAATTTGTAATTTTTGCATTAAGTCAAAGAATGGTATAATAATAATAATAATAATGCATGTCTTCTTGTCTGAAGATTAATGAAAATCATCTGCCGAGGACAGACACAGGTGGCAAAAAGAAAATCTTAACCACCGGCGGACAATGGTTATACTTGCCCTGGATGTGGCAAAATATATAGGTCACAGCTGGGGCTGCATAGCCACAGGAAATATTGCATTCCTCATTAATCTTTGGACTTGAAGACAACCCAAATTTTATTAATATTATTTCACATGGCTACATGTATATATATATATTTACCCGTGTGTGTGTGTATATATATATATATATATATATATATATATATATATATATGCAATAGAAGCATGGTTTAGTGTGTGGCTAGAACCATTAATGCGCACCATGAGTCATCATTGCTTCTTGCCTTTCTCACCATAGCAAAGTCCCATTTTAAGTTTACAAATTAAGGGCTGTATACATATATATATATTCACATCTATGTCTTAAAATGTTGAGATGCTTTCTATTTATCACTAACTCTTGTATTTCCTGTAGTTAATCAAACAATGCAAAGATGAGGAGCTAATGGAGGTGGTACTACCAAGACTGGTCAACAGCGTCTCTGTTTGGGAGTTTTTGATGATGAAGTCTGAGAAAGGTGGATCTAGACCGCAGGTAAATAACTTAGGATGCTTTCTTATTTGTACTTTAGGTGTAATAAGAATGGAATGAGAGTATCCACTTTAGTACTCTACAGATGCCATCAGCCAATGTATATATATATATATATATATATATATATATATATATATATATATAATATATATATATATATATATACGAAGATGAGCACATTTCTCATTTCCTATGGACTCGAAGATGGCTGTGAAGTCCAATCCTCGCTATGAAAAGCCGGCCACATATGTGGCATGGGTGAGTTTTGTCAGTTGCAGATAAGCCTGCTTTTTCTCTCTGCTTTCTATTGGTTCGGCGCTCTATCGCACTGGCCACTCTACTTTCTTCAAATCTTGAGACTACGAGACTCACAGCTTCTCGCCATGTGGAGCGATCTAGAGCTAGTGCTTCCCAGCCATGAATGTCGATACCGCATTCCTTGAGGGAGCTCTTGAGGGTGTCTTTGTAGCGCTTGTATTGGCCGCCTTGGGAGCCAATGTAAGATACTAATGAAGAGTCAACACATGTTCTGTGTTTTCCAAACTTTCCATCAACGGAACACTTCACACATTCCGAGTATTTAGCAGAACACTGCTTTTCATTGTGGTGGGCTACTAGTAGTTTGTGGAACACCTATTCAGGCCTCTCGAAACACTGGGGTTCCACATAACACAGTTTGGGAAGCACTGTATTAATGTATAGGCACGGAAGTTGTAAGTAAACTTGTGTTTAGTCAACAGAAGTTGTAGATTTAATTTTTATTGTTGTTCTTTGACATCATCATGGTGTTCAATGAACGTGTTTGATTGGTTGAACTGTGAGTGACCTCTTTAATGGCCTGGTGACCAAAAACAATTAGAGCTATGAAGTTCAATGCTGCGTCAATTTACCACCTACTTGTTGGTTGAAATACATCTACATATATGTATAAAACCAATTTTAATTTAACATTTTTGCAGATATATGGGTATTGTATAGTTAATACATATATAGGTCTTGGCATGAAATATTTTGTTAATTAAGGTCAAAGTTTGTCTTAGGGATGAGAATCATGGAAGACTGAAAGAGAGGCAGTCGTCTGCTGTAAAAAGATAAGCTGTGTAGATTTAGCTAATTCTGTGTGGAATATATTTGATTTAGAAAAGTGTTCATGTGATATAAATTATAGTTGTTACGTACAAGTGATTGTGGAGATATAGTAAAAATTAATTCATCGAATAATTATCTGCATTGAAGAATAAATGAAACTAGCAGCACTAAATGTTTTATTGTTCATCCTTGTTCTTGGTATGGGTGCAGACGCATAAGTTGGGGAATCATAATAATTTAATAATTGATAATATAAAATATAGCACTGTAAAGTGACACTAATAGTATAGAGTGTGGTGATACAGACAAATTTTCCTATCAACCACAAATAAAAGTTTGCTTTCTTTAAAGAAAACTTCATAGAGTTATTTGAACTTTGATTTTTATGTAGGTTTGACTTTGATGTTATGTAGTTTGAATTGACCTCTTGTTCTCTGATGTCCTTTAGAATGTGATGTATAGTTTCTCTTTGTTTCTTCTTTGTTTCTTCAACTTGATTAATTTTTTTTTTGAAAGACTATTAAATCTGAGTGGTTAAGCGCTTGGCCTCCAAACCTGGGGTCCTGGGTTCAAATCTTAGTGAAGACTGATTTTGAATTCCTGGATTATAAGGCTACCGTGAGTCCACCCAACTGTAATAAGTACCTGACTTTAATTGGGGAAAGTAAAGGAGGTTGGTCGATGTGCTGGCCACATAACACCTTGCTCATTAACCGTTGGCCAAATAAACAGATGTTAACATCATCTGCCCTAAAGATCAAAAGATCAGAAAGGGGTACTTTACTTACATTTTATTCAATCTTGTACTAAGTCTTTCAAATTATTAAGCTGAGTGAATCTTGAAAAGTTCATGTATTTTAACTATGAGATACTTTCATTGAGTTCAGTGTTACTTGTACAGATATATAATATATGTTCAATAAAACTTCCTAATTGTTATTTGTAACTGAAATTCAAATCGCTATTGAAGTGTTTGAACAACTTGTTTTCATTATTCAAGTTATGTTAGATACTCATGGTATGATAGTAGACACCCTCTTTCACACCTTACTATCTATAGAGCAGATGATGTAAAGGTCATCTGATTAAGTGGCCCACGGTTAACGAGGGTGTTATGTGGCCAGCACAATCACCAACTGCCTTAACTTTTCGCCTTCCAATATTAGGTACCCATTAGAGCTGGGTGGACTAACATCGAAAAATAAAAAAAAACAGTCTTCAACAGGTTTCGAACCCGGGACCCCAGGTTCAGAAGCCAAGCTCTTTACCGCTCAGGCAAAGCACCTCCGATTATAGAGATGTACTTTGATATCTCCTCCAGGTGGATGTGATCTACCGAGAGTTTGAGTCTCTAAGACAACATGTCCAGAAGGCCTGTGCTGACTACATGAAACCTTTGAGTCCAGAGGAACTAGTGGATGACAACTTGCAGTGTAAAATGATCAAAGTGAGACAATAGTATTGGCTTTTAAACTTAGTGCTCACAAACTGTGTACCCTGTTGGCGCCTAACTAATAGTTTTAAATAGGCTAAAATATATATTGTCTATTTGGGTTGTTAAACAGGTAAGAGAACAAGTTTCCTTTAGAGACCTAATGATGATATGTACAAGTTTTCTATTTCTGTGGTCAACAGTTAGCAAGAATGTCTAGCGATAAACCAAGCTATTGTACTTTTTCCAAAATGCTAGTAACCCGTTAGTTTCATCTGGTTTCAGGGATACTCACTAAATGTTACATCTTCTATTTACAAGTCCCTATAAACATTTGATCTCTTAACCATTGGTTCAGTTGCTTGGGACTTTATTATCACAGACATCATGCCATCAACCCTATGGTAGTGGTCATGTTATGGCTCGTATGATGGTGTAAGTCGACTGTCAAATATGTCATGAGTTTGTGCAAGAAAAGAAAATCTGTATACACAACACTATACTAACAAAATGTTTGTGCTTTCCATCTGTTCTTCTTTTTTACTGCTCTCCTAAAAGGTGCAAAGGCTATTTATATTCTTACAAGCGTTAACTCTTGTCTTTTAAAAAATTGTACAATTTTTTAAACTCACATATAAACATTTCATCTCATCTACATGTTGGTTCTTTTTAAAATCATTTTCGCTCCTGAGCTGTAGGCTCTATTGCAGAAAATATTGTGTTTGTCTTCTCATGCTTTCTATAAAATCTCATTTTCAGAAAGTTTTGAGTCTTGTTTGTAGCTCTTTTGTTGAAGTAAAAGAACATCTGAGTCTAGCTGTGACTGAAATATCCATGGGGCAAGATGGGTCCATTCTCCGCCATCCACCGAGCTCTTGAAATTATCTTCATTAAATAGTTGACTGTTCTTTGTGTATGCCCTGTGGAATAGTCACATCCTTGGCTCCGATAGCCAATCGTGGAAATATTGCCACCAAGTGGAGAATTTGAGTCAGATTTTTCCTTGCCTAGATGGGTTGTATTAAGTCTGACATGTCCCATCAACATGAAAGCAAAACTGGTTTTTAGGCTCCAGTTCCAGTCACTGAATAGGTTTAGGACAAAATCATTTGAAGGTATGAAGCTGGACTGTGGGAGGTACCAAGAGGCACAAGCCTTGAGGGCATTAGCTAGAAAGTATGAGCTTCACTTTCACCTGCAGTATTGACAGTCCTTGAAACCCTGACATGATGGTTCATTGATTTGCACTATTATCTTTTTCATTCTGTTTAAGATATGTTCAGCTACTTTAGGCATTCCTAAAGCATGTTTTTTTTTGTCTTTAAAATTAACTTTACTTATCCTATGCACATTTGTGTAAACCAATTTTCAAACAAATTTTTTTTGTTTAGTAGCTGTAAAAGATCTAGGCTTTATGAATGAATACAGTATAGGACATCTAGGATCCTGATATATTTCACCAAAGTTTGTAGGCTCTGTGTCATGTAGTGTGATTTTAGTGTGTAATGTTCATCAGACCTGAATAAGAATGGACTGATGCCATTCCAAACCCCCTTGGTGATCTTGTTGACTGTTGCTGCTTGTCTAGCTGCAAGTTCAACACTCAAGTACAACATTGGATCGTTGTGTCCAGCCAAAGAAGTTTTTCTTTAAAATTATCTCTACAACATACATTCATCTCAATCTCATCTAACCCATTTAGAAAATGACATTGTCTCAGAGATTTGTTGCCACTGTGTTTCTGGGAAGTCTTTTTATTTTGTAAGATGATTAGAAAAATTTGGTGTAAACAATTAGTCCAATTGATAAAACCTATTCATTTACAATTTTTAAACATTTATTTTCAGGTATCTGACAAAAATTTGGCCACATGTTTAGGTTTAGATACATTGACCTACAGAGTCCGAGAAATGCCCCCTGGTGACAGCAACTCCTTTTCTTCTCTGCATAATAAACTGTCCGCTGCAGCATTGACTGTTGTATCCAATACTAAACCAACTTTAGATCAAGCAGACGCCAAGCGTTCAGGTTCTGAGGTGCCCCTAGATCAAGGGCAAAACCAGGTGAAGAAGCCGAAGATAAGTACTTATGTCTCCTGGGATAGATTGTCTCAGCCTGCGAATGTGAA
Source organism: Biomphalaria straminea (assembly GCA_021533235.1). NCBI lineage: Eukaryota > Metazoa > Mollusca > Gastropoda > Planorbidae > Biomphalaria > Biomphalaria straminea. The sequence continues at coordinate 36,040,543 of JADKLZ010000104.1, read as the reverse complement.
TGCATCAGTGGTCACGTCACAACAGGGCTCATCCCTCGAAGAGAAGACTATTACTTCAAGGTCTGATTCCTCATTGTCGTCTGTTTCTTCTCTGTCCTCGTCGTCCGTGACGTCCCCACAGTTAAACTTTTCTACTGCAGTGACGTCATCCACGGTGACAACATCTTCATCTCCGCCAACATTCACCTCATCGGTTTCCAAGCCAGTCTCTGTGTCGTCTGTGACTGTCAGGTCCCCTTTTGTTCATATAGCTTGCCCAACTACAAAGCCGGGTACAGTCTCGTATGTCCTGGCTGACGCAAAAGGGCAACATCTTCTTGGGTCAAACAAAGGGGTCAGCAAAGGTCAGTCTGTCCCTGTCCTCATCACCCCTCAGCTGACCACTGGGCAAATTTTGCCAACTATCTCCAGTGTCCAACCAAAAATCTTAGTAGCTACCCCACAAAGTCAGCAGGCCTCGACAGCAGCCACCACTGCGAGCCAACAGCCAAATGCGACAACTTTACTTTTGGCAACGGCTGCACCTCCTTCAGTGCAGCACAGAGTGGTGGTCAGGCAACCTCCCCAACAATCCAAGATTCTTGTGCCCAGTCAGTCCACAGTGAGCAAACCTCAGGGCATGTCAACCATTTCATTGTTCAGCACAACAGCCAGCACCTCAGTCAGCCAATCACGGTCAATACTGAGCCAGGCGAAACCTGCAGAGGTCAAGGTTTCCAGGCAGCTCTTCCATGACACCACATCCTCGACAATTTCCACGTCTGTTGCGCTCTCCAATGGCCGCAGCAGTAACAAAACGGCTAGCTTATTATCAACTTCTCAAACAGTATTCCAGCCACATTTGCCTGCGAGGACTACAACTGTTCCGGTCATCTCTCCAATAGTTAGTAGCAACATTACAGAGGTTATTAAACCCAAGCAAGTTTCTACTAGAACTCTGGTGACCCCTCCCTCTGGTCAACAGTTCATTGCCAGTCCTAACAAAGCATCTGGGGTCCAGGTGATTGTATCTGAGTCAGAAATGGATGACATTGAGGTACTGAATTCTCTGGGTTTCACTGATGATCTTAGTACACTGGCAGTCTCTGCTGATAACTTGAATGGCACACTCTCAACAACTGACCTCGTCTCTGTTTCCAGTGTCACAGAGGCAGATTCTTTCCTTCACTCCCAGGCCACAGACTCCAATTGTAAATATGTCACAACAGGTGAGGCTTCTGTCACATCCTCACCCTCCTTTGGTATGATACAAAACGGAACCATTAGCGTGCTGGACGGCATGGCGTACATTAACGGCAGCTCAACAGATTTTTCGACCAATTCCTCACCCCCAATTAGTATCAAAGACTGCAGCAATGGCAATGCTGGTACATTAGTGGTATCCAGTGCCCCATCCACTGGAGATTTTATCATTTCTAAACCCCAAATGGGCTTTAGCTCCAGCATGCTCCATTCCAGCCCTTACACCAATGGAGCTAGCCAGGACATTAAGACAGAGTCTTTGAACAACTCCTCGATGATATTAGCAGACATGTCGGGACTGCAGTATGAACAGGCCGATGCCTCTGTTCATCTCAATGGCAGATCTCTCCTACAGTCTGTAGAGACTCCAGAGGATTCTATCAACTTGTTGTCTGATAACCTGCCAGTGTCAGAACCTCATGATGCTGATGGTCACTTCCTGGACACAAGGGACAGTGGAATGCCCAGCGGGGAGGAGGTAGATAATCAGATTTATTTGTCTGAAGGAACAAATATTTATCAAACAGAGGATGGTACTATAATTATTCAGAGTGCGGATGGCAACACCTATCAGCTTCAAGGTGCCCAGGGCCTGTCTCTGGAAACTGTCCAAGCCCTGTTGTCTGGTCAGCTTAACCAGCTCACCGAAGATACCGGATCAGGTGGTGTTCAAATGCTTTAAGTACTTTAACTGTCAAGTGTAGGTCTTTCCTCAGTACAGAGTTGTATTTTTTTAAACCAGTTCATTGTTTCTGTTTTGTTTCACCTTATGAAGGTATGTGGAGAAACGTTATGTCACATGTTGGGAACTTTAAAGGAAGAGAATTGTATATTATTTGCCACCTTAATGGTTGTGACTAAACTAATACACCTATAATTCTAGGGAAACTTGAAGTCATTGAAGATACAGTTAAGATAGCATAATGGGTTCTATTTCTTAGTCACTTGGGAGTTATCTGGACGTTGTATTGACTTATTCATGCACTACTCCAAGGGAGACTCCCCACTGATTATGGTTATTTTTACATGTTGTTATTTGTTGGTATGGGTTAAAGTTGACTGGGATAAGATATTTACTTACAAGTTTACTGTCCTTTTTTTTAATTCATACATACAAACACACACACACAGTCAATTAGTTCTCTATTGTTGTAGTCCAACACTTGAGTTGAAATAAAAACATATTTACATGCTTGCCCTTGTTTCTGCTCTTGTAATTGCTCATTGATTCCAAAAAAGACAAACCCAAGTTTCATCTATTAAGGAACATTCAAAACAATATAATGATAGAACTCAACACATAAAAGCCAGAAGAAAATAGAAGTTCTGAGAAGTAGCCTGCTGCCAATATAGCATTTTTAAAAAACATCCAATTGGACTAAATGCAATAGTTTTATATATTTAGATTACACAATAAATGTGTCTTAAAAATGTTTAGCTACAATCAAGAAAAAGACCTTTGTTACATCTATTTCCAATTAGGTATGTAACAGTTGACCAGTAAGTCAAAAGTGATAATAATCCCAAAGACAGCTTATGAATAAATGGATCACCTCTCATTCACTGGTTTGAAAGAATCATTGTTTTAATTGGGAAAAAAAATCTAAACTCTAGCAATGGTTGAATCCGTTAGCTTTACATTTGGGATTTCAGATAAATATTAACTGAAACTGTTAAGAAATACTTTTTAAAAAAAATATAGTAATCAATCATGAATAATATCTAATTACAGTAGATGTCTTTATTAGTGTATTGATGTGACAAGTATCAACACAGTCATGCATGCATGAGTTATAGTCTACCAAGTTATTATTTTGTGGACTGACTTAGGCAAACCATTCCAGTCTCTACTGGCACTTGAGAATAAAGAGCATCCAATATAAAAATATTTTAATTGCTTTTGTATGGCATCTCTATCAAACTTCTAGCCTGCTCACTGCAACATAGTCCAGGGGGGTGGTGGTAGGGCTGATTTGAGAGAAGGGTTTTGTGCTGCCTTAATGTGCTAAGCCTGGATTTGAACTTGAGCCCTCTTGGTAGATAGCTAAACAGTGTTTGCCACTCAGCCACAGATCCCATTTAATGTCAACAAGCACACACACACACACAAGTTTTAAACAAAATTTTTGTTCCACTTGCTGGGAGTAATGCTAGGGAGATCAGTATTGGAGGTGAAAAGTTGACAAGTGTCAGTAGTTTTAAATACCCCAGAGATATTATCTCAGAGGAGGGAACCAAATTTGAACTAGATATAATTCTGGCCAGTAGATCTACACTCCACAGCAGCACTTTCAAAACTAAAAACAATCTGTAAAAAAGCCCACCCCTCAACACTAAAATCAGACTGATGCATTCCCCTGTCATAGCCTCATTCTTATATGATTGCGAATCTTGCATGCTGATTGTAGAACTAGAGGAGGATCCTAGCAATGGAATTGAGATGCTACAGAATGATCATAGGCATCACATACAAAGGCCGAATAATTAACAAAGAGATTAGAAACAGGATACTACAGTAATTGGACCTCAGGATGACCTGCAGAGACTTTCCTTAAGGGAACAGTACCATGAAAAAGAAAAGGCAGACTGCAAGAGATGGTAAGACAACATAAAATTTTGGATGGCCCTGTCATTGAAAAAGATTTTATCCATTTCAAAGGACATGGGATTTGGCACAACTGCACAAATTAGGCCAAGTTGTGCCCTCAAAAGACAGAGAAATGAAGAAGGATGATCAACAGATCTTGTGTGGTGCCCGTCAGATTAAAGGAAAGCTGAGGTGGACTCTACATATTTCAAAATGGTAAAGGTGATGTTAAATCTGACATTTAGTGCTGTTTGGGATGAAACTGTGTGTATACCTATTGTTTAACAGATGTTACAATATTTTAGTTTTAATTCTGGTCTAAGATCGCATGCATACTTTGTAACTCAAGATTTAAATGTCAATGGAATCACACACAATCTCCCATCCTTCTTTGAATTAATGTGATAGAAACAAATAATTTTTGTCCTTAATGGATTACATTTAAATATTATTCATTAAAAGTAAACACAACTCCAAGATTTTTCCTTTCAAATTGCTTATTAAATAATTTTTTTTTTTTTTAAGTTGTAGTTGCACCTAATTGTCAGCATCTGATTGTCACTAGTACTTTCTGTTTCTTACAAACTAAAGGGACACATGAAAACTGAAGTGTGGAGAGTTTCAGTGCCAAATCACTGGGACTGAATTTCTAGAAATTTCATGATATAACCTCAAAACTCCTAGAAGTTATTTTTAGTAATAAAAAAAAGTAAAGTATCCCCTTCAGACCTTAAGATCTATGGGGAAGATGATGTTAAGGTCATCTGTTTCTTTAGCCAGCGGTTAACGAGCAGGGTGTTATGTGGACAGCACAACGACCAACCGCATTTACTTTCCCCTCCTAAAGTCGGGTACCCATTAGAGTTGGGTGGAATCAGGGGTGCCCTAACAATCCCGAAATTCAAAATCCCAGTCTTAACTGTGATTTGAACCCAGGACTTCAGGTTCAGAAGCCAAGCCCTTAACCATTCAACCACCACCAACCCAAGTTATTTTTGGTTGACACTAATTCCCCTCATTAAACTATTAGTACTGGTACATTTCTCAGTTACCTACGCACCATTTAATTAGATTTACTGGACATTTAACCTGTGTAAGGAGTGGCACAATGATGGCTAAGAATGCCTGTATGTTCCATCTATGCTACCCTTATAGATAAGATCATTTTGGCCAAGGAATATTTGCCTATGAGTATGTCTGAACCATCCTTGACTCATAGTACCAGTAATGCTATTAAACTAAGTACTTTTATGAATGACAAATCTTTTTTTTTTCATTTGACACCCAGCATTTTTGTATCACTTCACTATTAAAGATTTGTACTCAGCAAGTTGCTTAGTCTAGCTTAACTTTCATTACCTGTATGATACTGGCATTAATAAAAGATAAGCACCTTTTTATTTAAAAATGCTTTTTTAAAAAACAAGGCTTATCAAAGCTAAGAAGCTTAAAATCATTGCTATGTCTCAATGATGCAGGAATGAGCTCTACATAAAGCAAAATTAATTATCACTAATTGATTAACTAATTATTTTTTAAATTGATTCATGTATTATCATCGACTATAAATAATTATGCACTATTTCAACTAGATCAGAGAATAGGAATATTTATTTCCTTTTTGATACCAAGCAAAATAATGTAATTGATTAATTAATTTTTCAAATTGATTCCTGTCCGTTAGGTACAGGTACCATACAACAAATAATAATGTAAAGTTTCAACTTGATCCAAAAATGGGTTTTATAAACTTAAGAAAAATGTTTCTGCATCCTACTTTGCGAAAATTATTTTCCATTTTATTTGTGTTTTATGTTTCAACATCTTAATCTGATCCAAGTAAACTCTCTGGCAAACTAGTGTCTCATTCATGGACATATTTTTGGACATAACCAAATCAACATTATTATAAATACAAACTTATATTCTAGACATTCAATTGATCACATAACAAATGTTTTTCAAGGACAACAGTTTAATTGAATCAGTTCATCTCTAAAGTCATGCGTTGCCTTGCACTGAGGTAAATGTTGTATCATAGTTTTAGCCTCACTGCTTAAAAGATTACAACACCCTAGCCAAAACCTTCTGGATTGGAGAGGAAGAGAGCTACCTGAGACCATCCCATCAGTCCAAAGGTCATAATAAATGATCAGGCAACCATCCAGTACAATAAGTTGGTGGTTAATTTTAAAATAAAATTATATTAGTACCGGTAATAAAATCCAATACGAAAAAATCATACACTATATGCAAGGCTAGCATGAAGGTCAACATAAATCTGGGCACCATCAATTTGTTCTGGACAGATCCAAACTCAAGCTCAGAATTCCTATCTTTGTAAACTGTGGCCCAAATGAACTCAACACACTGTGTAAGATTAAGAAAACAGTTCTTGTGGCTCAACACAATAGTGGCTGAAGTCTTTTGCTATGACACTTTCGTGCAACTACCACCAAGATTATTACACAACCAAAAAAATATTACATGGCTGGGTAGCTTCTTTGCCCTGAATTAATTCAATCACATCACTGGCTTTGTCAATGTAGTTGAATTTTCATGTTTTAGTGAGACAGACATCAGCCAGGTCATTTTAAACTAGTCAGGTCAAAACATCAGTACAGGTAATTAAAGTTTTTTAAAGTTATGACCAGATAGAAGTGGAGATGGTTGGGTGTGTAGTTCAAAAATTGTTTGCCATCTGATACCAGTACATGTTGACTTGATGTGTAACAGTCTCTGACACTTATGGCATGACTTAAATCTCCTGATGGAACAAGTTGACCCAAGTTTCAGTCTGCAGCAGTAACAGTTTGAACACTAGGGATGCTTGTTTGACCAGCATAGAAGTAGTGGTCATCAGGACTGGACATGACCAGTTTCAATGAGGAGGGCCTGCAGTAAGTCACAAGTCCTGGTGGAGACATAAGGCTGATGAACCCAACAGCTGGTATAGAACATGATGACATCTCTGTTGGCAGCATGGCCTACATGCTTGCACAGCTCAGCCTTGAAACTCACTTCCTGTTGGTAGTCTGTACAGATTTCTCTCACAGTCTTGGCTAGAAAGAAAAAAAACATTTATATCCAATAATAGCAAACATTTAGCACTAAATTACTTGATCTAAAATTACTTTATGTCCTAAATAAATCAAGATCTACAATTACTGGAGATAAATAACATTAAGTTCTGATTTTTTTTCCTCATTTTTCTCATCCTATCTGACGTTAATAGTTTTTTTTTTTCATTAACTTTAATTCCAAGACAAAAGTTACAGTGACATTTTAATTCTAGAGTCTAAGTGATATTTCATGCCAAGTCTTAAAAGAAAGCTAGCTATTTGTCAGGAATTATTGCACTCAGATTGGGAATCTATTAAATAGTTTTTTAGCAAGCATCTAAACAGGTAAGAAGAGCCTGTGTACAACACAATGGGGTGTGATTGGGACTTAGTTTACATTATTAGTTAATTAGAGACACACCATAGGAGACGTATTTTTCGAGATTTGGGTTTGAGACAGTAAAATCAGCGATAGAATTCTCTTGTTTTATTTGACAGATACTTTGAATGTGGCCTTATTATTCTTGGATTAAATATTATATTGTTGTGACCCTGTTCCCCCTGACTTACCATTTTTTTCCATGTGCGGAGTACGGTGATTTTCGTTTATGCTTTTGATGACCTTAACTAGCGTGAAAATGTGCTGAGAAACTTGAGTTATGAGTTGTTGTTTTTTTTTTTCTTTTGTGGATTTCTTGACTGAGGTTTGAGGATTGTTTTTTCTATTGTGGTAGTGATTTGGGATATTGAAATTGGATTTGGAGATTGTGACATTATTTCTTTTTACCGGGGATATCGATTGATCATATTTGAATTTTGCTTCTGCAATCTGAGAAGGATATCGGCGACCTGACAATCGGTGAGTTAACTTAATTTCTTTAGCCCACTCCAAAGTCGTAACAATATGAACTGTTCTTCAGAGCTGACTACATCTCTTTATTCATTAATAAATGATGTTTGTTATTCTGCGCTCTTGATCAACTACATTGAATAAACCCGAACCAGAAACTCAAACACTGGTGAGTAATTGTCATCATTTGACAACCATCTACAGTTGATTGCAGTACAGATTAAGCATCCATCACAGGTGGCACTTTACTTCTATTTATATTTACATTATATAACAGCATGTCACATGTTATAGCCTACATACCTATGTCCTCTAAGGACATTGTCTGAAATAACACATCACTGACAGTTGTAGACGTGTTGAAAGACTTCAGTGAAACTAAACTCTCTGCAAGTTTTGTCTTGGACTCAAGTTTCTCAGCAATTTTTTTCTGTAACAAAACATAAACAAATAAACATTTGTCATTAAACTCACATCCTGGTTGTACAGACACTGACTGTCTTTGGAACTCACTCCCCAGTGATCTCAGACAGACAACATGCTTCAATGGATTTAAGAACATTAAGACCTATCTGTTCAAAACTTTCATAGATTAATCTTATATTACAGATGTTACTTCAAAAAAAGATGATGATTACGTCCTATGAGTCATGCATGTTAACTATTGACCTAAATCACTGTTTTCATGGCTGGCTCAGGCAACCCATTCCATGCTCTAATAGCACTAGGGAAGAAGGAGCATTTGTACAAAATTTGTCCTAGCATATCTTAGTGCCTTTCTGAGTATATTATTAGGCTTTGTTTTTGTATTTGAAGATTATGGTTCAGTGTTTTATGTATAATAGCTACTTTACTTTTTAGTCTTCTATCCTGAAGGTTTTCTAAATTTAGTGATTTTACTAAAGGTGTTACTCTAGTCAAATGTGAATATTGATTTGTTATGAATCTCACGGCTCTATTTTATGCCTGTTCCAGTTTCTTAATGTTTTCTTGAGTTGAAAGGCCCCAAATAGTCATTTTAGCTCTTGTGTTTATGTTAGGTATCACAGCACCTTGAGTCAAATTTTTTTTATTAACAGCACTCTATAAATTAAATCATTTTTATTTCATGCACTATTTAGTACATCGATGAGCCAGACTTCACATTTTTGATTTTCTTTTATATTTAAAGACTGTTAATTTATCCAGGGATTTTTTTTTTCACCCTAAAAATTTAATTGTGAAATGCTTTTCAGTTTGAAGAATTCTTCTTAAAGACTTTGCTGCTAGTAAATAAATAAACTGCCCTGAAGGTTAACACGAGTCTGATAATTAATAAACACCATGAATGTTAA
>JADKLZ010000104.1:36011548-36025191 GCA_021533235.1 Biomphalaria straminea | reverse complement strand
CAACAGAATCTCTTTCGACCAACAGAATCTCTTTCGACCAACAGAATCTCTTTCGACCAACAGAATCTCTTTCGACCAACAGAATCTCTTTCGACCAACAGAATCTCTTTCGACCAACAGAATCTCTTTCGACACAGTAAGGCTTAGGGCTCTTTGAGTGACAATGGAAAAATACAATGAAAATAGCTATCGACTTTAAAATCAGACTGAAGCGCTCTTTGGGCATGACCACATTCTAATATGCTTGCGAATCTTGGACACTGACTGCAGAACTAGAGAGTAGGATCATAGCAAGAATAATAATGATCTCCCAAGAACATGAATTTGGTTGCTGTCACCACTCATAACATTATAATAGGGTATCTACTTTAAGGCATCAACTTTGAGGTGGGGACACTACCTTATTTGTCTGGCGATGTAAAGAGACCTAACTGTGAAAAAGAAAAACACAGTGTTAATTTCATTGAAATTGCATCTGCACCCGCCCCCCGCCCCCAGAAATAGAAAATTTTAATTAAAACTAATAAAACTTCGAGTGTTTTGATCAGAAGAAAATAGTGTGCAGATTAATTTATTTTTTTATTTAATTAAAACTGAAATAAACTTTTAAAAAATAAATATCTAACTTGTTTAATAACATACTTTTCGTGTACGATGTCAGTAATTTAGTAAAATTTTTAATTCTGTCACATTGCGTAGCTTTGCGCGTATCTGGCACAGGAGATACATGGACCTCCTGGCTTAAAAAGAAAGTAAGACAAATCAAACATGCGAGCCGATGCGCGGTGTAGCATACTGTTAGATAGCTAGTTTAGTTGATTGGGTTGCGCACCTTTATGTACTGACAGTGAACGGATATTTTATAATGACGACATAGACTTTAGGGTTAGAGGTAAAGTTTGACTCATAGAAATTAGTTACTGCTAGACTCTTGAGGGGAAAACATCGCTTTTAGTGACAGACTAATAACAGTAAACTCAGGCGTACCTCAAGGAACAGTCTTAGGACCACTACTATTTTTAATTTACATAAACGATTTACCAAATTGCATTAGTTCAGGAACAAAAGTCAGATTATTCGCAGACGATTGCATAATATATAGAACAATAAAAACAACACAAGATACAGAAATTTTACAAAGATAATTAGATGAATTACAAAAATGGGAATCAAATTGCAGCATGTCTTTCCACCCAGAAAAATGTCAGTTATTAAGAGTAACAAAAAAAAAAAAAAACTAAAACAAATTAATTCCACTTATTTTATTCATGGTAAACCAGTAACACAGACTAAAAACGCAAAATACCTAGGTGTTATAATAAATGAAAAACTGTCATGGAATGCCCCTATTGATGAAACAATAAAAAAAATCAAAGCATTAGGGTTTATTAAAAGAAATTTCTATAAATCAAATAAGAACATAAAACTACAATGTTATTTAACCTTGGTTAGGCCTATAATAGAATATGCATCCTCTATTTGGGACCCCTCAACTCAAGAAAACATTAAGAAACTAGAACAGACACAAAATAGAGCAGTGAGATTCATAACAAATCAATATTCACATTTGAGTAGAGTAACACCTTTAGTAAAATCACTAAATTTAGAAAGCCTTCAGGACAGAAGACTCAAAAGTAAAGTAGCAATTATACATAAAACACTGAACCATAATCTTCAAATTCAAAAACAAAATTTAATAAAATACTCAGAAAGACACAAAGAAAAAGGCACATTCCTCGTACCATATGCTAGGACAAATTTGTACAAAAGCTCCTACTACCCCAGCGCTATTAGAGCATGGAATGGATTGCATGAGCTAGCCAGGAAAACCGGTGAATTGGCAGAATTTAAGTCATTGGTTAATATGCATGACTGAATGCATGACGCGTAGGACGTAATCATCTTCTTTTTTGAAGTAACGTCTGTATTGTATAAGATAAGATAAGACACTAGACTGTGGCCCATTCTGTAAATAAAAGTTCTATTTGAAAGTTACCTTGGAGTCAACTTGGTCATTGAGTCTTATTCCTGTTAGTACCTTATCTACATTTTTTAATGGTGTGCACGTTTTCAAGGACTAGCGATTAATACAACATACAAGGTACGTATTCATCTAGAATAAGTAATCATCTTAGAAATACATCTGATCTACACATACTTCCGTTATAGTGGCGACCCCAGACGCTCTAAAGGTCTAATGGACCCAGACGTCTTCGTTGAAGGTTTGTTGTTAGAACAGTGATGATGATGATGGTTCAATTAATCCAGATTCTAATAAATTGTCTATTTCCTTTTTTTTACTCTGTGTTGTAAATGCAAAGGTATTCTATATGGTTTAAGTTGGATAGGTTTTGATTCTGTTACTTTAATGTCATGTTTAATGATATTTGTTTTTCCTGGGAAGTGCCCCAATGCTTACAGCTATGTCAATCCATAATGTAAAGTTTTTTCTCTTGTTCTATATTAAACAATAAACATATTAATTAATTACCAATAATTAATTGTCTAATTTGTTGTTGTTTTTTGTTTATTAATTCAGGTTTTGTTAGGTACAAAAAATACTTGTTAAGTGTTAAAAAATGTGTAAGGAACACGCATTGATTTAACACCTCCTCCACCACAAAAAACACTCTTGTTGAAGACAGGCGAAAAAGACCAAGACTTAAATAGATCACCGGTAGACAGGGGCGGACTGGGTGTTAAAATCAGCCCTGGCATTTCTATACACTCAAGCACATAAATTGCATATCATATGGTGGGCATTCATTTATAGACATGCATGACCTCAAAATCAGTTTGAGTATCAATAACTGTGTACGTGCATACAGGGTAGGCCTAGTTATTAGAAAGATAGGCCTTATGTTGCTTTTTAATCGCTAAATGTGTGGGCCACTAAAAGATTAAAGCCTACTAGTAGCACTGTCCACGGATGTAGGCATTTACATTAGGCCTATTTTGGAAAATTTGTTACATCAAATTAGTATTACACTATAGAGAGAGTTCCTATAACCACGATGATCAGAAGAGAGAATATTATAAAACAGTTAATTTAATACATTGTTGCATCCATGCGGCCCTTTCGGTGGCCCTACCGGCCCATTTAGGTACCGGCCCGTCGGGCATTTGCCCAAATGCCCATATAGCCAGTCTGTCCCTGCCGGTAGACAACGAATTTGTCTGCATCAGTAAACATTTTGTCGAAACTGGGTCGGGGTCGAATCTCTCTGAAGACATTTTGAATTTCAGGATTTTTAAGACGCCTAAGCGTCCACCCAACTCTAATAGGTACGTAACTTTACTTGAGAAAGGTAAAAACGTCGGTCATTGTGCTGTCTACATAACACCCTCGTTAACCATCGACCACAGAAACCAATGAGCTTAATATAATCTGCCCTATTGTTTGTTATATTGTTTATTGTGTTGGTTAGTGTAGTCACGTGATACACTTCACTCATCCTTAATCAGCAGAATTATCTTTTTTTAAAAATTATATAGATTCAGCGAACTCTTTTATCTTCTCATTAGCATATTAAGATTCTGTAGAAAATAAAGCACAGAAAATTATCCAGGAATTATGGAAGTTAATTAACGAAACTAAATAAAAAATAAGTGTGTCTTTCAATCGAAAGCTGTGAGCCAAATGAACATAGGATATTTAGGCACCGAACATTCAGGCATTTAGAAAATTAGGCACCGGCAAATTAGTCACTTTTTGACAAGGCGTAAAATTAGACACCGGAATATTAGGTTCTCTTTAATAGCAACCTTAATTTTGAAAATAAATAAAACGTTTTAACGTATATTTTATCCTTAGGCGAGGTTATAAAAACTGCATTTTCCAGTGCCTAAATTTTCATGTGCTTAAATATCCGGTGCCTAAACTTCCAGTGCTTAAATTTCCAGACACAAAACCAAATATCAAAAGAACAAATAAGCTTAGCCTTGATCCTACGCTCGACTTTCCTTATATATTTTTTTTCTTTGAATGTTTTGACATTTCTGTGACGTCACTGTCACGTCACTAGAGTTTTCTTTTTGTTTCTCTACTAGCGCATAAACGTTTAGTTAACAAAGGGAGAGCATAAAAGTTTCATACGATGAAAAAAAATATATGAGTTGTATCCCTTACCCTTGTCTCGCGCAAGACATTGTTTAACTAATTCCAATTCACTAGATCATGACTAGATGTTATGTGGTATCTAGATCAACATAATTAAATAATTTAAAAAAATAATTAAGTATTAGGAATAATTCTTAGTCATTATACTTTTCGAATCAAATATTTTAAATACCAATCAATTAAACATTTATGAGAAATGTAATTACACATGTGAATCTCAGTGCTTGGGTACCTGCTTGCTCAGGTCACCCCAGTATGTTACTACACTCAAACCTGCGGAGAATTTGGTCGTATCTGTCTTTTGGAGGTCGAACGGATTCCCAAAGTCTTCGCCCATGATCCATGTCCAGGCTGCCCTGGTCAGTGCCGTCCGTTATTTCGTGATATTTTAATTCACTATTTTCTCTCAATAAAGTATCGATCCCTGGTGCTGCCTTTATGAATGTGCCAAGTTTCCAGCATTGATGACATCGAATCTTCGAGATCAAATTATCCCGGTACCCCGTCAAAATAGCGCGGACAAAATAGCACCGACAAAATAGCGCGGACAAAATAGCGCCGACAAAATAGCGCAGAAAAAATATATTTTAGTCATTTTGAAGGAAATACTTTGTGTATTGTTAAATAAGAATATATATATATATATATATATATATATATATATATATATAATATATATTTTAATTTTGGTTCAATGTTATCGTAATTTTTCTGTCATTTTGCATGAAACACTATAGATAAACATAAAAAATCAAAAAAAATCAATCATAATAAGGTAAAATGAATAATTTCAAAATATAGCATTTATTTGAATTATAAAAGTGTACTTTGAGAACACGCAAAGATACATGTCAAATTTACACACATAGACACAAACTTTCACAAAGTTAAATTTTAGGAAATGTCACGTAGATATTCCATCACTGGCTTGATTCCATACATTGGCAATATAGATTTTAAAGTTGCCCCTGAGTTATTTGTGCAGCTCTTCTCAGTACATGCACTGATTGATCAATCACTTTACCACTTATATATATACTGCCATCTAAACAAGAAGCTGACTATGTTCGACTCTTCAAGAAACTGCTGGAGCTAAGACCAACTCTTACTCCACAGAGTGTGATGTCAGATTTTGAGAAGGCAAGTCAAAATGCAGTTAGCACAGTATTCCCTGCGAACAGACTTGTCGGTTGTCTATTCCATCTTGGACAAAGTCTCTGGCGTAAAATACAAGATGAAAATCTTGCAGCTACATATCGGGAAGATAAAAATGTACGCAAGTTTGTCAAGATGCTGTTAGCCCTTTCATTTGTTCCACCTGAAGATGTAAATACTGCCTTTGAAGAATTAAATGAAGCTCGGCCAGATGTTGTAGGGAATTTTTATGACTATTAGGAGGACAACTATATTGGTCGCCAGAGATAGAATAGACAACCGACAAGTCTGGTCGCAGGGAACACGGTGCTTACTGCGTTTTGATTTGCCTTCTCAAAATCTAACATCACATTCTGTGGACACTAAATTGCTAACAACACGGCACTTTTATACACATCATATATAAGTCCGCGCTATTTTGTCTTGCGCTATTTTGTCGGGAAATTTCGTGCTATTTTGTCGGCGCTATTTTGTCGGCGCTATTTTGTCGGCGAGGGCGCGGTGGCTGAGCGGTAAAGCGCTTGGCTTCCGTACTGGAGGTCCCGGGTTCAAATCCTGGTGAAGGCTGGGATTTTTATATGGGATTTTCGGGCGCCCTTGAGTCCACCCAGCTCTAATGGGTACCTGACATTAGTTGGGGAAAAGTAAAGGCGGTTGGTCGTCGTGCTGGCCACATGACACCCTCGTTAACCGTGGGCCACAGAATCAGATGACCTTTACATCATCTGCCCTATAGACCACTAGGTCTGAAAGGGGAACTATTTTGTCGGCGCTATTTTGTCCGCGCTATTTTGTCGGCGCTATTTTGTCCGCGCTATTTTGACGGGTCACCAATTATCCCACATTTAATTATCCAATTTATAAATTAGAATGTAAGGAATATGTATGAATGTCCTTTATAGAAATCCAAACCGTTTGACCAATCTTAATGAAACTTGGCATGAACGTTCCTTAGATACTTGCGGTGATCTTAGGAGATGTAAAAGTGTCCTGCAACAAAAGAGTTTACTAGATTTAAGTCAATGAGACATCTTTTCATGATCTTGACATAGATTTTAACTATTAAAAAGCATAGATGCCTTTGTTTATATAACAGAACAAAAGCAGAAAAAAAACTTAACAAAGCCGGGTAAAAAAAAACATAGCTAGTCAACTATATATGTAGTTGTATTCAGGGGAGGACTGGCTATATGCGCATTCGGGCTAATGCCCGGTGGACCGATTCCCCAACGGGCCAGTTTGTTTGACAGCAAGTCCCGTTAACATGATTTGCTAATGAGAGACCTTGTGTCATGAATGTAGATGTTAATGTATACAGAAGTTTCATTGTTCAAGTTGTATGTATGACTACTTTAATAACAGCAAAAAGTTGCACAAGAATGTAACAAAGTGGTCAGCAGATCATCGTGGGCGTCCATTTGCCAATGCAGTCCTGTTCGAATCTTTTCATTTGTGACCTTTATAGATGATACAATCCTTGTTCTATAGCAGTGGTTCCCAGAGTGGGATACGCTGACCCCTAGGGGTACGGGGAGACTTTGAAGCGGGGTACGCAATCGCCCCTGATCAACCATGCTGATTTTTTTTAAATACCCATTTATTATGTTCTGTTTATAAATTTAAGTATTGTGGAGGGTGGTCACGGGGAGCAGGGGTACTCACCATTACAAAAATTATATAAAGTTTGGGGAACACTGGTCTATACTCTATAGCATCTCAATTCCATAGGATGGTCATCTTTAGGAGAACTGCAATTTAAGAGATGTTGAGACACATGTAGGTTGCTATGGTAACTTTAAAACTGACAGACGATATCCACAACCTTGTATGTAATCGAAACAAATATCGAAATATTGTTTTACATGTCTTATGTGCTAATATATGATATTACGTCATTGTTTGTTGTCTATGTTTTTAAGTGAACGCAAAAGAATGAGCGGAAATAAAAGAGTTCTCTAATGTCTACCTTCATGAAGACAAGTCTCGTTATATTATTTATTGTTAAATTGTAAAGTCTATAGTAGTTTATTAATCTGTGACAACAGAACATGGTGTCAGAAGGGTCAGATCTTGTGATCTGGTGTCAGAAGGGTCAGATCTTGTGATCTGGTGTCAGAAGAGTCAGATCTTGTGATCTTGTGTCAGATCTTGTGACAGATCTGGAAGGTAGTGGTTTCTAAATTGCTTTTAAATACATTGTATTTGTATCAAGTGGTATATCACTAGTTCATATTGAATTGTTTTAGATCTAGACATCTAGACATAGAATCTAGAATCTATACGCTCTACGAATAATGGAATTATTCGATCCTCCTAAACCGTTGTCACTAGACGGTAATCTATCTGAAAGATGGAAAAAATGGAGGCAAAGTTTTGAACTGTTTATGGTTGCCACTGAAAGGAACACGAAGCCCGAACCAGTAAAGAAAGCTTTACTGCTACACCTGATCGGTGAACCCGCTCGAGACATCTACAATACTTTTCAAGTATGTGAAGATGAGACTGTAGACAAACTCATTGAAAGGTTTCATAATCATTTTATGCCTAAGTCCAGCACTGTTTATGACAGATTTAAATTCTTCACAAGAAGTCAGAAGGACGGTGAAACGTTTGAACAGTACTATACAGATTTAAAGAATTTGTCCAAAGAATGTAAGTTTGACAACCTTCGTGAGGAACTCATAAGAGATCGATTAGTATGTGGCATACAGTCGGATCGAGTGAGAGAGAGACTTCTGAGAGACGTAGACTTAACTTTAGAGAAAGCAGCAAGCATCATTCGTGCTGACGAGCATACACAGAACCAAATGATGGATATGAAAGTGGATATGAAAGGACTACAAATAGATGCTGCTAGTAAAGTAAAGAGGACAGAAAATAGAAAGCCAGTTAAAAGTTCACAGGAGAACATGGCAAGGAACCATGGAACAAGTACCATTAAAGATTGCAGATCTTGTGGTAGATCTCATGCAAAATACAATTGCCCAGCATTCGGACAGACATGCCGAAAATGTAAAAAGAAAAATCATTTCGCTGCAAAATGTCGTTCAAAATATTTCAAGGCTGTTGATTTACTGGAAGATGAAAGTCAAGCAAGCCAAGCAAATGAGTTATGGTTTGAGGCAATTGGCACTGACAACAATGTCAGAGTTTGGATGGTTGATGTCAATATCATGGGAAAGATAGTCAAAATGAAGATTGACACAGGAGCACAAGCTAATGTGATATCAGAGTCAATGTGGAAGACTTTAGAAACTGAAAGTCAGTTAAAACAGTCAGATACTACCCTACGAGCATTAGGGGATGAAGCACTAGAACTGATGGGAGTTGCATCGGTCACATTTAAAGTCGACGATGTGGAAGTCAAAGATGATCTGTATGTGATCAAGAAAGAAATAAACCCTGTTCTAGGTATGAAGACATCTATTGCTTTGAAACTAATTGAAGCAAAAGAAAACGTCGAAGTACATATTGTCAAGCGACAAAATGAAGTTCCACGAGAGTTGATGCCGAGAAATCAACTAACAACAACTTGTAGACCAAAGTCAGGTTCTCAATTGCATGAAGATGATAAACTATTACGTGCTCAAGAGAAATCGAGACCAGATGAGGACATGATTAAGAAAAATTATGGCGCAACAAGAAAGTTTCCCGGAAGTAATCAGAAGATAAAAGAAATTCGTCGCAAAACTGAAGCTGATGTTAAACTGTTAAAAAGAAACAATGTAAAGGAAAAATTGCTACCTCATGCTGTACCAGACAGACCATGGAAAAAGGTTGCGACAGATTTGTTTGAATGGCGAAACAATGATTATTTGCTAGTTGTGGACTATTTCTCAAAATACCCTGAAATAAAACGACTGGAGAACAAAACAGCAGAATGTGTTATCAGGGCACTGAAAGGAATTTTTGCTAGACATGGCATACCAGAAGAAATAGTGAGCGACAATATGCCATTAAACAGTTATCAATATAGAGAGTTTGCTTCTGAATGGAATTTCAAGATAACTACATCAAGTCCCAGGTACCCTCAATCAAATGGTCAAAGTGAGGTGTATGTTGGTATCGTAAAGCAGATATTCAACAAAGCATACAAAAGTGGGAAGGATCCATATCTCGCTATGCTCGAGTATAGAAATACTCCAATAAGTGGACTGCCGTATTCACCATCACAACTGCTGATGAGTAGAAGACTCAGGGACATAATTCCAACTGATCCCAAACTATTTGAACCATCGATAGCTGAAAATGCAGAGAGATTACTCAACGAACGACAGATGAAAAGCAAAGTAAAATACGATGCAAAAGCAAGACAACCTAAAGATTATTCTGTCGGAGAGAAGGTGAGAGTGCGTCTAGGACAAACATGGCAGAAAGCTGTCGTCATTAAGAAACATCCATCACCCAGATCTTATATCATAAAGACAAATGATGGAAAAACCTACAGAAGAAACCAACGGTTTTTAAACAAGAGTTTTGATGAAGACATCTCTGGGTACTATGATACTGACGAAGACAATGAACAACAAACTGTTAGAACAACCGAAACAGACAGTTATAGACCAACGTCTAGAGAACTTGTCGTGCCAGTCAAAACAACCAGAAGTGGCCGAGTTGTTAAGATTTCTTCTAGATATCAGTAGGCTTTATTAAGAACTTTAAAAGGAAGGATGTGCTAATAAAAAATATATTACGTCATTGTTTATTGTTTATGTTATTGAGTGAACGTAAAAGATAGAGCGGAAATAAAAGAGTTCTCCATGTCTACCTTAATGAAGACAGTCTCGTTATATTATTTATTGTTAAATTGTAAAGTCTACAGTAGTTTATTTATCTGTGACAACAGAACATCTTACATGTTCCTTGTAATTGAAGATTTTTTTTTCATTTTAGCACAGATCTCCTGGGACGACAGTGCGCTTGCTAAACGATCAGGCAGCCATATTAGGCTGAATAAGATGAAAGTAATGTATATTTTTAAAAATAATAGAGGTACAAATCTTATATAATTAAATCTGGATCGAGCTTTTTAAAAGTAGAGGAAATGTAGGAAAAGATTATTTTTAAAAATTATATTTGAATGTTTTCGGGGGCTAAAAAAATAATTAAAAGGGGCCTTTATTTAAAAATACAGTTAAATATCTTTTTAAGAAACATGTCTCTCATCTTTCAGTCTTGTTATTAGTTTATATTTAGCTTTCTTTCGCATTCTTCTCTCTCTCTCTGTCTCTCTCTCTCTCTCTCTCCCTCCTTCTGTCAGGTTTTCTCTGTCAAGGGAAGAAATCCACATTAAAGTGATACAATTTGTAGGAAGTAGCCTCCCCTTGATACATAGCTTCAAAGGGCTCTTCACTTTCTCAGGAGAAGATAATCATAATTAGTGTCTACAAGTGTCTGCGTAAGTGTAGATTTTTTTTTACGTATATGTGTGAATGTCAGTGTGTGTGTGTGTGTGATAAGAAAACGCCTTGACCTTTCAACCCACCAGCCCCCCCCTCCAAAACATTCACTTAAAACCAACTCCTACGCTATTGATTTTGCCCATGACATGAAAATAATGGAAGAAATTCTTTGAACACGTCAGGTTGTTGCTTGTGAAGTGTGAGACATGGGCGTAACCAGGAGTTTTTTTTCAGAGGGAAGGAGCTTTTTTTGTGACGAGCGTATTTCCCCCTTTTATTCTGAGATTCAAAAATGCATTTTCTATGGTGTCTATAGCGTGAATTCCAGTTAGACAAGTAAAAAAGAAAAAAAGACACGATGCAGGTCAAATATCAAGTCTGCTATTCTCTGCATTTTATTGATGAAATCCAGCATAAATTTGTGAATTTTATTTTTATTTAAATGAAGGATGATCCTCAAACCCGGCTGGCTACGCCCGAGGACTTACATACCTGTAGTTTGATTTAGTATAACTGAAACTGTTGCTTACATTTTCGTTCATTTACTAAATTATTGAAGCTTCTCACAGAGATTCTCAAAACCAGTTTTTAAATGTCGATATTTCAGGGGATAAATTATTATGTTCACCTATGTACTAAAGCGCGGCTTCTGAGCCGAGCGATATCGGGTTCAAATCCAAGTAAACACTGAGATTTTGAAACTTGGGATTTTACGCCGCCCTTGAGTGCACCCAATTTTACAGGGTGTCCTGCGCGCATGAAGTTTTCTGTTGTATTTAATATTGGTGTTTGAGTGTATAGGAAGTAGTTTATATTCGGTGCGTTTTGTTGTCTAGAATATTGTGTATTTGTGTGTTTACGTCATCCTTAGTTCCCGATTGAGTGAGGAAGAGCTTTGGGGCTTTACCTGATGGTCTTTTGGTTGGTTGATGGTTTGTTTTCCCGTTGTAACGGTACGTGGGTACATAGTGTTAGTAAGTAGGCTTATCTTTCGTTACGGGTGTCGTGATTGAAACGTTCTTTGCTGTAGCGGCATCGCTAGATCTAGGCTTTCTTTTCGTTCTAGGGTGTTAGGCTTGGGGCTATGTGTAAGAGTGTTGTCTCTCCGCCCTTGGAGCTGCATCGGTAGTTATCATTAGAGGTGTGTTATATTAACTGATGATACTATTGTTATTTTGAGTAACTTGCTCGATTGTAATGCCTATGTAACGTTACCAGTATTTAATATTTGTATTATTTGCCATGGATGCTTAATCATATCATATTCATTATTTCATTAAATTGTTAAAAGCCTAATTCTATTGTCAACTATTGTAAGTTAACTTATCGTTAAGATTAACTGTTGGCTGTGTTGCCGTTTAGTTGCCTAACGTATAGCCGGCATTTATTTGTACATTTAATTGTACATGCCGTTACTTTTGTTTAGCTTATAGGCCTACTGCTCAGTAAGAGGGAAAGCCCGGACCCACAAGTCATCCCCTGCATGAGCCTGAAAACCCTCCCTGACACAGGGTACCTGACAAAAGTTGGGGAAAATTAAACACATTTAGTAGTTGTGCTGGCCACATAACACCTAGTTATCCGTGAGCCAGAAAAAAAAAACAGATGGCCTTTACATTATTTGTCCAATAAATCACAAGTACCCAAAGAGAATTGGAGGTGTGGTGGCTGAACGGTAAAGCGCTTGGCTTCTGAACCAGGTGTCCCGGGTTCGAATCCTGGTGAAGGCTGGGTTTTTTATTTTGGATCCTTGGGCGCCTTTGTGTCTATCCAGCTCTAATGGGTACCTGACTTTAGTTGGGGAACAGCAAAGGCGGTTGGTCGTTGTGCTGGCCACACAACACCCTCGATAACCGTAGGCCGCAGAATCAGTTTACCTTTACACCAACTGATTAATGGATCACAGGGTATAACAGGAGAACTTTACTGTTAGCCAAAGAGAAAGAGTTACTTAACTTTAGTTTCTTCTGTGTAATAACACACTAGCGTTACGTCTAAAGGTTTACATTGCCCTCTATCTTATACTACGGACACTCACAACTATTCACTTCACACTGTAACCGAAGAAACAAATTCTTTTTGCAGAGTTCGGCAACCTTTTTTGACTTGGCTACAGAAATTTTAAAAACCTCATGGCATACACGTGTTGTCGCCCCTAGATTTATATAACTGACACTCAGTAAAAAAAAACCCCAGACAACCTAAAAAGAATCTTTTTTTAAAATCGTCTTCTTATTTTTATTTTAAATCTTTAATTCGAGTTCCTCGTCTTCCGGACTCTAGTTTCTTGTGAGAGGCCTACATGAAGAAGATAGAATGACACATCATTTATGAGGTAGCTATTTTAAGAGCTTGTCTTCTAAGGTTCCTTCTATTTTAACGTTATCTGTAAGTCGTTTAATTTATTGGTTCTATAATTGTTAGAGGCGCGGTGGCTGAGTGGTAAAACGCTTGCCTTCCGAACCGGGGATCCGAGTTCGAATCCTGGTGAAGATTGAGATGTTTAATTATGGCATCTTTATGGCGTCTCTTGAGTCCACCGAAACTCTAACGGGTACCTGACATTAGTTCAGGTAAAGTAAAGGCGGTTGGTCGTTGTACTGGCCGCATGACACCCTCGTTAACCGCGGGCCACAGAAACAGACGACCTTCACACCATCTGCTCTATAGATATCAAGGTCTGAAAACGGCAACTTATAATAGTTGGATTGAGCAAAAATTAAGTCTCTCTCAGTTCGGAGAGTACGTTTCTCTCACAATACACTCCTGTTTGGTTCAAGCAGTTTCCACCCCCCTCCCCAAAGAAAAAAGAAAAGAGTTGAGACCCATTCTTTAAAATATGAGCCTTTCTCCCTCATGCCCGGCCAAAGTTAGAAAACGAGAAGGATTGACGTAATTAAAGTTGAACTAGTCATACAAAGTGGAAAGGTTGTACGTTACTTCGCGGAGCTCATACAGAGTGGATA
>JADKLZ010000104.1:35965147-35981136 GCA_021533235.1 Biomphalaria straminea | reverse complement strand
AAATATTTATCCAAGGTGGCGATCAAAATTGTAAAACATAGTGTATCTCAGGTAGGCCCTAATTTACCTATAGGCACACGATATAGCTTACGGCCCGCAAGACATAAGATATTTTGGACTTATAAAAGGCTCAAAGAGGTTCCATCTCTCAAATAGCTTAGAGCCTTTTCAAGTTTAAATACATCACTGACCGCTGGGTAGCCATAGGACTCACTTTGGACTTACAGTTGCTGACTAAGAGGGGAGACGACGTCTAGGGGTCTGACTCAAATTCTTATATTATTTTTCCTTACAAGAAGTAAAAAAAAAAGGGTTGGGTGGGGTATATACGTTATAAAGGTGGCTAGTTATTTAGTAATAAATATTGAAACTATTGAGTGCTAAATGCCCAGATGTAGACATTACACGGAGGCGCAGAAGAAGTTTGGCAATGACTCAATAGTAATGGGTTACTCAGATAAAGGCCTTACGTACCCTTGTATTCCTCAGTGTTTTGGTCCTGTACTTGAAAGCTCGACCTGGCACTAGGAAGGCCTTGACATATGGATTGACCTCTACGTCCTTGGGAACTCCGGGAATGATGAGTCCTTGAGCCTGGAGATAACAATAAAGGCATTGCGTCATAGGTGGCACTGGCATCAAGTTGTCATGGCAATATGGCCGATAGTATTGCGTGTGTGTGTGGGGGGGAGCGAAGAGAAATAGTGAGATATAAACTGAGAGAGGGATGGATAGAGAGAAACAAGTGAGCGAAATAGAGAGATAAAGAGATAGGCTGAGAGATGCTGAGGAAGAGAGAGACGGAAGAGACAAACGCACAGATCGAGAGATACAAGGAGCGACACAAAGAAAAAAAGATAAAGAGTCAAAGAGAGAGAGAGAGTCAGAGGGAGAGAGAAAGAGAGAGAGAGAGTCAAAGAGAAAGAGAGTGAGAGAGTCAGAGAGAGAGAGAGAGTGAGTCAGAGAGAGAGAGGGAGAGAGAGGGGGAGAGAGTCAGAGAAAGAGATTCAAACGCAGAGACCGATAGAGAGAGACACACACACACAGAGAAACACACTTAGACTAGAGACAGAATGTGACGAGTTTTTTTTATGTTATTAAAATTAAAAACGAGCGTCACATGACGACCAAAATAACCCAGCGTTTTTTTGTGTAGTTGTTTTCCTAGTTCATTGTGTGTACTCTGATAGGGGGAAACTATCATCAACTATCATCAACTTCTTATCTGGCCAAAGCGAACTGAAGTCGACCAAATTTAATTAATGTCGACCAAAATTAAATTACAGCTTTTCACTTGCCATTCAATTGTAGAGTCAGTCAAGAGATTTATAATAAATAGTATCGTATAGTAGAGTGACTTAAATGAAGCCCTATGAGCTACACAGTGTTCCACTTTTTGATGTATGTGATTTGTTCTGTGAAGGTGTAATTCCATCTGTCAAAGTCTGTCGCTCGTCCTGAGGATGTATTATAAAACTGGCACTCAGTGTATTAAAGGCATCCAACACAGACATGAGTCTTAACTCTTTCTCTCCTAACTAACGATACTAACGTTCATTCCACCAGAATGTGGTAAATAATTACGGAGAGAAAGAGTTAATTCAGACGGCTTACTATATTACTAGAATTAGAGATTTTCACGCATCGATGCACATGCGTAAATAAATAATACTTTTAAAAAAAGCTTATCTACCTGGAAGAGCTCCGTATTTGTAACTGTAAATATCTTAATAACGTAGAAGCTATTTCCTTTTTTTAAATATCAAAAATAAAATAATTAAAAAATATATATCTGAACTTTGATCCAAGAATCGGAGAAATAACGTGCCCAAACTTCGTATCAGACAGATGTTAATAATAATCATAATAATAATCTGTATTATCCATAAGAGCATTTGTCTTCAAATTTGTGCATTACACCAAAACAAAACATTACAACTATAGAAAACCAAAATATATATTCCCACCAGAGTCACACATAATTAACATGCTAAAAAGTTTATATCAGATAAGACAAGCTTCATTTAAACATAGCCAGATTTTCGGTGTACAAAATAAGTTAGTATTGTTGTTTGTTTTTCATGTCTAAGATTTAAAAGATGATTACATCCTAGCCCAAAACTTCCACAGAACGCAGGAGGGGGGGGATCGAGCCCGGGATAATTGAGGCGATAATCTAGAGTACATACTACACGACCAGGCATTTTTTTTTTGGCTTGTGCTAACCACGTTTAAACTCTGTGGTCACATCACAAGGTCCTAAGGCCTCACAAAAACCTTCCATCAGGAAACAGTACCAGGAAAAAGGAGAGGAAGAGGAAGACAGGGGAAGTGATCGGACAGTATCAAAGAATGAACAGGCCTGTCATTGAATGAAATGCAAAGCCGGCATAGAACAGACAGGAATGGAGAACGATGGTTGACAGATCTTGTGTGGTGCCCCGAC
Source organism: Biomphalaria straminea (assembly GCA_021533235.1). Lineage (NCBI taxonomy): Eukaryota > Metazoa > Mollusca > Gastropoda > Planorbidae > Biomphalaria > Biomphalaria straminea. The sequence continues at coordinate 35,978,690 of JADKLZ010000104.1, read as the reverse complement.
GGTGCAACAGACTAAGGGATATGTAAACGTGAAGGAAACTTAAAACAATTTTTTAAAAAAATTCGATAAACTTTTTAACTTTTTGATGTATTAACTCTTTCTCTCCATAATTATTTACCACATTCTGGTGGAATCAACGATGGAATCGTCAGCTAGGAGAGAAAGAGTTAATGAATAGCTCCAACTTCTGGAGTGTTTCTCTCCCTGCCTCCTTGCTTTCTGTAATTCTCGGCGCCCCATTCAGCGCCACTTTTGTGCATTCCTTCCTATTTAAACGTATAACATACCAGAAATTACCTACGTCTAAATTCACAAATGTAGAACAACCAACCAAACGATATCTGTCGTAGTTTTCAGTGTACAACTAGCTGGCAGAAGCCCTTGTGATGTCACCAGCAGACGCCCTGACCTGAAGTGAGACTATTTCACCTCTGGTCGTTCTTCTGTAAGGGGAGATGAGCGAAGGGCAGAATTGTTTGATGACCGTTGCCCGGGGGCGTTAGACTCAACGATGATGAAGGCACGTTCAGAAAACAGTTCCAGGCTATTTTAATCATCACTCACACACAGCGCACACACACTGACACACACAGGCACAGTTACCCTCTAACTCACTTACTGACAGAACGCTGTCATACGATTTTGTCGAAGCCTCTCCCTACTTAGACCGCGGGAGTGATTTCAATGATTCAAAGTCAATAGATTAGTTCTGTGATTCGGTTGTAATAGCGAGCGACATCATCGTTGAGACATAACAGAAGAGTTAGCGAGGAATGAAGACACACCCAGACAGACAAACTGACTTATAAAATAACTAACGCACATGCTGAGACACACGCCTCAACCAAATAACAAAAATGTCATACATAATAAGGCTTGTCTTCGAGTCCAAAGACTAGTGAAAACTGCAGTACTTCCCTTGGCTGCTCAGCCCCAGCTGTGACCTACATATTTTGCCACATCCAGGGCAATCATAACCATTGTCCTCAGGTGGTCGATTTAGATTTTCTTTTCCCCGTCCGCGTTTGTCCTCGGCAGCGGATTTTCTTTTGGTCTCAAATGTGTATTCCTCGGCCTTTATGAGTGACCCCCAGATGACTCGTTCTGAGGCCGCATGCAACCAGGTGCTCTCTTCTATGTCAGCTAAGGAAAGTTGGCGCCTAAACTGGTCTTTGAACCGTTTCCGTGGGGGTGCCTCTGTTACGTCGATCACCTTTTAGCTCACCAAAAAAGACTACCTTTGGCATAAGTTCGTCTCCCATACGGTATACGTGCCCTGCCCAGCGTAACTGTCAAACCGTAAAAAGTCCCTCTATACTGTCTATACCGGCGTTCGCAAGGGCATCGCTGTTTGTAGTGCGGTCCTGCCATCGTATGTGCACGATGGAGCGCAAGCACCTTTGGTGAAAGATTAAAGTCTTTTTTTTAATTACTTTAAGGGAACTTCACCTTCACATATCCCTTTGTTGTACCGTTGGGGGCACCACACAAGATCTGTCAACCATTTTTCTTCATTCCTGTCTCTCATGCCATGTGCCGGCTTTGCCTTGGATAAAATTTCATTAATGTCTGGCCTGTATTACTGTATGTCATACATACAGATACATAAATTGACAGACAAGCTAACAAACAAACTGATAGACTTACTGAAAGGCACACTGAGAGGCACAGACAGACATAATCACAAACAAACTGACAGAAATACCGACAAATTGACCGACATACTGACGAACACAATTTTTGTTTTTGTTCCTGCAACAAGAGTGATGTCCCATTCAAATCTCGCCAAGCGTGAACTCATAATCTCGTGGCAATCGCGACAACAGAGATCTATAAATAGCTCCCATTTCCGCCACATCACAACTTGGACGGACAACAGGCATGACCAGTTTCACGGGGTGGACGAGGAAAAAGGGGGGATGTATGGGGGAGGGGAATCATTTGAAGGACTGATAATATCAGCAGAAACATGAGAACATCTCTGGATCATCAAGTCCCAGAACCAGGTCACGTTTTATAAAGCTTAGGACAGCGCTGGTCTGTGCAACACAGACTCAACCTCACACAGGTCACGGACTAAGCCAGTCTTGTCCGACTGCATTACGCGGAGGGATAAAAGAAGCTATAACTAAAGTCTTCCTTCAAGGAACAGTACCAGGAAAAAGAAGAAGAGGCAGACAGAGAAAGCGATGGGAGGACAACATAAAAGAATGGACGGGCCTGCCATTGAAAGAGGTTTTAAACAAGGCGAAAGATAAGGATGAATGGAGAAAGACGGTCACAAGTCTTGCTTGGTGCGCCAACGGTCCAACAGACTAAGGGATAGGTAAAGGTAATAACTAAGGTCGTAAAGTCGTGCATCAGAACAGCAAGCATCAAATAGAGGAGAGGGACGAAGAGAGAGTGAAAGTCGTTGCTAGGTCTCCGGGCGTACAAAGGGTTCTTTACAATTATTAACACAATTATTTTCTTAGATTTGTAGTGTCCGATTACTGTGTTTTTTTTTTTTTTTTTGACGTCTATAGAGAATACGCTTGATATAGTAGACATTAAATTTGAAATAAAAAAACACTTTGTATGTGTTGGATCTCAACATACTCAACATATAATGTAGATCTCTTTCTGTACGCTTCATCGGTTGCAATCATACACACACGTCACAAGGAGACACACACACACACACATACACACACACATACACACACACACACATGCGTGCGACATACAGACACTCATTACTTCTTATCAAATGACATCACTAAAAATCACACAGTTACATTTGACATCATTTCAAAATCACACTTACTTACATGACATCACTCAAGCATCACATTTGTATATATCAGACATCACATCACATTTGTAGAAATGACATCACTAAAACATCACATTTGTTTGTATAGATGACATCACTCAGACATCACATTAGTAGACATCACTCAAACATCACCTTTGTAAACATGATACAACTAAGACATCCCATTTGTATAGATGACATCACTTAGGCATCACATTAGTAGACATGACATCACTCAAACATCACCTTTGTAAACATGATACAACTAAGACATCCCATTTGTATAGATGACATCACTTAGGTATCACATTAGTAGACATGACATCACTCAAACATCACCTTAGTAAACATGATACAACTAAGACATCCCATTTGTATAGATCACATCACTCAGATATCACATTAGTAGACATGACATCACTCAAACATCACCTTTGTAAACATGATATAACTAAGACATACCATTTGTATAAATGACATCACTCAGACATCACATTTGTATGCATGACATCACTCAGACATCACACTTGTGCACATTGCTAAATTTTTTTTTTCTGTTTTGTTTTTGTTGTTTTCGTTTTGTTTTAAATTCTCTCCCCTTGTATCAGAAATAAATAAAAATCCCCGGACGATGTGCTGCATGAATATTTATGAGCTTTGCCTCCAATGTCTAGGTCAGTTCTGCTGATATTATTTCTAAAGGTCACGTTACATTCAACTTTACAGCACTGTCTGTCTCGCGTTCTCACCAAGTAGATAGATCGATGTGTACACATGACAAGCGTGTACGTCTGAGGTGTACGTGTGATTTCATGTACCTATAAGACAGCAGTTCAAAACCTAGGTTATTCTGTGTTTTTAATTAACGTGTTTCTTGGTTGGTTTCTAGACCACTAATTTCTATAACACGAGACTTTCCCATGCTGCTTTTGGGCGCTCGAGTCGAATCCCAAATTACAATCCCCCCTAACTCTAACCCTACACTGGGTGTCATGTGGTCAGCACAACTAATACAGCCTTCTCCCACCCCCCTTTTCAACGTCAATACCCTTTAAAGCTAAGTGGACTCAGGCGCCCGAAATATCCTAGTCTTCACCAGGATTCGAACCCGGGATCCCCGGTTTGGAAGCCAATCGTTTTACCACTCAGCCAACCCACCTCTTTTGGTGAGGTAGTCCAAGGTTTATTTCTCTAAGTCAACTTCACGGATTAATATCAGATACCCGTTGAAAATTATTGTCGCCGTGACCACATCGGAATTCCAAATTTCAATTCCAAGTCGAGATTTAAACCTCCATTTCATAAGTCATAAGTCTTGCGTTCACCGACCCCCCCCCTCAATTCTGTATAGGGTAGAAACTGCTGTTTTAAAATAAGCGAGGTAGAAGATTTGACAGAGGAGACTGTTTGTTGCAAAATGAGTTACTTTGAGTAACTGTTAAAAACTGGTTCCTGCGATTTACTGTTAAAATTGATTACTGCAAGTTACTGTGAAAATGGTTACTACGAGTTACTATGAAGATGGTTACTGCGAGTTACTGTGGAAATGTTTACAGCGACTTACTGTGAAGCTGGTTACCTCGAGTTACTGTGAAAATGGTTCCTACGAGCTTTTACTGTTACTTTTTTTTTTATAACTTTCTCCCTTATTTCAAATGAGTGGTTCTAAATTATTAAGTCACAAACAGACTAAATCAAAATGTACTAGATAAAGGCCATCACACATATTAAAGGGACCTCCTGATGTGCCGTCTATCTAGATGAGATCCAAATGTTATCCTTTGTTCTGTCTCCTCATTCTGGCTGCCTGGTCGTGCGTTTTGCGCGCTGGACTGACGTTCAGATTTAGGCCTATCGGTGGTCCAGGGTTCAAACCCTGCCCGCTCCCAACCTCCGTATTTCAGATGGAGGTTTGGACTAGGAAGTAATTATCTTCAACTCTGAAGGAACATCCGAAACATGTAAAACATTTTACATTTCTTCTCTGATTTTTTTTTAAACTTCTTAAATAATTGTTTTAACTCTTTCTCTCCGTAATTATTTTTCCACGTTTTGAAGGAATTCTTCATTTTGCTCATTACTATTTCACTATCCTTGTTATGATTGGGCTTCAATAGCTTTGGTGTTTGTTATCAGAAAATGTTGTATTTGGTATAGAATTAAAGGGAAATGCATGCTCTTTTTATATAATTCAAAGTCGTGTTGAAAAAAATTAAACATTAATTTAATTTGATGAGGTCAAAATCAACGATGGCATCGTCGATTAGGAGAGAAAGAGTTAAAGCCATTTTACTCAATTTTAAGTTCCGGGTCATAAAATACGCATTTTCAAAACATGACTTTAAAATTTAGTAATAAATCTCCACCTTTGAACGGACAACATGTGCCCGCGCTGCATTATCCTCGGACTCGTGCCTCTTTGAATCAGCAGACGTGAAAGTATAAGCACACACACACACACACACAAACACACAACTAAATGCGAACATGAGAATATAATGTTCCCAGAATGCACTTGGACACGTCTGCTGAACATTTATCTTATTTTTTATTTTAAATTTCGTTCTCTTGTTTTCTTCTTGATCCATATTTTTACTTTTCGCAAGCTTCGCATTTTCATTGGTCCATTCTGTTTTAATTTGAGATGGCATGCGCAGCAAGACGTCATTTTTATAGCACGTTTTTTTTTTTCTTTGACGAGAAATGGACAAAGACTGAACTGTGTCTTCCGTGTCAAGTTTAGGAAGAAAAACAAAATGATGTATGTGTGCTTTTTTTTTTCTTTTTTTTTAATATTTAATTTTACTCTATTTTTTGTCTTACATTTGTGTTTTTTGTTAAGAAACAAATTAGGTTTGAAAATTATTTTTTTTTTATAATTAGTAAAAGATTTCAAATGTGTGTGTGTGTGTATACATACTAGGAGTACGTACCGGCTACGCCCGTTGATTTGTTTATAGGCTTTTTATTGTTTATTATGGAGACCGGTCATTTCATCCCTAGGTCACTTCATCCCCGGTCACTTGATCCCCGGTCACTTCATCCTCGGTCACTTCCTCCCTGGTCTCATGTGACCCTTCTCAATAATCTTTACAAATAGTTCCTTAGAATTTCAATTCTATTTATGCTCGGTAACTGTCCCTAGTTCATGACTGTCCATAGTAAGTGGTCCGTCGTTGGTCCAGTCTTTAAAAAAAGAAAATGATTTAGGTTTTACCGGACTTACCTCTATAATAATCACAGTCAGGGTTGTCTTCTCCTGAGACCACAGCAGCTGTATCTTTAGGGTGCCTGTTGGCTTGATGGGAGGGGCGTACCGGGGGATCAGATCCTCAAGGTTGATCTCAGTCAACGCCACGGGGGTGTCGGGTAAACCAATGACTTGACGCTGTGAAAAAGAGAAAATGTATATAATACGTATAGAAAATAGAAACTGTAAGTCGGTCAATAAAAAAAAGCCATAAGATACAATTTTTAAATAACATTTATAGCTTTCATATAGCACTACTTTCCCATCATTTGGTGGATCTCTTCCGAAGCGACATGAATAGAATTAAACATCCCCCATTAAAATGTGGTGCATAGTTGGGAGGATTAAGACACTGTACATTTTCTCTTGTATGTTTGTTTGTTTCTAGTTATAAAAAAGGGAGATAGAAATATGCATACATATGCCTATTACACTTTTACCTTCACCAATTCCTTAGACTATTGGACCGTTGGGGCACCATGCAAGACTTGTCGACCATCTTTCTCCATTCCTCTCTGTCTTTTGCTTTTGTTAGAACCTCATTTAATGGCAGGCCCGTCCATTCTTTTATATTGTCATCCCATAGCTTTCTCTGTCTGCCTCTTCTTCTTTTCCCTGGTATTGTTCCCTGAAGATCTAGATTTTAAGCTTACGTTTTGTTTTTACGCTAGTTAGCTGGTCGTCATAAGGTCCAATGGCTGCAGTAACCCTGTCTCTAATCTTTGTTAGCAGGTCATCATCAGGTCCAATGGCTGCAGTAACGCTGTCTCTAATCTTTGTTAGCAGGTCATCATCAGGTCCAATGGCTGCAGTAACGCTGTCTCTAATCTTTGTTAGCAGGTCATCATCAGGTCCAATGGCTGCAGTAACCCTGTCTCTAATCTTTGTTAGCAGGTCATCATCAGGTCCAATGGCTGCAGTAACCCTGTCTCTAATCTTTGTTAGAAGTTCATCATCAGGTCCAATGGCTGCAGTAACCCTGTCTCTAATCTTTGTTAGCAGGTCATCATAAGGTCTCATGACTGCAGTAACCCTGTCTTTTGTGTTGTTTTTTTTAGTATTTTTTAAAATCTTTTTCTTGTCAGATGATAACAAGCTTTGTATTGGAGGAAGCACTGTTCACAGAATTCTTTAGAGCCATTGTCTTTTTCATTTTCGATCTAGATAACATATTAAATTGATTAAATAAACATTGTCTCCTAGTCCTAGACCAGGTAAAATATCTATTGTTCTATGTACTAATCTCCATGTCCCAATGCAATGTTGAGGGCACGGACCTATGTTAATCAAGGTGACAGCGTATAGATTTAACTCTCTCTAAGAGACTTTTGTTAATGTTACAATATTTACTTAGGAAATAGAATTTCATAACAAATTTATTTTGCTTTCCAAGCACAAAAACTGATGACGTCATTCAGTTTTTTTCTTCTTCTTCTTCTTCTGAAGCCTCTAGTGCTAACAATCTAAAATGTCTGCCGTTGCCAAAAATAACAATGAAAAAAAAAATTAAAAGAAAAAAAAATCTGATCAGGGGAGAGAATGAAAGCTAAGAAGAATCAAGTTTTTATTCAAGGGAGCACACCGTCAAGGATTAGAGAATAGTCCCATTATCTGGTGGATTTCTTCCGAAGCGACATAACTCTGGTAGCCAGGGGATACACCAGCAGACGAGGGTGAGAGCGCGGGAATGCGTTGACTTCTGCGCCTCGAGAACTCATGCCACCGTTTGATTTTTTGTTTTTAAATATGCACGAGTTGGAGTGAAATAATTTTAACTCTTTCTCTCCTAACTGACGATACCAACGTTGATTCCACCAGAATGTGGTAAATAATTACGGAGAGAAAGAGTTAAAGAAGTAATAAACTTCCGTATTTTTTTATGGCCTAACTACCAAACAGTATCTTAGTCTTTGTGTAGTCATGGCAACCGTGTTATTTCAGTGAAGTATACAGGGAAACGGAGGCGCGGTGGCTGATCGGTAAAGCGCTTGGCTTCTGAACCGGAAGTCACGGGATCGAATCCTGATGAAGATAGGGATTTTTATTTCGGGATCCTTGTGCGCCTTTGAGTTCACCCAGCTCTAATGGGTACCTGACATTAGTTGGGGAAGCGTCAAGGCGGTTGGTCGTTGTGCTGGCCACATCACACCCTCGTTAACCGTAAGCCACAGAATCAGATGACCTTTACATCATCTGCCCTATTGACCACAAGGACTGAAAGGGGAACTTTGCTTTACTTTATACCAACACCACAATCTCCTGGTGAGCAGAGGTTCGAAAATAGAACTGAGTTAAAGGACATGTTTAACTAATTTAAATGTTAAGAGAATTAACCCTATTGAAAAGGGGGAAGAGATAAGCTTTATTTTGGGGCCTCGTTAAAAAAAAGGCAGGCTTTTAAAGAAGAATTGATTAAATAGAGACCTAACTACAAGCCTGTTCATCTTCATCTAGGAACGAGCAGTGGCGTAGCTAAGGCCTAAATGAGTGTTTTTTTACATTAAAAATTAAGTATTACACAAAATGTAGGGGCCCCCATCGAGGTCAGTCTCCCGGGCCCCCAACGAATGGAAAGTTTCTAGCTACGCCCCTGGGAACGAGTACTCGTTAGTGACGTTTTGCTAAAAGCAAAGCAGAATTAAGAGTAGCTTAGAACTATATTCGTCAATATTAGTGATGCTTTTTCTTTCTTACTGTAATTAAAAAAATATATAACTTTTTACTTTCATGCTCACAGCACTGGTTGGGGGGGGGGTAAATCTTAGAGAAGGTTTTCCGTGCTGGCTTTAGGCGCTCAGTAAACACATCTTCTCGAGTCGGGTGTCAAACCTCCAGCCCCCTTCTTAGGTAGCCAACCCAAGACAAATTCAAGCGTACATGGCGTCTCGTTATTATTAGAAAATAGATTGGGTTGCTTGAATCAGACAGGAAAACTAACGACATAGCAGAGTCATTGATTTACATGCATGATTAGATGTATGATTAGATTAAAACAAGAAATGCATCGGACGTAATTATCTTCTCGTTTGAAGTAGCGTCTGTAATTTTATAAGATAAGATAAAATTATAATGCCCTTTTCGGATCCAGGAGTTAATCTAGTCATGCATATTCATTAAAGACTTCAAATCTGCAAAGTGGTTGGACTTCCTGGCGTCCGTGGACAAACTTATTCCTTGCTTTAAAGGCACTAGGAATTAAACCAAAAGAAAAGTGAGTGGCTGAGTGGTAGAGCGCTTGGTTTCCGACCCGAGGGTTTTGGGTTCTGCTGAAGACTGGGATTTTTAATTTCGTGATTTTCGGGCGCCTCTGAGTCCCACTCATTTCTAATGTAAAAGTTCCCCTTTCAGACCTTGTGGTCTATAGGGCAGATGATGTAAAGGTCATCTGATTCTGTGGCCTACGGTTAACGAGGGTGTCATGTGGCCAGCACAACGACCAATCGCCTTTACTTTTCCCCAACTAATGTCAGGTACCCATTAGAGCTGGGTGGACTCAAGGGCGCCCGAAAATCCCGAAATAAAAATCCCAGTCTTCACCAGGATTCGAACCCGGAACCTCCAGTACGGAAGCCAAGCGCTTTACCGCTCAGCCACCGCGCCCTCCATTTCTAATGGATACCTGTCATTAGTTGTGGAAATGGAAAGGCGGTTGGTCGTTGTGATTGTCACACGCCCCCCCCCCCCCCCACCGATCGTTAACCTTGAGTCACAGAAACAGATGACCTTTATGTTATCTGCCCAATAGATCGCAAGGCTTGAAAGGGATACCTTACTTACTTTCTGCAGAATGATATCTCTGCTAGTTAAAAAATAAAGTTATTGAAATAATACGATTAATATAATAATAATTGATAGGTGAGTAAAAAATACATTTTTTTTTTAACTAGGAAAGAATTTTCTTTATTTTCCCACCCCCGTATATTTTTCTTCATGAAGTGTCCATCCTAACAGCGGCCACTGAAATAGATTTTAATTAGACACTAGAGTGGAGTTACTGCTCCTTGTTAGAGGTCAGAATGTTTCAAGATGGCGGCGGCCCGGACTCGATCCATTTCACTTTAACCCACAGCTGCGGTATCGATACATTCAAGTCAAGGTTAATATCGATCCCGGCCTCTTGTGTCGTTACAAGATGGACAAGTAAAAGTACAATGTCTCTTTGAATATTTCAAAGTACTTTTAAATTCTCGACATTTTTGTTTTGTTTCGCTTTTGTTCCATTTAAACGAAACAATATTATGAAGATTACATTACTATGGAGCCTGGGCATTTGAATTGGCTGAGGAATTCTGGTGTAACTTTTGAGAAGGATTGATGCAGACGATTGAATGAAAGGGTAAGATATGGCGGATGAAAGAAGAGTTGCTACTCGGAGATGAGAGACAAAACTATGTGTATTGACAAGTTTTTGAAGTGAATTGAAGAATATTTTAAGTAAATCCAATCTACACCAAACAAAACATTATAATGATAAGTAAGGAAATATAGTTTCATATCAGTATTAATATTATTATTATAGCTTTTATATAGCGCTCCTTTCATGCTTATAGCGTGCTCAGAGCGCTTTGGTCCAATCTCGTTTGTGGAACAGTGGAAGGGGGGTATCTAGGAGTTGGTTTCCCGTGCTGCCTTTAGGGCTCACACAACTCTGCCCGAGTCGGGTGTCGAACCTCGAGCCCCCTTCTAGGTAGCCAAGCCAAGTCAATTTCAAGCGCATTTAGCCTCTCGACCACGCTTCCCCCAGTATCACTTAACCATTATATCAGAGAATTGGATCGTATTTAATGATTAGATGGTCTGTGGAAAAAGGATTTATTGATTCTGTTTGTTTGCTGTGATTGGCGTCTGGTATCTATGTGATAGTCAAATGTCTAAGTCGTGACCTAAAGGATTTTTAAAAATGTCTAAAAAAATTTTTAGCTTTCTTAAAAATGTTTTTTTTTTTTTCGAAAGGTTGGACTATCTGTCTGAAGCTAAAACGGTCGGGGCAGTCCGTCATTGCGCAAGTGCAGAACGGGATACTGTCCTATCGGGGCATTTTTTGCCCGGTTCCAGCCCAATTTTGATGCCCGGAGCATATTTTGCAAGAGTGTCCGCAGCTCCTTGTCTGCAGATTCACTAAACTTGTATGGAGGCTTAAAGGTACTACGCCAAACAGCAGAGTTTCTCGCCAGCGCTCTACGGGAGGACTGATCCTTCCAGCCCTGATTTTCAATAGGAGTTCATCTCAGGTCTGAAGCTACAACCCATCGACAACGTAGTCATCAACTTTGCAACCAAGGCCGGATTGATCTATAGCTATAGCTTAGTCTCCTCCCACCAAGAAATATTAAGCATTGAAATTTAACATCTGGACTTTAAAGATTCTCATATATCAAATGGCTGAGGGCCTTTTGAACTCTAAATCCGACACTGTTGGTAGTTCTCAAACATGAGATATACAGTTGTCTAGTTCCTCTTTCAGACCTTCTACGGGAAAGATGATGTAAAGGTCATCTGTTTCTGTGGCCCACGGTTAAAGAGGGTGTTATGTGGTCAGCACAACGACCAACCGCTTATACTTTTTCCCCAACTAAGGTAAGGTACCCATTAGAGCTGGGTAGATTCAGAGGCGCCCTAAAGATCCCGAAATAACAAAATCCCAGTCGTCATCAGGATTCAAACCCGAAGCCCCTTGGTTTGGAAGCAAAGCGCATTGCTACTCAGCCACATCTCTCTTCCCTAACACCAACAGATAGTTAAGAAAACTGAGAGATTAAATCACGTAGTGGCCTACTTGTTAATTGTTTCAAAACACACTGAACATCTATTTAGGCCTTTCGAAACACAAGGGTTTCGTGGAGCACAGTTTAGGAAACAATCTTACTTGTAGACTAAAGCTGAAATTCCCATTTGTCGGATATTATTATAAATGGCTAAGTTTTTTTTTTGTGTATCTGGTATACACTATGGCTCATCTCGCACACTTTTTCATTTTGCTGTGGAGCCCTATTTTTGAGAGACTCTTCTGTCCACAAATATCGCAGGCTTTCGCTTCGGTGTTAGAGGAACATTTTTCGCATAATACATTTTTTCTCTGGGAAGAATATATTTTAGATGGCTACATGTTAGTAAACAATCTTCATTAAAATCTTTACGATATGCTTATTCTGCACTTTTGAGCTCTGTAAAATTTACATATTTCAAGATTTAGCACAAAGTATTTGTAAGTATTGACTTTGAGTTGGCACCAGAGGTCTTACAATATAGTGTCCTTGAATTTGGCTTTCTTTACTATTTCCTTTTCATATCTCCATCATTTTTTTTTTTAAACTTTTCTTTTGGTTTCATTATATCGCTTTCATATTTGTCCATATCACTTTCTCTTTTTTTTCCCCTCTATATGCAACAGTATTTATTTGTGTAAAGATTGTACGAAAAATCTAAAAACGAAATATAAGCAAAGTGAGGATAACTCTGTTTAAAATTAATCTTGCCAATAGTAAAATGAGTTTGATAACTTTTGTTGACATCTACAATTACTATTTTTTCCTACCCCAGAATAACACAGAAACCCCAAGAAAATCTCAAGAACGGACGAACTGATCGAATTCTGCTGTAAGCCAGGAAAAGCAATTATTTGTTTTTTTTAAAGCATTATTTTGATTTCAAGTCTTAAAATATCTCGTCTGCAGTAAGATTTCGTTGGTTTTTTTTTTAATATCTTCTTTCATTCATGACTTTATTTGTTCACTGAGGCTGCTATTTAACCTTTAAAAGTCAAGCCTTGCCGTTATCTCAACACCACGTGATTTTAGTTCTATATTTAGACATAATCGTGAAATTAGCTTCATCTCAAAATAATGTGCAAGTCCTCCAGAGTGAATGTTTAGGGCCTATATTTAAGGCTTATACAAATGTACGTTCTTACATTTAATTAGAAAATGTGTCAGGGCTTTAATTAGCATCATTAGATAATCTATTTTAGGAAACATTTAGGGCGAAATCAATTTCTAGCTTTTTAATTAGGCTCATTTATCTAAACGATTTCGTTACGCCTTGTATTCATACTCCTACAATAAAGTCCAGCCCAAAGAGTATTCATCAACACTGTCTGACAGTTTTAATGATTTTGAAAACATTTTCTAGAAATATGTTTGTCTAGTTCGTGTTTGAACTTATCACACACTTTTTAACAATTCTGCCCATTCGGTCGTTCTGTCCAGTCTTTTGTTCTGTCCAGTCTTTTGTTCTGTCCAGTCGTTTGTTCTGTCCAGTCGTTTGTTCTGTCCAGTTGTTTGTTCTGTCCAGTTGTTTATTCTGTCCAGTTGTTTATTCTGTCCAGTTGTTTATTCTGTCCAGTCTTTTGTTCTGTCCAGTTGTTTGTTCTGTCCAGTTGTTTATTCTGTCCAGTCGTTTGTTCTGTCCAGTCTTTTGTTCTGCCCAGTCTTTTGTTCTGTCTAGTTGTTTGTTCTGTCCAGTTGTTTGTTCTGTCCAGTCTTTTGTTCTGTCCAGTC
>JADKLZ010000104.1:35911052-35931764 GCA_021533235.1 Biomphalaria straminea | reverse complement strand
GAGAGAGAGGGAGAGAGAGAGGGCGAGAGAGAGAGGGAGAGAGGAAGTGAGAGTCATAACAAACGAATATTCACATTTGACTAGAATAACACCTTTAGTAAAATCATTAAATTGATAAAGCCTTCAGAATCGAAGACTCAAAAGTAAGGTAGCAATTATACAGAAAACACTGAACCATAATCTTCAAATACAAAAACAAAATCTAATAAAATACTCAGAAAGACACAAACAAAAAGGCACATTCCTCGTCCCATATGCTAGACATATTAGTACAAAAGCTGTTGGTTCACTATTGGAAAAATAGTCACACGCAAACACACACACACACACGCAAACACAGACACACACAAACACAAACACACACAAACAAACATACACAAACCCACACACACAAACCCACGCACAAACACAAACACACACGAATACACATAAACACACAAACACACACAAACATACACACACAAACACTCACACAAACACACACACACACGCTGAAATTTCTTTTGTTTAATTTTTCTTTTCCACTAGAACGGAACGAACCTCGTTTCCATTGTAGGTCCAAAAAAAAAAAGTTACTATAAAATGCTGACACTTAAGGCTTAAAATTACAAAGCCAAAAATACTTTTAGAAGAGAAATGAAATTATGTCAATAATTTTCAATAAACTTCATAATTGTTTGTAAAATGTTTTACATGTTTCGGAAATTCCTTCAGAGTTGATTTTCTAGTCCAAACCTCCCGCAGGACGACGGGGGGTGGGAGCGGGCATGGTTTGAACCCGGGACCATCGGTAAATCGATACGACAGTCCAGCGTGCAAACCGCTCGACCAGGCAGCAACTTCATACTCTCATCCCGATCACAATTTTATATTTTTAAATTTTATTTTTTTTTCATGAAATATGTCACGTTAATTTAAATAATTAGAAAAGGCCGAGCGATGTTGCCATGGAAACTTTAAGATTACAAAGTAATTTTCCAGAGCGTTGGAAGAGTTTGTTCAGTTGTCATAACGAGGCTGGTCAGTCGTCCATCTTGAGCCACCGTGGGAAAAAGTGCAAGCAAGATTTTAATAGCTAGTGAAATTTCAAAGTTAACCTGATTCAGATGTCCAAATGGTTCGAGACTTCGTCCCTTTAATGAACCATGTGACCCGAGAAAGGCTTTTATCTCGTGGCCAGGATGAGAGATTGGCTCTTCACCGATCTCTCTGTCAGGGGACCCCCGCGACTAGGTAATCCTTTATTCACACCCGTCTATACATGTAGCATGGTCTCCGAACCTCATCATGAATTCCTCCTTTCATGTGGGCTGGTAAACCACCCCCACGCGGGGGGTCCCTTTATGCCTATGCTGTCCCACCGTACCCGTGAGGAGGTCCATCACCACTCGTATGGACCCCTTTGGGAAACGGGCTGGTGAGGTTCTCGGACTGGTTAGCGAGCCTTTCTTACATCCCTACCACGTGTAATGTATCCTCTCTCGAGGATACGTGTGGTAGCTCACTGAGAGCTATGTGTGCTACCATTCTTTGCCTATCCGACTTCCCGGGCGGACGTTTCCACGGAGGCGCCACGCTGAGGCGACGGTAGCCGATATCCTCCGTCAAAGTTAACCAGACCCATGCATTCTAGTGTTTGACTCATGTGCCGACATCGACAAGAAATAATGTGCAATGTTTCAACTTGATAGTGAATGGGAAGAGTAAGAAATGACGTGTACAACATGTGTTACAGACAGACAGACAGACAGACAGACAGACAGACAGACAGACAGAGCGACTTGATGAAAACGTTTCTCCGGCCAGATTCTTCTTTCACTTTTTAAGTTCGCTGGCGACATTGCTTCCTACAAATTAGGTCTTTCTAGACACAACATGAAAATTTCTAAAAAGATGAACCCTAATTGTCTTATGATTTATGACTTATGTCTTATGATTTATGACTTATGTCTTAAGGTTTATGACTTATGTCTTATGGTTTATGACTTATGTCTTATGATTTATGACTTATGTCTTAAGGTTTATGACTTATGTCTTATGATTTATGACTTATGTCTTATGATTTATGACTTATGTCTTAAGGTTTATGACTTATGTCTTATGATTTATGACTTATGTCTTATGGTTTATGACTTATGTCTTATAGTTTATGACTAATGACTTATGACTGAAAGAAGTTTGTGACGATGAAACGATCGCTGGTAAATGCAGAATCTCCTAAACTGACCAGAAACACAAATGAAACAATCAGAAAATTTAAAAAAAAATTAAAGAAAAGGCATTAATAATTAAACAAGGTTACAAAGACAGTTTTTGTGGAAACACAAACTCATGATCGGCCCCCGAAGTGATCCACCCAGACAGGTAAAAAGTCAGGTTTCAATATTTTGAGAAAGAATATCAGAATGAAATTCTATCAAAGGCTATTGAGAAGAAAGGGAGAAAGAAGGTTAACAGATCTTGTGTGGTGCCCCAGCAGTCTAGCAGACCAAGGGATAGGTGAAAGTGTAGGTGAAGTTAGATGTGAACCTGGCCTAACTGATGTCATATAATGATTATCTTATTTATCTTATTGTTTTGCGAAGGATTAATGTCTTATTCAAAGAGTTAAGAAAAATATATCCCATTCTTTTAATTTAATGTGCCATGGTTATATATTATCTTTTAAAGTTCACGCGATGGCTGCCTGGTCGAGCGGTTTGCACGCTGGACTGTCGTATCGATTTACCTATGGTCCCGGGTTCAAACCCTGCCCGCTCCCATCCCCCGGGAGGTTTGGACTAGGAAATAACTATCTTCAACTCTGAAGGAATTTCCGAAACATATAAAACGAACATAGAAACAATGTTAATATGGAAAACTACTTATTAATTGTTGGTTAAAATTATGTTCCACATATATATATACTAAATAGATTGTTTCTCTTTAAAAATAAAAGTAAACATTGTTAATGTGTGTATGTAGTTTGTATTTCAGAACTTATTTAACTTAGCAATACAATTGTAAAAAAAAATAAATCTAAAAACGTTTGCATAAATGTGATTAAAATATGGTAAATAGTCATCTCCTTTACAAGATAGCCTCCCTGTGTTTGTTACTATTAATAGTGAATAGTTGTAAAATGAGATAATTTTATGAAAAAAAACTTTGCTGCATTATTGATTGTAAACATTTAATGTTTCGCTTTCAGAAAAGAAAAAAAAATAGCATCTGAACTTTGAATGGTCTAAAATATGATGTCCGATTTTCACAATCTTTTCTAATTTACGAGATCTAAACGGAATGGACGAACGAACGGACGGACGGACAGACCACACAAAGCTAATATATTCTTTTTCCTTTCTGGGGACGCTAAAAATAGATATTTAAAAAAAAGGCAAATGTGAGGGAAGAACTCCATATTTACAGCCAAATGTCTCAATACTGTAAGATTTATTTTCCATTCTTGACATCCAACAAAATCAAATTATTAACTAATTTTTTTAATTTTTTGAAAAAAAATTGTTATGAACGATTTTTCAAAGTTTCAATTTGAACCAAGAATGAGAAGTGAGAGAAATAACGTGTTCAAAGTGTGTTCCAGACAGACAGACAGACAGACGGAGTTGATAGAAGCTTTTTCAAATCCAGAACATTTGTTCCCAAAAGATAGATCAAAACTGGCTAACTCAATAGGCAAGCGATAACTTCGTACATGCAAACATACTTTGATGAACCTATGCTTTGAATTTTATAATATTGTATTGATCAAAACAAAACAACCTGTAAATTAGAAGACTCAGAATGATAACCAACATTTCTGTTATTCTCTTTGATTGGTTTCAATTATATAAGAACGAGTGATCACCCTTTGAGCTATTATTAACATCTTTCATATTTCCTCAGTCTTGTCTTAATCAGACGAAAGTAATGGCCTGGTTTTTAGGCTTTGTCGTCGGGAGGGGGGGGACAATTCCCTTGCCCTGCCACGCTCCCTCATCTGTGCCGGTAATGACCTGGTGATGCCCACGTCTGTAATCATTTCGACAACATGGCGGCTATTGCGACGTTACTTGGGGAGTCTCCATGGCAACGGTAATGTCTTTAGCCTGGGCCATCTTATTCATCGCTTTAACTTACAAAGATTTTTTTTTCTCAATTTTTTTTGTATCATCGTTAGATGATGTTCTTTTCTTTATCATTTCTTCTATTCTCTCTCTCTCTCTCTCTCTCTCTCTCTCTCTCTCTCTCTCTCTCCTACGCACACACACACACACACACACACACAGGCACACCAGGATCTGAACCAGAGCGCTTGACAAATGTAAGTAAAGTTCCCCCATCTTTCAAACCTTGCGATATATAGGGCAGATGATGTTAAGGTCATCTGCTTCTTTGGCCAACGGTTAATGAGCAGGGTGTCTTGTGGCCAGTACAACGACCAACTAAAGTCAGGTACCCATTTGAATAGGTGGACTCGGGGGGGGGGGGCGCCCTAGCAATCCTCGAAAATTTACAATCCCAGTCTTCACCGAGATTCAAACCCAGGACCCCAGGTTCAAAGCCAATAGCTCGTCGCCATGTCAAAGGTTTTTACGTCTTGCCAACGAGCTATTGGTCTCCACCGCCCACATGTTGTGACGTCACAGGTTAGTGTTGAGGCCTTCTATGAAGATTGGTATAGGTCCACGCTCCTTTTTTTTTTCGTGTATAGAAATATTCAAAGACTTGTTCACCTGATGCAGATACCATATTTCAAAGATTGGCAACATGTGAAAAAAACATATTGATATTACAAAGAGAAAGTATATATACATCCTCAAAGGGCCATCTTACCTCACACACCACTTCCTGTGTGTGTGTTTGTCTACATTTTTTTTCTTCTACTACGTATTGAACTCATTGCCCCTCCCCCTCCCCAACATCTCGACCAACTTGCGTTGTTCTCATTCCCGTCAACTGTCATAATTCACCATTATCATGCAGGGGATGTAACTGCTTGCAAAAGCTACCGTCTGCTGTAGACCATAGCTCAGAGTTATCTTCGCCATCATTGGCAAAAACAATATCAAACAAAACAACAAGCCCACGAAACAAAAAAAAAACATTACATTCAGTTTACAAACATTTTTTTTTCCAAGGCAGTGAAGATATGTTGTTGTGAATTAAAATACATACAATTAAAACCTCAACACAACACAACACATGTACCGGAAGCTCAAAACTGGAACCAGTGAAATCTGCCCATGTGGAGTGTCGACCACGTCCTCCAACACTGCGCACTTTACCAAGAGGCCCGCATAAGACACTGGCCCCAAAACACTACAATAGAAAGAAAACTATATGGAGAGCCCCCTGATTTGGAAACCATGCGCAGTTCATCTCATATATTGGTCATCTGAACGCTCCAACATAACAATGAGAACAAAGAAGAAGAAGAAAACATCAATGACAGACAATTCTGCAAATGTTTTATTATTATTATTATTACACTGAGAAGCAACAAAAGAATTCCGAATACATTTTGTAGGAACTTGTTATTCTATTGATGGCTTACTGGTAAAGCGTTTATCTTACGGGCCGACAGCTTTTGAGTTAGAAGAATGGGCTCATGGATTTTTGGATTTTGGGGTATCTATAGGGTACCTGATATTAGCTGAGGAATGTAAAGCCAGTCGTCGTTGTGCTGGCCACACGACACTCTCTTTAACAGTTGGTCACAGAAACAGATGACCGTTACATCAACTGCCCTATAGATCTCAAGATTTGAAAGGGGCACTTTACTGTTGTCTTTCTCATCGTTTTGTGGTTTGATTAATATATATATATATACATGGCTCCTTTTGTCTCGAAAGACAATGGATGCACCTAGATGAGTCACTGGTCCTGGTTTAGTCTTGAGAAGGGGCAGAATCTGGAGTGGCTAATCAAGCCAATTCTAGAGCGGCAGACTTTGCCACAATTCATGCATGTGTTTGCATCAGATTCAGGACTAACGGACAGGGTAGCTTTCTTTTTTTCCCTTTTGATTAGGCCGCCTCAATTCTTTTGTTCTCAGCGAAGGTTGTCCCAGCATGCACAGTCTGTCTCCATGCACTCCGGTCCTTGGCTATGTTTTCCACATATTTTCGTTGATGCCTGTGGCTCTCATGTCTCGCTTGCAGACATCTCTATATGTTAGTTTTGGGCGGCCCTTCCACAAGCTCAGCATATAATATATCTTTCGGGATTCTACCATCTGGCATGCAGGTGACATGTCCGAGCCAACGTAGTCTTCTTATTGTAGGAGAGCATACACTCTGTTCATATTGGCCAATCTCAAAACTTCATGATTGGAGACATGGTCCCTCCAAGAGATACCCATTATGCATCTCAGGCAGCGCAAGTGGAAACTATCTGTGCTCTTGGTTAGATTAATAAAAGTAATTAAATATATTTGTTTTCTTATTATCTAATTAATTACAGACAGTCGTTCCTTTTCAAAGACAACACAACTACGTCCTGCGTATATCCGTGAGTTAATCTAGTCGTGCCAGAGACATAAACTCAACTCCTTGGTTTTCATGACTAACTTAGTCTTCCCATTCCACTTTTGCAATGGGATAGAGAGATAAAAAGAAAAGTCCTTTTTTGTCCTAGCATATAGAAAAATAAATGTGTGTCCTGTGTCCCTTTGAGTATTTTATTATGTTCTGTTTGTGTGTTGTTGAAGTTATGGTAAATTATACCACAAAATCCTCAAGGATCGCAACAAACAAAAAAAAAACCCTTCCCTTGTGGGAACATTTCCAGGAAACAGAAGAAGAGGCAGACATTGAAAGCGAGGGGAAGACAACATAACATAATGGTCCATCCTGTCACAGAAAGAGATTCTATCAAAGGCGAAAGTTGGGAATGGAGAAAGGTGGTCAACAGATCACGTGTGGTGCCCCAAGAGACTAAGGTATAGGTGAAGGTGACGAGATGACGATTAAGTTATATCTATAGAATTGTTTCCCCTATATAACGGAGTTACGCAATGACACTGGCAGCACTGACAGGTTCAAATAGTAAACAAATTAATATTTTTGAAAATATTTTTTTTAAACTCCTTTATATTCAGTGAAATTGCGTCAGTTTTTTAAAAAATCAATCATGCCATTAGTGTCTTTTGCGTTGTGAAGCAGTTTATGTCGAGAATATTGTAAAAAGGGTGCCAGTACATTTTCATTATAAAACAGAATTTATTGCGACTAATTAATTAAATTATTTGTTAAGGTTTTTTTTTTTAATTGATGTATGTGTTGTCATTGACAACCATTAATTATGCAAAGTTTCAACTTGATCCGAGAATGGGAGGTGGGAGATATAAGGTGTACAAGACTTCGACCGGATTCAGGCAGTTAATACTAGCTTGGTAAACAATTTTAAGTACTACAAGGTAACTGGGGGCGCGGTGGTCGAATGGTTAAGCGCTTGGCTTCCGAACCTGAGGTCCTGAGTTCGAATCCCTGTGAAGGCAGAGCTTTTGAATATCGGGATTTTTAGGGCGCCCCTGAGTCCACCCAACTCTAATGGGTACCCGACTTAAGTTGGGGAAAGTAAAGGCGGTTGGTCGTTGTGCTGGCCACATAACACCCTGCTCGTTAGCCGTTGGCCAAAGAAACAGATGACCTTAACATCATCTGCACCATAGATCTTAAGGTCTGAAGGTGACACTTTACAAGGTAACAGAAGAAATACCATTCTAAAACAAACGTCTTTTTCTCAAGTAAAATTCTATGGAGTCTTTGGAGACTTAACTCTTTCTCTCCTTAATTATTTACCACATTCTGGTGAAATCAACGTTGGTATCGTCAGTTCGGAGAGAAAGAGTTAAACAGATTGAGAAACTTTCATTCCGAGGCTGTTCTATTATTAGAAAATCTTCGATTGTATCGAATAAAACCTCACACATTGTGGTGCTAAATATAGACAGACAATGTCACGTGCTCTCTAGTTCTATCTCTGATTGGTGCAAATGATGTGTGGGCGGAAGTTCATCGCACGCGGAGTCCTCGATTTAAAAAAAAAAAAAAACTAAAGTAGAGTACATGTAAAGATGATTGAATTATTTTGTTTTAATATAGCTCAGCGACACCGAAGATGAAAAGAAAACAATGGGTTTCACTCTCTGTTGATATCAATATGTATTCAAGGTTTCGACTTTCTAATTGAGTTAGGTCTTGAGAGGACAGTGTTGTTTCATTGAGTTGGTAACAATGGAGTTCCATTTAGTGTCTTTGACATTTATTTAGCATTTCGCGAAAAAACTCAATAGCCACGACTTGGTTTAGTCAATTGAAATGATGACATAGCTCTATCAAATTGAACACATCTTGATTCAACGAAAAGATTATAGTTATAAATTAAAAGGTCGATATATTGATTGATTGACCTATAGATCACCTTCGTCTATCCCTTAGTGACTTAGTCTGTTGGAATGATGGGGGCGCCACACACGATCTGTTGACCGTCTTTCTACCTTCCTCTTTGTCTTTTACCTATGATAGAATATCTTTCAATGAAATGCCCCGCACATTCATTTATGTTTTCTTCCCATCGCTTTCTCTGTCTGCCTCTTATTCTTTTCCTGGTACTGTTCCTTAAAGGAAGTTTTTTGTGAGCCCTGAAGACGTTGTCATCATGGCCATATAGTTTTTCTTTTTACAGTAGTTAGCAGGTCATCGTGGGGTCCAATCACTGTATTAATCCTTTTGTAATAACTTCAATTGTGATGTAGACAATGTATTTGATAACTAAGATCTTTCTGTAGCATCTCAATTTTACAGCTAGGATTCTCCTCTATTGCTCAGTGCCCAAGATTTGCAAGCATATGACTTTGTCTTTACCAGGGGCGTAGCTAGAAATTTTCCATCGTTTGGGGGCCCGAGGGGACTGACCTCTTTGGAGGCCCTATATTTTGCGTAATACTTATTTTTGTAATGTAGAAAACACTCATTTGGGGGCCCCCTCAAGTGGGGCCCCGGGTGTATTTTCAAATTCTCCCCTCCTCCCCCTCCTTAGCTACGCCACTGGTCTTTACATAGTGTTTTGAGTTTTGCAAGTGCTGCTGTGGACTGTGCTGTCAGGGGGGGGGGGGGTATGGCGAGAATGAATATGTTAATTTGTTTTTTTTTTTGGTATGATTGTTATATCCCCTTGTAGTGAATGTAAATAGTGTTGCACGTGTTGTGAACTGTGATTTAGTCTTAGTTGAATGTGCGAGAGAGTGTGTTATTAAGGTTTTGCTCCCTGTCCAGGAAGGTTGGAATTCTGGGCAGTAGTTCCGATTCGCTTCCTTCATAAGAGACGAATAACGCCGAGACATTTAAAAATAGTGACACATGTCAGATTTTCATTTCTAAAACTGATTTTCCTAGATCCCTGTTGGGTATTGGTCATAATTTGTGTTTTTTTTTTTTTCGGCATACATTTGCATTTTATATTCAATATGTCTTGTTTATGCGCATCACCAAGTCAGCTAGCTTTTTTTCTGTCCCTGCCAGGCCATCTTTGTCGTCGGCAAAGAGTAAGTTAGCAATTCTTTTTCTTCCAAGCTTACAGTG
This sequence comes from Biomphalaria straminea, assembly GCA_021533235.1. Taxonomy (NCBI): domain Eukaryota; kingdom Metazoa; phylum Mollusca; class Gastropoda; family Planorbidae; genus Biomphalaria; species Biomphalaria straminea. The sequence goes on along the minus strand of JADKLZ010000104.1, from coordinate 35,922,198 downwards.
CATTCGTATATTGTGTAAAGTTTTAACTTGATCCGATAATGGGAATATGGATAATTAATGATTACTAAATATGTAACAGACAGACAGACAGAGTGAGCTGATATGTGAACTTTATATAATTACATTTACCCCTGTTTTTGAAATCGATGTAAAGTTTGTGTTACACTTAGTATGCAAAATAGCCCAGTCACGTGACAAAGTGTTTCTGTAATGTAATAATGTAGACATATGTTGCAAAGATATTGCGATACTATAGACTTCAACTTTACATATGTAGACTATGTGAGATAAAATTTAAAAAAATGGCAACTATAAATAGCCCACACTCTAAGAACGACAGTAGACTGACATCATCGCCGAGCAGACGATGGAGACATGATAAATTTAGAAACTGGCCATCACAGTTAGCTCGGCTACTCAAGTGGACTGGTCATCGGCTCAGACGACAAGAATCTTCCCCTGAGGGGGCAGCGGGACACCAGACTCTGGTCAGTAATATTTATTGGGCTCCCAGCCAGCTCATTCTGTTTCTAGAACCTTCCCATAATACATTATCAGAGTCGCTTCCCATGATACGTTAGTGTGGTCCATTCCCATGATACATCTTCACTGTTGAAAGCATCAGTCGAGGCAGAACGTGTGTTCTTTAAGTGATTGGAGGGGAGAGACCGTAGATCGAAATCAAAGACCTTATATTTATCTGGAATAACAAATTGAGAACATTTCTAAAACCAAAATTAAGTTTTTATTCGACCCTCCTTTCTACCCCCTCCAAGTCTCACTGATCAGTCATTAAATAATAAAAGAATACTTAGTACCTTCGGCGGAGCTGTGGTCGTATGGTTAAGCGCTTAGCTTCCGAACCTGAGGTCTTGGGTTCAAATCCTGTTGAAGACTGGGATATTGAATTTCGGGATTTTTGGGGCGCCCCTGAGTCTACCCAACTCTAATGGATACCTGACTTTAGTTGGGGAAAGTAAAGGCGGTTGGTAGTTATGCTGGCCATATAACACCCTGCTCCTTAACCGTTTGGCAAATGATTACACTATTGATCGCAAGGTCTGAAAGGGGAACTTTACTTTCCCTGTATTAGCTCCTTCACTGGCTAAAAATTCCTTATAACATAGCAGCTTGAGTTCCTTTGCTTGGTAAAAAGTTCTGAACTGGAAATTGTCACATTTGTTTAAACATTTGTTAGAGTGGAGAGTTCTACAAGTTAAAAGTACGACGGACGTTAACAGCTGGTGTAACACGACGTCCTATTGATTGAGTCGGCTGTTTTGACCAGAGTGCGTTGTATATCCTATTCCTATCACACTCTAAAGTACATTTGACCATTAACTGACCACTATATTTTAGTTATGGAAGGAGGATTCAAAGATATAGTTTAACAGTGGCGTAGCTATAGTGGGGTGAGGGGAGGTGCCAAATTTGAAACTCTCCTGGGGTCGCCACTTGAGAGAAGGCCCCAAAATGAATGCCCGAAATTTGTTTTTACATTAAATATTACGCCAGTACTTCATAACATGAGGTCGATTTTCAAAATACAGGGTCCCCAAAAGATGTCAAAGTCCCGAAACCTCTAATTCCTAGCTACGCCACTGTAGTTGACATATATTTTTAAAATGTATTCAATGAAGAAATTATTTCTAAAAAAAAAAAAGGCCGTGCACCATAGTCTAATATATTACTCAGACATTGAACATATTAACAAAAAAGTTAAAAGTATAAATAGAAAGTTAAAACCTAGATATAAAGGTGACAAGATCAATTTCAAGATGTAACCTATATTTATAAAGCTAAAACCAGAAGTCGAAAGTTAAACCTATAAAAGAAAAGGGTAATATTATTGATTATTGTTGCATCACTAGTTGATGTAAGTTGAAACTTGAAATAGAAATTTACAATCGTTAATAGAAAGCTGAGACTTACATTGATGAAAATGTAAAACATGCAGAGCTAAAGAATTATAGATAGAAAGTTTAAAATCATTTATGGAAGATGGAAACTATAAAAAAAACACGTTTAAATTTTTTAATATCAGGTGGCCGAGCCTTGCTCGGTTAAATAATTTATAACTAAGAAAGTGAATATACTACTGCTACTGGTGCTACAGCCCATGGAAAGATATGGCCTGCTCTTACACATCCCTCCATTCATATATCTCCTGGGCCTTTCGTCACCACGCCCTAACGGTAACCCTAAGTTTAGATATCTTGTTCAGTGTGAGAAAGTAAGGAGCAGTAGAGCAGCTGTGTAATCACCATTTCCTTTGTTTTGATACGGGACATTAGACACTGAAGCATGAACACATGGTCATAATTTTACCAGCAAAATTATAATTATAATAAGGCTTGACATCAAATCCGAAGATTAATGAGAAATCTATACCGCTCTACGCAATTAAAATGTAAACAATTTATTAAGCACTTAAAACGCAATAACTAATCATACATCGGTACATTTAATTTCATTACTTTCCTTCCATAGTTCTATAATAAATCAATCTTCAATAAGATGGTGCGCAAATGTTTAATTAGGTACATTGATACTTTAAAACTCGTTCTTTTTTGCATTGTAGTAAGGTTAGCATAGTGACGTAAGCAGCGTTTTTCCCGTTTTTGTCATGGAAAACTTTCATTCATAAATTTTCCATTTCATTCATAAAGTATTCTGACCAAAATTAAATTGAGACATTTTCATATCGAAATAACGGTCGAACTCGAGTTTTCCCGATGTGGCCAATGAGTTCAGAATTTTTTTCTCACTAATACGCACATACCTTGAAATTTTAAAGAAAATCGTTAGAGCCGTTTTCGAAATAAAATTTATAAATAAATAAATAAATATATATATATATATATACAAGAATTGCTCGCTTAAGAGTATAGGATAGACAAAAAAAAACATATGTACATAAACTTAAATCTATAAAGATTAAAACTATATGCAGATTGTCTAAAACTAAATTCAAAAGACTGATACTTGACTTAAATTCCTCTCAAATTAACAATTTGTATTTCTTTTCTGTAGTTTTTGTGGCTGTAAAAAAATGATTAAAACAAAACAATTATAGGAAATTAGGCTAATCGGCTGGTCAACGCACCCACGGATCATCATTCTTAAAGAATCTCAATATCAAGCACTTCGTTTGTCTACAACAGTGGACAATGGACAACCTAGTGACCGTCACGTTTGGACAGTTTTTGAACAATGTTGACTTTCATTGTTATTTAAACCAGGAACTAACGTCTTTATCTTATGTGTTGATGGTAATGTAATCTCTTCTACTGAATTACATAAAACATTAATATAACTTTAACATAATTTTAACTATTCTATTTTACAGAACAGAAACGAATCCAGAGTTAAGAACTCTTTAGCAGCAATGTGCCTTTGGTTATAACTATTTTAAACATTTAATGTCCAAAACGTATTAAGGAACGTCAACCTTACTTCGGGTAAACTTTATGGCTTCAATTTAGACTTAGAGATGGACCATAAACTGCCCTAGTGATTGGTAATAAACTGCAGTTCAGTCTGGCTACAAAACTTGTGTCCGGCTGGGCATTGATTGAAGTAATTAGAACCAACATTTTGTTTTGGTATTTCCGGCAAATCTATTAAAACTAAATGTCTAGAAACACGGACGTACAAATTTCTAGAGTTTCAGATGTTCTCAAAGTGGAAGACCAAATAGACATCAAAGTTAAAGAGTTTGAGATGTCCTCAAATTTGAAAGACTAGATTTACTTTTTTACTTACAGAAATGCTTGTCTATGAGCAAAGAGGAGAAGACACATTTTAAGGTTATTCTCTTTTAAAAAGAGACATTTCTTTGTGTTTTTTCTACATGTTTCAAATGTTTTGTATGTTTCGAATGTTTTGTCAGTATATGTTTTAAATGTTTCACATATTCGGAATGTTTCACATGTTTCGAATGTTTTATATGTTTCGAAAGATTTTTTTTATGTTTTATATATTTCGAATGTTTACATGCTTCTGATATTCCTTCGGATTTGAAGATAACCTACATCTTAGTCCAAACCTCCACAGGGACGGACGGAGCTTGCGGCCTGAAAAGTTTAAACCCAGTACCATGCAGAACATTAAACCAACAAACGTGAATGACTTCTTGTCAGAAAGAGTTGACAGCTGTTGTTGCCGCCCTTAGTATCTCTCTCACACCTACACGCAGGTCAAAGTTCATGGTGCAAGTAATTAAAAATTGGGACTTCGGCAAGTGTATTTACTCTGAGTTTAAAAAAACAACTACATAATTACTTAGCATGGATTAGAATAATAAGATGAATTACCCTGTTGCCTGTTATCTATCCCTTAGTCTGATGGACCGTTGGGGCACCAAGCAAGACTTGTAGACCGTCTTTCTCCATTCCTCTCTATCCTTTGCCCTGTTTAGAACTTCTTTCAATGGTAGGCCCGTCCATTCTTTTATGCCTTCAAGTCAAAAAGCTGCTCAGAATTTTAAAAGTCTTCTTCTTCTTCTTCGTTCTCATTGTACTTGTCGGAGGGTTCAGATCTGAAATCCTATGAATCCAACGAAAACGCACAGTATCCAGATCAGGCAGTTCTCCGTATAGTTTTTTTTTTTGTAGGAGGGTTTTGGAGCCAGTTTTGTCCAGGCCTCTTGACAGAGTATGCAGCTTTGAAGGACATGGTCAGCATTCTCTGGTGATGCTCCAGGTTTCGCTCGATCCGACTTCAAGCTTTCGGAACATATGTTGTTTCATTCTGTTGTGTCCGGTTCTGAGTCAAAAAGTTATGCGTTGGTCAGTTTGAGACAGCTTATAATAGGCGTCCTTTTTCTTGTAATTGGGATATGAGCTGGTCCAATTCATATTTATTTTACTCTCTGTTATTTTCAATATTTCGTCTGGGTAGAGAGAGATTTCCATTTGTTTGTTCTTTCTTCCATCATTGGTCAGTATGTCTGATTTTTCAATGCTTTCTAATTGAAAGTGAAATCGTAAACATCAAAGTAAAAGTAAAGTATCCCCTTCAGACCTTAAGATCTATGGGGCAGATGATATTAAGGTCATCTTTTTCTTTGGCCAACAGTTAACGAGCAGAGTGTTATGTTGCCAGCACAACGACCAACCGCCTTTACTTTCCCCAACTAAAGTCGGGTACCCATTAGAGTTTGGTGGACTCAGGGACGCCCTAAAAATCCCGAAATTCAAAATCCCAGTCTTCACCGGAATTCGAACCCAGGACCTAAGGTTCGGAAGCCAAGCGCTGAAGCATTCGACCCCCGCGCCCCCTAAACATCAAAGAGCTTTGATTATTAAGTGTTAGTGATGGAATACGCAAGGAATAACTCTACTATCTTGACTCTTATCAAATACAACTTGAAAAAAAAATGTCATCATAAAGTCGAAATCTATTTTTACATCTTTGTTAAAGACGCAAGTAAACACCCACTTTAATGTCGTCAAAAATGTTTTCGTTGAAAGAAACACACACACACACTCACACTCACAAACAATCTCCCCGAAGACTCTTAGATCAGATTGTCTGCCCCTGAGATTGTCTGCCCCTTAGATTGTCTGCCCCTTTAGTTCTGTCTCCAGACCACGCCTCACGTCCTGGCTTTTAAATACATGAATTAGACCAGTCGGATTTCAATCACTCAATCACTTACACACACACACACACACACACACACACACGCGCGCGCTCGCACAGCGCCTGACATCGTCCATGAAATGTTTTGCTTTGTCCAAAACAAAAATGTCCCCAGAGCGATGACGCCATACTAAAGCCTCGTTAAGTTTCATTCAAGTGTGACGTTAGAGGAAGGGGGAGAGAAGCAACTCCTGTAGAAGTCCAAGTGGGCGCGAGGATGTCTTTGCTTGCTAACCATATGTGTTCAGGTCAAGGAGAGAACGTCTTTCTTGAATATCAGATTAAACCATTCTCATATATCCACACTGCTATGTCACACTGATGAAGACATTAAACGTCGTATAAATCTAGTACGTCAGACATTTACTCAGCTAAAAGCAACCTGGAAATCTCCTCACATCTCAAACAAGACAAAAAAAAGAATCTTTAACTCTAATGTCAAGGCTGTCCTACTGTATGGTTCTTAAACATGGAAAACATCTGAAGCGACAACAAAAAAAAAAAAGTACAAACTTTCATCAACAGTTGCCTGAGAAATATCCGCTGGATAGTCATAAGTGCTGAGCCGAAGGCTCTTCGAGCACTAAGTTTGAAAAAAAACCTGTCTGACCTCACTGCCCGAAAATCAAACAGTAAAAAAAAAACAAACCTGCGGACCAACAGGCATGTCTGGGAGCGACCCGAGTCAATGCTTATAGAGCATTGCTGTTTCCAATACCACTCGGTGGCACCGGGGGCCTCCACCATGTTCCTTCATTGTACCAAGCTAACTGTGCGGGATTTGCCATTGATGAGACAGTCCCTTGAGGAACAGCGCATGGATGTGGTGACGGGTTGTGGGAGCTCTCTTACAACCCCGCTCAATGCAATGGGCAGACTCTCGTCTTTCCCGTAGGCACCCCCACGGGGGTCTTGTTTGTTACTTTTTCGCCTAGCTCACCTCCCCTAGTGAGCCGTTTCCACGCCGGCGCCACGTTGAGGCAAAGTAACTTGCGCGGCGTGAGAAATATCCTAAAAATAAAGTGGTACGACAAAGTAGAAAATGCCAAACTGTTGGAGATGAGTGGGCAGAAAAATATAGAGATGCAGATCTTGGAGAGGAAGTGGAGATGGATTGGTCACACCCTTAGAAAAGATACCAGCAACAGAGCTAGGCAGGCCTTAGAGTGGAACCCCAAGGGAACAAGACGTAGAGGAAGACCAAAACGAACATGGCGACGCAGTATACTGGAGGAAGCCGAGAGGACCGGAAAGAGCTGGGAAGCTACCAAAAAACTTGCAAAGGACCGTGGAGAGTGCGTGTTTTTGTCGAGGCCCTATGTTCCACAAGGAACATAAAGGAACGATGATGATGGCATGGTTACAAACTAGCTATTACTTTCGTAGAAACAAAATGTTTTGACCAGAAGAAACAAGACTAGGATTTTTTTAGGAAGAAAAGCGAACTGTAAACAGACTACTTTTGACGGATTTTGAGAGAGGCAAGTTTTATGGACGTAGAGATTTATATTGGCTACATTGGACTGTTCGCTTCGTTATTATTAAACTTCGTGTTCGACATTCGCTATCAGCGTCGACTAACTTTTATTCCTGTTCTTTCGGCTGTGTTATTGGAGTTCGTTATATAGGAGTTACTTCCGTTTGACTTATCTGCATAGACATAAATAAATATAGACTGGAAAAAGGAAATAACTTCATGTAACTTGAAACATGTATATCTATTGTATTCGGATTTCCGAATTCTTAACAATTGAAAAATTGCATGATCTTCAGTCTTAGAGATTAAACAAAATTTATAGACATAAAATAAAGTACACACAATTGCAAGTCACAAATTTTTGTTTCATAAAACTCTTTTATTGGCCAGTCTATATTTATTTATGTCTATGCATATCTGCTTAAGACACAGCGTGACGTGGGAGCGCCTAACCCTAACTCATAAAATCACATTTCATTATTCACTGCTACGCATTCACACATCCACATTCACGAATTTTAACATTCACGCATTCACAGCACAGTGCCATAAACACATTTACGTTTCCACATTCATGTATTCACGTGTTGATATTTACACATTCATCTAGTCACGCATTGATACATCAACCATTTCACTTTTCTGTCACAATTCTTTCAAGTAAAGATCTTCATCAAATGTGCAGTAATTTTAAAGCAACAAAACAATAACGAATATTTGCAATGTCCCATACAGCATTAAACTGAAGACCTGACATACAAATAATGATTATTATATTTTTGCGAAAGGACGAAATGAAAGGGAATAAAAAACAAGATTACAAAGAGAGTTTGTGGGATACACAAACTCAGAGGCGGCCCCCGTCGGAGTCGGATCCCTGTCAGATCCGCCTATTCGCAAGATGTTTCGGATGTTCCTTCTAAGTCCCTGGCTCAATTCCTGTATGCTCCCATCCTTAAACTATCGCAATATTTCTGAAAGAACAGTAAAGGTTAAATCATATTTTCAAAAGCCTTTAGTGTTTTTTTCTAACCGTGACGGACGGACCAACCAACAGACAAAACGCACAAAAATATGATAGTTTCATTCAAATGGGGGCACTAAACAATTTTTTTTTTAAAAATCTGATTTTTTTAAAAATTTAAGAAATTAGTTTAGAATTATGTCATTTCCCGGCTTTACGCTAGTACACGAAAGCCGCTGCTAAAAGTTCATTTCAAAAAATGTGCATGATATCTACATGCCGGAAGCATTTCTTATAGTAACATTTCCTCCCTTACATTTACGTAATTGTTTTAGAATTGGTGTTTTGTTATTAAAAAATCGCTTGCATAATTAATTTTATAAATTAAACAGTTTGCTTTTAGAAAACTAAAAGTAGCCGTTGCACCTAAACTTTTCAAGCCGCATTTAATGGTGAAATAATATTTTTCGTATCTCTTCTAGTTTTGGCGCTCTGAGTCTGACAGACGGACAGACGGACAGACAGACAGAAAGTCATTTTAAAAAATGTGCGTGATATCTACATGCCAAGAGCATTTTTTCTAGTAACATTTCCTCCCTTACATTAACCTAATTGCTTCACAATTGGTGTTTTATTATTAAAAAATCGCATGCATAATAATTTTTATAAATTAAACGGTTTGCTTTTAGAAAACTAAAAGTAGCCGTTGCACCTAAACTTTTCAAGCCGCATTTAATGATGAAAAAATATTTTTCGTATCTCTTCTAGTTTCGGCGCCCTGAGTGTGACAGACGGACAGACGGACATTTTGCACAAACCTAATAGCGGCTTTTTCCCCTTACGGGGGCCGCTTAAAAAAGACTTAAATAAGTGGCAGACGATATTAATAATGTATCTAAGTTCAAATCCAATAACAGAAGCGGCTTCTCCTAGCCTCTTCCAGTTCAGACATTTTTTTTTCTGGGTTTGATTTGTCCACTAATTAGCTATCACTGAGCCGAGTCAGTATGATTGAGAGTGTATGTGTGTGTGTGTGTTTTTGTGGCATGTGGAAGTGTTTGTAGTCCACTGACAGAAGCCTGACAAAATTTCCATTCTGGGCTGGACATCAGATGGTCACCTCATGACGTCATTCCGAAGCTTCTTCTCGGATGTTAGCGGAGAGAGTTGAGAAGACCTCTGTCTCACATACACTACATCCACACTAACACACACACACTCAAGCCCACACACTTCGTCCACACACAGCGCTTCCTTCGTCGAGGACATCAAAACAAAACACTATTACGGCCTCTTCAGGTCTACGTCGTCTGACCTTGACCCTTACAGGTCCGGGAAAGAAGCCGTTGTATGGCCTTAAGAGTGAGTCCGTGAGTCGGCTGGAGAAGAAGAATTTTGGCTCACAGACAAGTGAAGACTTTTGGCTCACAGACAATACAAGATTGTTGGCTCACAGACAAATGAAGACTTTTGGCTCACAGACAATACAAGATTGTTGGCTCACAGACAAGAGAAGACGTTTGGCTCACAGACAATACAAGATTGTTGGCTCACAGACAAGTGAAGACTTTTGGCTCACAGACAATACAAGATTGTTGGCTCACAGACAAGTGAAGACTTTTGGCTCACAGACAATACAAGATTGTTGGCTCACAGACAAGAGAAAACGTTTGGCTCACAGACAAGAGAAGACATTTGGTTCAAAGACAAGAGAAGACATTTGGTTCAAAGACAAGAGAAGACTTTTGGCTCAAAGACAAGTGAAGATTTTTGGCTCACAGATATATTGTTTGTAAAATATTTGTTTGTAAAATGTTCGACATGTTTCGCATGTTTCTTACAGTTGAAGAAAATCTACTTTCTAGTCCAAACCTCCCGCAGGACGACGGGGATGGCAGAAGGTATGGGCCAGGGACCATCCAAACTAAAAACGACAAAGCAGCGCGCGCACCGCACGACCTGGTAGCCAACAATGTAGCTCTAGGGCTAAAAGAAACACTTAAAACATACACCAAACACAATTCAACATTAAGTCCTAATAATAATCAGTGGCGTAGCTAGGGTGGGGGGAGGTGAAAGAATTTGAAAATACCCCCTTCCCCTCCCCATTGAAGGGGGGCCCACAAATAAGTGTTTTATACATTAAAAATTAAGTATTACGCAAAATGCATGGGGGCCCCAAATAGATCGATTCCCCGGGCCCCCCCCAAAAATGGAAAATTTCTAGCTACGCCCCTGATAATAACATTACTATCTTTACCATACTATTGGACAAATCAGAATCTGGTTGACCCTTAGGCAGCTTGCTGCACACAGTGCTACAATTTATCAGAAAAGTTATAGTAGATAACTATAAAATCTTCAATTTTCATAAGCACTTCGCTGGCACAGTGGTTAGTGTATTGGCTTATTGAGGTGAAGGAAGCTTAAGTCCTCGAGCTCAATTACATGCTTTCATCTTTTTTTATAAATGTATTTAAAAAGTGACCACGACAATTTTTGTTAAAATTATTTTATTCTATTATTATACCTTTTCTATAGCCTAACTTCATGCTTACAACATGCTCTGAGCGCTTTGGTCCAATCTCATTTGCGGACCTGTGGGGGGGAGGGGGTATCTAGGAGTTGGTTTTCCGTGCTGCCTTTAGGCGCTCAGTAAACACAGCTCTGTCGAGTGTCGAACCTCGAGCCCCCTTCTAGGTAGCCAAGCCAGGTTCAAGCGCACTTAGCCTCTCGACCACGTTTGCCACCCCTTTCTTCCCCCACCCCTTTCCAAACTGGTCCAGACACGTGATAGGATCATATACATTGAGAAAGCTAAATGAAATGGCGCTAAACAAAAACAATTGTTTAAAAAAGAGATGCATTATTGTTAGTATAGATCTATTACAAATTCAATTACATTAATGATCTAAATTCTAAACTAACCAAACTTTAACAAGATTACAAAGAGATTTTGTGTGATACATAAACTCAGAGGCGGCCCCCGTCAGAGTCGGATTCGTCAGATCCGCTTTGATCTCTCAACGGGGGCCGCCTCTGAGTTTGTGTATCACACA
>JADKLZ010000104.1:35860056-35874047 GCA_021533235.1 Biomphalaria straminea | reverse complement strand
TGCAACCAATGCGGTCGCAGTGGGCCCCGCGGTTTCATAGGCCCCGCGCTAGTTCAAAAAATAAACGAAAAACTCCAGAATTGACTAAAACCTCATGAAAACTCATAAAAATCTCCAGAAAAATTAACAACATTGTCATTTGTTGGTGTCATTCATTGCTGCAAACGCAAACCCTACGCGCGATAATTGACTAAAACCTCATGAAAACTCATAAAACTCTCCAGAAAAATTAACAACATTGTCATTTGTTGGTGTCATTCATTGCTGCAAACGCCAACCCGATTAAAGAAAAAAAAAGGCATTGTCAGCTTTCATGTTATAAAATGCAATAATCGGGAGAATTTCTATCTTAATCGGAAGTTCCAATACTTTATTTACTTTTATGGCCATTGGCGGGTGCATATACCGTAGGTTACAAGGTCGTAAAGTACAGTTAAATGATCGCAATTTTTAACTTAATTAAATATGAAAAACATTCAAAGTCGAATTTTTTTTCTTATAGAAAATCTTAAATTTCCCTTATTTATCCTTGTTCCCACACAGAATAGGCCCCGCGCTATCAGTTTCGAATAGGGCCCAGCAATTTCTAGGACCGGCCCTATATATATATATATATATATATATATATATATAAGCCTGAGGAGACACCCAGCCAAATGCTCTTAGGTATAGGAAAACTAAACAACCGCCCTGGCCCTCCGATTGGTGGGGGCCTCGTACAGGGCTCAAAACAAATTTTTTAGAGTAGAAATTGAGAAGCTTGTGCCCAATGTTATTGTTGAAGTACATGGGGATGTAAACAGATTATTTATTTTTTTTCGCTATTAATTAATTTATTTTTCTATTTCATTTGGGGCCTCCAAATATCTAATGCCGGCCCTGGTAGGGCCCACCTGGAGCGCGAGAGCAGCCTCATTCGTATCTCAAAATCCGCCTATCGTCTAAAAGTTGCATAACCATTTTTTATATTTTTTTTTTGCATAACCATGTTCGTCTTTATATATATATTGGATTATTGAATAGAATCCTTTGTTTTTCAATAAATTACAGTTCGTTAAATATCTATTTATAAACATTTTCCATGTTCGTCAAGTTTGACACTATTCGAATGTTCTCAATGAAAAAGAGTGCGAAAATATCGTCTAGTAATATGTCTGAACAAAGAAATAATCTTGGTCAATGAAATGTGCATATCCTTGGGCAAGAACTATTCATTATCTTTAGTTTAAAACAAATGACAAAAACAAAAATCTCCCGAAGATTGATAAAGTTGATTGACTAAATTTAGTAACACAATTTATCCCACTCAAACCAACTCGAGCCCACTTCTCCTTACGATATCCGGCACTGTTTTCTTATGACACGCGTCAGTGTTTTTTGTTTTTTGTTTTTGCTTTTTTTTTTTTGTTCAAATTATGTTTGGTTTTGGTTTGCAAGAGTTAATGTTCTTGGAGATAAGCTGAAGGCATTGTTTCCCCCTGAAGTGAGTTGCTGGTATAACCCAGATAGTTGTGTTTTTCTTCCAATAGCTGCATTGATGTCTGGGTTGAGCTGATTTCGCCCAAACTAAGTTTTGGTTGAATTTGGATTCTAGTTGTAATTTTAACCTGCTTACATACTGTGTCATAAAAGTATTTAGAATAACTGTAATTCAGTAACTTTTTTTGTGTATCTGTTGTCCAGTTTAAAGGAGGTGTTGATAAGATATCTATTCTTTCAAAGTTGTAAAACAATTTTGAGCACCTAGACCGGTCCTAGCAATTGCGGGGCCCTATGCGAAACTGATTGAGCGGGGCCTAGTCTGTGCGGGAATCAGGATAATAATGGAAAATTAAGATTTTGAAAAAGAAAAAAAAATTCGTCTTTAAATTTTATTCATTCTTTACTAAGTTACAAATTTCGATCTGTACTTTACGAATCTTGTAACCAATGACATTTTTATATGCCAGTGACAATAAAAGTAAATAAAGTATTAGAACTTCCGACTGAGTTAAAAATTCACCCGTATATAAGTTATAATTTTTTATTACATGAAAGCTGACAGTGCCTTTTTACTTTTATCACTCATAGGATTGGCCTTTTCCGCAATGAATGACACCCACAAATGACAATAGTATCTATTTTTCTGGATATTTTAAAGAGTTTTCAGGAGATTTTGATAAATTCAGAATATTTCCAGGAATTTTTCGTATATATTTTGCAATTTAATAATTAATTACACCTTCAACCAGCACGGGGCCTATATGTTGCAGTGGCCTAAGACGGCCCTGTTGAACACTAAGTCATTCTCATTTATTGTTTGTAAAAAAATCTTTCTATATATAGCGTAAAGTGACGGGTCCATAAAGCCAACTAGTGGTTAGAATCACTAAAACTGGTTGGAATGAACAAAATTGGTTGAACTTTCGGAGAGATGAAAGTGGTCAAACGTTTGACTTTCGAACCAAAGAGTTTAGAGTTCGAATCGATGAAGACATTGAGCTTGAACTTTGACATTTTTCGAGGCGGCCGGTTATTCTGGCCATACAAAACTTTTGTTAACCGAAGGCCATAGAAGTAGTTGACCTTTACATCATCTGCCTCCATAGATCGAAAGGTCTGAAATGGGTATCATTTTCCTGTTTCACCACCTCACCATTCGTTCTATAAATAGCCCTTTGTTTATTCGTCTGCCATATTTTTGTTCTCTCTGCTTCCGGTCCTGCTCAGGTGTCAATCTTAGGGCTATTATGTTACATCCTTTATAGATTATAATGTCGTCTGCCTATAACATGCCCGACAAATATTGATTTGTATTTTTTTTTATTTGACATGCATAAGAGAGAGAGATAGAGAGAGGGGGAGAGACAGAGAAAAAGAGAGAGAAAATAGAAAGAGACTGGAGAGAGCAAAAAAGAGAGTCGAAATAAAGACAGATAAAGAGAGATAGATCGAGAAAGAAAAAGAAAGCGATCAAGAAAGTGAGATGCAGGGAGCGAGAGAAAGAGAGAGGAAAGAGAAAGAGAGAGAGAGAGAGAGAGAAAGAAAAAAAGAAAGAGTAACAGGGAAATTAACAACGTGATAGCCACTAACATAGTGAAAGTTTTTATATATGTGTTTGTGATTACACGGAGAGAGAGAGAGAGAGAGAGAGCGAGAGACATTTATAGAGAAAGAGATAAAAGACACCCTCAGAAATCGAGAGCTTAAATGAAACTGAGAGAGACGACAAATAGAAGCAAAGAAAGAGTTACAGAGAGAGAGAGAGACAGAGAGAGGAGAGAGGGGGTGAAAAGTGAAAGAGGAGTAGCATGCAATGTCATAAATCGAATTATAAACATTGCTGTATTGGGTCTGGGCACGCGACTCCTATTCCTCTGTTCCAGTGTACAGCTCCAGTGTCAGCTGTTTGAAAGTAAAATTGCAAAATCGCAACAGTTCAAAAGAGACAACAAAATCGTCATATGTTTGATGTATCCTTATGCTAGGACAAATTTGTACACATGCTCCTTCTTCCCTAGCGCTATTAGAGCATTAGCCATTGGTTAACATGCATGACTAGATGCATGACGCGTAAGACGTAATCATCTTCTTTTTTTGAAGTAACGTCTGTATTATATATGATAAGATGAGTTATCATATTTAAAAAAAACACCATGATGCAACACAAGATATAATAGATATAATATATAGATATAATATATAGTAAAGGGAAAAAATCTTACAGTATTGAGAGGTACGGATGTAAATGTTTAGTTCTTTCCCATCTATAATTTTTTATGTGTTTTTTTAAGTATTTTATTTCTATTTTTCTTGTTGTATCTATTTATCTATTACCAATGCAAAGATGCAATGGGAAATTTCATGTTTTTGTAGAGAGAACAGAGGGGTACAGCCTTCCATTTCTTTCCCTCTGGCATTTGTCTCGGATAACGACATTTGAGACTCGACGCAAGAAGCTTCTTATCATTTAGATCTACACGATTACCGTTAATTCTTATCGGATGGCCACTAACACCAAGGAAATAAAAGTCAGAAGATGGCTGCAGGCAAAATGTGGACAGAACCGCACATCAGCACTCCCCAATACACACAGACATATATAGAGAGACTTACATACACACAGACTCGGCTAATTCAGACTAGAGTCTCTTTCCTGTTCTTGAACGGCGTCCAGTAAATCACTTTATTTGTATCACATTTCAAGGGGATATAACTCTGAATATTTTTTTGACGTCTGCATCTAATAGTTAAGGGGAGGCATTAAGTTGATATAGTAACTCGATTGAATGGCTAAGCACTAATTTGGAACTATTCATGCATAGCCTATTCACATTTCTTAACCGGGGGGGGGGAGTTTCTCACCATTGAGCGATAGCAAACTCAAATATATTTATTGCTATTTTATCTAGAGAATTATTATTATAATAATAGCTTTTATATAGCGCTACTTTCATGCTTATAGCATGCTCAGAGCGCTTTGGTCCAATCTCATTGGTGGACCAGTGGGGGGAAGGGGGATCTAGGAGTTGGTTTTTCCGTGCTGCCTTTGGGCGCTCAGTAAACACAACTCTGCCCGAGTCGGGTGTCGAACCTCGAGCCCCCTTCTAGGTAGCCAAGCCAAGCCAAGCTCAAGCCGCACTTAGCCTCTCGACCACGCTTCCCACGCGTGAATAATGTTAATAATAAAGGAATAATTCGTTTTCGTAACTTTAACACGAGCTTATTTTTTTTCAGAAATACACTTACTCATGAGCAGTACCAAATAAATCCCAGCACCAACATGAACATTCTAGACCCTTCGATCTATAAGACAGATTTGCTTCTTAGGCCGACAGTTCACAAGCAGGGCGTCACGTGTCCAACACAACGACCATTCGCATTGACTCAGGGTCGCCCTAAGAATCAGCTTTCACAGAGATTTAAACCCAGGACCCCAGGTTCGGAAGCCACTCGCTTAAACACTCAGCCACCGCATCCCGAGAACATAACAATGGTAAAGTAAGTCTTTATTCGAAACCTTTCATTCTATTATTATAGCTTTTATATAGCGCTACTTTCATGCTTATAGCATGCTCAGAGCGCTTTGGTCCAATCTCATTTGTGGACCAGTGGGGGGAGGGGGTATCTAGGAATTGGTTTCCCGTGCTGCCTTTGGGCGCTCAGTAAACACAACTCTGCCCGAGTCGGGTGTCGAACCTCGAGCCCCCTTCTAGGTAGCCAAGCCAAGCCAAGCTCAAGCCGCACTTAGCCTCTCGACCACGCTTCCCATTCTATCGGGAAGATGATCTAAATATCATTTTAAAATCATCTTGTTTTGTGTGACCCACTGTTAACGAGGATGACAATGAAGCCAGCACAACAATCTCTTTCCCTAATGAATGACTAATGAATACCAATTAAGAATTTCATTATTTTTAAATATTAAAAAACGTTGGCAAAGAGAGTTCTAAACAAATATTCTAATAATACATCACAGACTTGTGACGTAGGAAAGAGATATTGGTTACATGTGAGTGTTGAGGTCTGATATAACACTTGGTCTCACTTCCGCCCAACAACCGCCTTCCCCTCACTCTTCCTTTCTCTTTGTCAATAATATTGGCAAGCTAGCTACCCCCCCCCCCTTTTTTTTCCCCCAGCACCTAACTTGACAGTACTAGGACTACGCATATTAATATACCTCATATAATAAGCCTCTGTTCTGCTGGCATAGGAGCCGGCTGATACTGAACTTCATTTTCTTCAAGGACTCCCAAGTGACTTCTCTCATTGTTGCGCACGTCACTAACCGCGTCGTGCAAATCAATCGTCTGCAATATCACGTTCTCAATAAGCCCTGCCCCCGGAAGTACACGTCCCAGAATTCCGCTATTGTTACGGAGTCCATTGTGCACACCCAATTCTCGCAGCGTTACATAACGGACGTGTTAGAATTGAACAAAATGTTTGTAAAATATTTGACATGTTTTGGATGTTCCTTCAGATTGGAAGATAATTTCATCCTAGCCCAATCCTCCCGCGGGACGACGAGGGATGGAAGCGGTCAGGTTATAAACCTGAATGGACCTCATTCACCAAATGTAAAAAAACAAACATTTAGCCACGTCATGATATTGATAAAATAGTGAAAATTACGTATCACGTGACAGCCTTACATATTGCGTAATTTGTATAGAACATATAGAGAAAATGTTGTTTGTTTACGTTTAGTAAATGAGGTCCATTGTACTAATGGGCTATCGAAACATTTTCATGTTACTGTTTTTTTTTACCGCCGTATAGTTGATATCTGTGATGATCCTATCACACCAAGAAAAAGAGTACCATCCTAAGAATATGTGATTTTTGTCACTTTCATAGAATTTAATTTGCCAAGTTCTGGTCTCTTAGAATCTGCTCTAGACTGTCGTTGATTTTTTTTTAAAGTTTTACTTATATACTGCACCAATTGGAATTTAGATTTATGTATTTATTAAGTACATAATCTCATGTCTCACTCTTGGTCCCCACTCGGAACCCAAGTCTCACCTGTGGCTACCTGTTGCTGCAGCATGCGTAGCGGCCATACCCCGGAAATGGCTTTGACTGGCCGCTAAACCAGGTAGAGGGTATCTGACGTGTCCGTGACACTTAGAACACTGTGGTTTTATCAAACCTAGCATGTGAAGTCTGGACTTGGCGGCCTGTGCGAAACGTCACAAAACTAGACAAATCGGACAAAAAGGCAAGTACCAGCACAGTGCTATGTAGCACTCAAGAGAAGGACAAGACACACAGAAAGTCTCTGGACGTCTTGAACAAATCTTGATTCCGAAAAGGATTGGCTTTAGGGAGAGAGAGCGAGGTCGAAGTGTTGTGCGAATCCTTCTCACTTAATTAAAATTCCAGCTCAAGTCACATGTCACTCTCATGTCATGATGTCGAATATCAAAATGCAGGACACCTGAAAAGGTCAAGCCCCTCCCCCCGGCCGCCCAAATCCCTTGCTACGCCACTGGTAAATTGGTTGATTGTGCATTGAAGTCATGAAACTTTGATTTTATCCTCTGAATAAAAATTGAGGTCTGACCAGTGGCGTAGCAAGGCACCCGTGGGCCCGGGTTCAAGAATATCTTGGTGGGGCCCCTATCCAAAAGTAAGACGAATGTATAGTGTGACAGAACTATTGTGGAATCTGAATGTATGTACGACGATTAAACAAAAGTCATTCCAATACTTTCTGCTTTATGTAGATCTTGCTGCTCATTTTTCAACATTTTCAACGCAACGCTGACTGCGCTTACAATTTTGTACTCGACGATAAGCAGGACATTGTTAGCGGATAATTCTAATTTTCTTCTAAGTGCTGCAGCTTCCATGGATTATTTACCTTTGAGAAACACAAACTGTTTTGGTACATCAAAATATCTTAATCACATTGTTGTTAGAGCATTCTCCCTTGATGACCACATTGTGGGCAAAAGTATTGGAGAGTATTATATACTTTGTAGTAACCTAATGAAACACAACTAGAAGGCACGTCATGACTCTAGGCTTTATTGAACAAGAATGACCAAACAGTTCACAATAACACAATACACACACACACACAAGCTGACCAGGACACCATGACATTTTGACACACCAGAACTGAGCAGTTCACAACACACAACAAGAAATATAAATACACAACATACTTTGCGCTTCCAATTGGGTTCAAGACGCACCCATCTTGAGATGCTGTGAGCAAAAAACACCAAGTCATGGAAATCTGCAACGTCTTGAACACAGCTGACGGAATCATTTAAGACCAAGTTTAAGTCGTAGTTAGCAAACGTTAACACAATAAGCGAGCGACTTCTTTTTGATGAAGCAATACCCGAAGGCCATTCTTGGTCCTACTATCCAATTAGGCCTATATTGGAAGCACCTTCATAACTTTGGATTCGCAGTTTATTTAAGGATAAATAGGGATTATTTGTTTTCCTGTCAAATTTTAATATTCATAGCAATTTTAAATAAAGTCTAGTCTGAGGTTTCACAGTTTTTGTATAAATATAATGGTGTTAAATTTCTTTAAGAATTATAAACCAAATACTAAGCATTGTTCAGAGTTCCATATTTATATTAATACATATATGTATATATGCCTTTGGATAGATCAGCTTTATAGAGAGGGGGGAACTGCTGTGTGGGCGACATCGTTACGACCACAGGTAATACACAGGTAAGACACTATTCCATGATAATATTTTTTTGTAAAAATATAATGATGTTAACTTTAACTAAGAACTACGAACGATCACTAAGCATGGGTCAGAGAAAGACACTATTCCATGATTTACTTGGACATGTCTCTATTTTCTTGTCTTTTTGTATAAACCTGTGCTTTACACTATTTCCAAGTATCTACTTCATTGGCTCGGACACATACGTCAGACGAATACGTTTTACTGTTGAGATAGTTATTTCTAACTCGTTTACAGTAGATTGTTAATTCTTAAAGTAGAACATTAAAATGGTAAATAAGAGTTGTTATAAAACATTTTAAATAAAGAAAAAAAAGAAAACCAATTGAGCTTTAAGAAAAATGAATAATTAACAGCTGTTTCGAAATTTTAATTCGTGAATCAGTGTCATCCGTTAGTTCTCGTGTGGGCCCCAACCAGTCAAGAGTCATGGGCTTAAGTGCAATCAACCACTTTACAACATTGTTTCTACTCCACAGGCTGTGGGCCCCTAATGGTCGTGGGCCCGGGTTCATTGAACCCCTTCGCGCCATGGATGCTACGCCACTGGGTCTGACAAAAAACAACGTTGCTGATTTTGTAAAGCGAACAAAGGCTCTGTCGTTTTGTTGTTTACATTAATTTAAAATTAAAAACTTACTTTTTATGCATTTTTAGAAAACCATTAAAGTCTAGATTGAGCAAGACAGAGCATTGATTTACTATGAATGAGGATGGCGGGCAAATCAAATAATTGTTTTCTCGATGTCTGCGTTTCTATTTTTCTGTATTGTTTTAACTTTTCGGTGCTTTGAAAAAAAATGAAATGTCCATTCAAGAATTGTGGCTTTTGTGTTGTCTAACGTGTGTGACTACTGCTTGCATTAAGAACAACGTCTATTGCGTTTGAAAATACGTCTAGTAGAAAGACAAGAGTAGAAAATGGGGGAGAAGGAGATATATATATATACTGGAAGACGAGAGAAAGAGAGACAGTGAAAGAAATAGATAAAGAGAGGGGAGATTTAAAAAGAGAAAGTGTACATTCTTATCTTATAATTTACAGACGTTTATTTTTCAAAACCGAAGATAATTACGTCCTACTGGTAGGCCTATGCATGTGTTCTAGTTGTGAATGTAAATTTGAGACACACTTTTCAAAGTCTTAGGTTTTCCTGGTTGATCCAGAGATAGAACACAACAGAAATTTAAAACTAGATTGACTTTTTAGCATACTCTAGTTTTTTATTCAAAGACCTCATCCCAAATGAAGAAATTCAAAACAGGACAACAATGGCCTTTGGACCCCACGATAACCTGCTGGACACATTGAAAAAGCGCAAACTTAAACTGCATGGCAATATCATGAGGTTCTCAGGGCACTCAAAGTGCTTCCTACAGGAACATTACCAACAGAAAAAAAAAAGAAATAGCAGCCAGACAATGGGAAGACATCAAAGAATCGACAGGCCTCTCATATAAGAGATTCTATTAAAGGCAAAAGACGTGTTTGGTCCTTAAACGGTCAAAAGACTAAAGAAAAGGTCAAGGCGGTAAAAGCTTGAATTACATACTAGTACTTGAAATAATAATTGTCTATTAAGATGAAAAACTACTAATCTACATGTATTATAAATTTCTATACATATTCAGAGCTTCAAAATTGCCATAATTACCATATTTATAAACCCTTTCATTTCAGTACATTATTTTATTTGCCGCCGAAGGACCATCTGTGTCATGCTTATTTTTTGCTATATGTAAGAGGAATTCATTAATTAGGCTGCTCTGCATTGTAGATTATCTTCTCATACCTTATAAAATGCATACCAATAAAAATACAAATCTGAACTGGGCTGAGCCAAACTAAATATAGTAATTTTCGGGATGGGGGGGATGACCAATGTGGTCAGTCTATAAGTTATCCTTATTGTTCTTTTGAAGCAGGCCCATCTGCAACTGACAAAACCCACCCATGCCACATATTCGGCCGGCATTTCAAAGCGAGGATTGGACTTTACAGCCATCTTCGAGTCCATAGGAAATGAGAAATGTGCTCATCTTCGAACACGAAGGAGGAGCTATATATCCTTATTGTTCTACAGCTTCGTTAGGAAATAGCTACCAGAGGGTATTTTTTTTTTTGGGGGGGGGGGTGAGCCTGAAGGAAGACCCAAAGGAGGCACTTCCAGGGAGGGCGACCACCTCATCATATCAACTTACTCTTACCAGCACGACTCGATCTCACGGAGCTCTCCCAGGCAGAGAACGTGAGGCAGCCACTGAGTTTCCGCTAGAGAACTCTACAAAGTAGTGTGAAGAAAAGCTTCAGACGATGAAAGACGCAGACGGCTAAGAACGAACTCCATTCGGCCATCAGAAGACGTGAATGATAACAAAGGACCACAACAGAAAACCCTGAGGTGGATGTGCAATGTAGGCTAGCCAATATTCTCTTCCGGTAATAACAGTTTAATGTACTAGTTTAGAGAGTAGGTTAGTTTTGTTAGTTAAATATATTGTGTATAGTTTATATATATATATAAAAGTAGTGACGTAGTCAGTCAGACTAATGACGTAGTAGACTTAGGCGAACAAGACACCAACATGGCGTTATGGTAGAAGTAGGCCGTTTTGAATAGAAGTTGAATAGTAATTAGAAATAGCGACGTTTTAGGAAGACTGGACGGATTTCCCAGTGATATATAAAGTGCCATTGTAATCAAGTGAAACTAGTAATAAAGTGTAGTTCTATTTTGTAATATTCTGTGGTTGATGAGAAGTAATAATGGACCTCATTCACCAATTGTAAATAAACACATTTAGCCACGTCATAATATTGATAAAATAGTAAAAAAATACGAATCACGTCACAGCCTTACGTATTGCGTAATTTGTACAGAACATATAGAGAAAATGTTGTTTGTTTACGTTTGGTGAATGAGGTCCATTGATACACAGTCTAGGTCAGCTTAGATTGTCCATAACAAACAAGAAACTGTTTTGTTCAATGTAGACCTACCAAGCCAGCTAAAGTAATCGATTGGACAATACTAGAACAGGTTGAAAGCCATAATCTCCCCACATGGCGCCAACTAATTCAAATCAGTGACCTGTGTGACCTCTTCTCGCATACGTCCCCTAGAAAAATGAAGGGAGTCAACTCTTGCGGTGCAAGAAATGTAACGGGAAGCATAGCCAGGATAGATTTCCATTTTGAGGCCAGGACAAGTAGATCAGTTGCCAGTTAATGGCATTGAATAACAGATGACAAACTAAAAGCATCTCACATTAGATCATGCAATAAGAGAGAAAAGCTTTTAAAAATATCAATCTGAAATGTATATCAGCCTCATGGTTTTATGTAAATCAAAATAAGCTAACAAAGAAACATTTTGAACATCTCTCTCTCTCTCTCTCTCTCTCTCTCTCTCAATAAAACAATTTTATGTACATTATCAATAATGGAATAGCTCCAATAGTAGTGGTGTCCAAACACCGGCCCGAGGGCTAATTCCGGCCCGTTCTTCAGTGCTATGCGGCATCTCTTAGCTTCTGTCCATATAACATTATAAAGGAGCCCACATTTTTTGTGGTGATGCTGCACTTGAAAAGTGTTGAAAATGTATGTGTTCCCCAGGTTCAGAATTTTTATTCCCTATAGGCCGAAAAGTTAAATTTCTTATTGGGTCGAAAATGTATATGCCCCCATGTTGATAATTTATATGCACCCGTGCCCCCATATGCCCTCCAATGCCCTCCTCAGCTCGGGTCATAACTCCAATTAAAGGATTCCTTGTCTACAAAAGCGACTCGAAGAAAGCACCCTCGTTTATGTAGTTTAACGTTTTATCCACACATCCACAGTTTGCTCGGCTTTCGGCCTCTCTTTAAACCCAAGCGAGTTGGGATACGTGCCATCTGTATCAGGTAGGTAGAAATGTACATCTGCGTAATTATTTTTGACATTTCGACAGAATTCTTTATTTTGATCAGTAGTATTTCAATACCCTGTTATGATTAAGCTTCAATAACCTTTTTGTTGTTATCAGAAAATGTTTTATTTGGTCTAGATCTAGAATTAAAGGAGAATGTGTGCTCTTTTCATATAAGACAAAATAAAATGTATACAATCAAACATCAATTTAATTTAATGAGTTCAAATCAACAATGGTATCGTCAATTAGCAGAAAATGAGTTAAGACAATTGGAAAAAAGATCCTTACATCCAAGTATATCAAATAACCACTCTATTTCCTCTTACAATGATTCTTCTTTGGTGGCTATTCAAATATGAATAATCAATATGTCCCAAATAAAATTGTTTTATATCAGTACTCTGTTTATAGTAAAAGGAGAGAGCTATATTATTAAATGTCTAAATAAGCTTTGCTGTAATGGACCTCATTCACCAAACGTAAACAAACAACATTTTCTCTATATGTTCTATACAAATTACGTGATACGTAAGGCTGTCACGCGATTCGTAACTTTCACTATTTTATCAATATTATGACGTGGCTAAATGTGTTTATTTACAATTGGTGCATGAGGTCCATTATGTAATGTAGTTCTATTTGCTGCATATCAGTTTTATTCGACTGCAGTATTTAAACATTAACAAACCTTTTTTATATACATATTTATTTTCTTAATGCATGCCAGAATATATGATTCCATGCGTATATGAATTATGGAGTGACATCAATATTGATGATATATAAGGGATGTTGAATTCTGGAAATGTTTACATTACGGTGATCGTGTACTTTTGTGGAAGTCCTGCGCCAACGTTTGCGAAGTCTTGAAATAGTAATTATCCCGTGTGTTTGTGAGACTAAGTTCTTGAGTGATACAAATCTTGTTCACTGTAATGTGATATAAGAGCATGAGGAAATGATGATAGAGATTACGAAACAATATCTACAATCAACGAGGCAGACCTCAGCCAGACACAGCAAACTGAAACGCAATAGCATCAGAAGATGTACTAACAAAGTCTATCTTATGCTTATTGTTACTTTCGTCAGGCCTGTCATGATCAATCTCTTTGGAGGACTTATAGGAAAGTATGACTCGATGGTGATGTAGGTCAGTGAAACGTGGACTCAAAACTTTAAAGAAAAAAAAACGAATCAAGACAATGATTATTTATTTCGTTCCGTTAGAATGCTACTCTGGTTTGAGCGGGAAATACAAATACGCTTTATTGATGTTTTTGCAAGTGCCAAGTCAGTTTTTGGGGAAATGCTTTAAGCATTCAACTAGAATTCCATTCGATGAGGCAACTTTTGGTTTTAAAAGATAAATTTATTCTGATTGTGTGGTAATGTTTGCAGTATTTATTGATTACCTTTTTATCAGTCTTTGTCTAATTTTAAACGTATTCATCTGCCTATATTTGTTTGAGAAGATTGAATTATTATTTTCTTCTTCTTCTTCTTCTTCTTCTTCTCTTTATTCTCCTCTAATCCTACTTTTACTTCTTTTTCTTCTTCTAAGAGCTTGAATACTTCTTATATAATCAGTAAGTTTTTTTTTTCCAAAAAAAAATAGTTTTGAAAGAGCAAAGTAAACTAAGATCTTTCAATAGGTTCAAAAATTAATCATGGAATGCTGCATTGCTTAGGTAATCTGCATGTATCAAATGGATATCCACACTCACAGGGTGACGACTTCTACATGGATACCCACAATTACAGGGTGAGGACATATGCATGGATATTCACAATCACATGGTGATGACATCAGCATGGATATCCACACTCTCAGGGTGATGACATATGCATGGATATCCACACT
>JADKLZ010000104.1:35807902-35842752 GCA_021533235.1 Biomphalaria straminea | reverse complement strand
ATAGTTCAGATTCCTAAATACATCGACTTATTCTTTTAGATAATATATATATGTGTAAGTGAATTTTTTTTATCTCAAAGAATAAGTCGATGTATTTAGGAATCTGAACTCTATTTTTTTTCACCTACATATTATGGCCTCTGTTGGGCAAGGATGCTTGAGAAGTGAAAGCTGGTGCGATTTTTTAAAAATACAAATGGTTAGTTTTGTTAAAAAGGAAAAAAAATCATTAAAAAATTAAATTAAACCAGAAAACCATGAATAATTTAAAAAAAAAAACAACAACATATACCTCCTTAATACAACTTATATAGCGATTTTTTTGCTCTTGACAAATAATGAATATAAAATTTAAAAAAAAAAGAGAACATTTTTTTACTACGCTCGATCATTGGCGCCCCCGCGGGGGGGCGGGGGGGAGGGAGGGGGGGGTTGGGGTTCTTCTTCCTAGTTCTCATTTTCATGTTGCAGTGTTCAAATGAATAGACCATTATATGAGATGAACTGTGCAGTGGTTTCCAAATCAAAGAGATCGTCATATAGTTTTCTTTCTATTTGGGGTGTTTTGGGGCCAGGGCCTTGTTCGAGTCCCTCGGTAGAGAGGGCAGTCCTGAAGTTCGTGGTCAGCATTCTCTGGTGACACTCCACGTGGGCAGATTTCACTGGTTGTTAAGCGAATGTATAAATCTACTTAAAAAAAAAAAAAAGTAAAGTTCCCCTTTTAGACCTAGTGGTCTATAGGGCAGATGATGTAAAGGTCATCTGATTCTGTGGCCTACGGTTAACGAGGGTGTCATGTGGCCAGCACAACGACCAACCGCCTTTACTTTTCCCCAACTAATGTCAGGTACCCATTAGAGCTGGGTGGACTCAAGGGCGCCCGAAAATCCCGAAATAAAAATCCCAGCCTTCACCAGGATTTGAACCCGGGACCTCCAGTACGGAAGCCAAGCGCTTTACCACTCAGCCACCGCGCCCTCTATAAATCTACTAAACTTTTATAATATTCTAATGATAGGCCTTTAGATCTAGAAGAAGAAGACGATGCACAAAGTTTTTAATTTTCATCAACATTAATTTATTTAACTCTTGAATGGTGCAATACCAACATGGCGAAATATCCGAAGACGTTCATGATAAATATTTCCTAATTCTCCAGCCAATGACGTATTGTGATGTGCAGTTAGTGAGATGTGGTGTGCACATGTGTGGAGTTATGTGCACTTTGTGAGGTGCTTTGTATGATGCACTTCGTTAGGTATGCACTTTGTGTGGTTTGGTACACACTTTGTATATTGTAAAATGCACTTTGTATGGTATGCACTTTGCATAGTAAGATGTGCACTTGGTGTTATATGCACTTTGAACTGATATGAAATTTATGGGATATACGTATTGTGTGGTAAGCACTTTGTGTTTTATGCACTTTAAGTGGTATGCACTTTGTGTTTTATGCACTTTGTGAGGTATGCACTATGTGTTTTATGCACTTTGTGAGGTATGCATTTTGTGAAGTATGCACTTTGTGAGGTATGCACTTTGTGTGGTATGCACTTTGTGAGGTAAGCACTTTGTGTGGTATGCACTTTGTGAGGTATGCACTTTGTGAGGTATGCACTTTGTGAGGTATGCACTTTGTGTGGTATGCACTTTGTGTGATATGCACTTTGTGTGGTGTGCACTTTGTGTGGTATGCACTTTATGTGGTATGCACTTTGTGTGGTGTGCACTTTGTGTGGTATGCACTTTATGTGGTATGCACTTTATGTGGTATGCACTTTATGTGGTATGCACATATGCTTTATATATAAGCCTACGTTAGTAAATTATTAAGTGCATTTTAATTAAAGCATTTAAAAAAATGCCCCACAAAAAGCATCCTGATCACAACCACCGCTTGAATGTGGTCCAGGGTCTATGGAAAATAACTGGGTTTTTTTTCTGTCTAGGATAAACGTCTGCGCTCATGAATTCTGGGTATAATATGTTAATGATGATGATCACGTGGGAGGGCGTTTCCCAAACTTGAATTCCCATAAGCAGTCCCATAGAAAGAGATTTCTTCTGCAAATCTTTGCTTAGCCATGTGTAGGCTATATGAGCATATGCACCCTTTGTTAATCTAAGATGGGGGCGCATTTCGATATAGATATAGATTTTGTAGAAGATTGCTTCAAATGTTTATTTTTCATCAATTTCATGACCCTTGTCTGTAGGCCACTTCGCCAACTCTCAGTTTTCATTTGACAGGATTTTAGATATTACATTGTTGATGTTGATATATGAAATGTAAGAAGTCGAATTCTATATATTATGCTTTTATCTTTAATATGGGACAGGTAAACGAAGTGACAAAAAAAACATTAATCATATTTTTTCTTTCATGAATCTGAATATAAGGGAACCGTGGTCGAGAGGCTAAGTGCGCTTGAACTTGGCCTGGCTTGGCTACCTAGAAGGGAGCTCGAGGTTCGACACCCGACTCGGGCAGAGTTGTGTTTACTGAGCGCCTAAAGGCAGCACGGGAAACCAACTCCTAGATAACTCCTCCCCCCCCCCCACTGGTCCACAAATGAGATTGGACCAAAGCGCTCTGAGCATGCATGTAAGCATGAAAGTACCGCTATATATAAAAGCAATAATAATATAAAAGCTATAATAATAATTTACAAGTTCTCTCCCTTAGAAATACCATATTGACAATTTTTAGATACTTCCCTTGAAAAGTCACTTACACAACCAAGATAGGACTGCTAGAGTCATTATTTAAAAGGTTCGAAAGGAAAATGATACTGTTTCAGCATATTTACAATATAACAGGACTTACTACTAATTCTTAATATTAGCAGTTCACAAAATTGATAGGAAAGCCAACAATTTTTTTACCTTTCTTTTTTTTTTTTTTTTTTTAAAGGAAATTGAGATTAAATACAGGTAAGACGATATAATAAACATAGGAACTATAACAAAAAGAATTCTCAGTTTGTTAAAGTTATATAAATAAAATTTTAAAAATAATATTGGTTTGCGATAGAAATGTACTGCATTCATAAATTCTCAATTTTATTACAAAAAATATATTAAAATTTTTTTTTTCTTTTACTTCTTTTTAATGATTTGTTTAAAAAACATTATAGTAAGAACCAAATTTAAAACTCGAATTATTTATGTATTTAATAGTCAAAGAAAAAGTTTCCTAGAGCGCAAATACTATATCATTCTTTAGAAAAAAATCCATTGACTTCTTCAAGTACAATGTTTCCTATGGCTGCACTGTCCCTGCTGCAAGCTACATATTTTGAGACATGCATTGCATTATCCAGCAGTGGTTGATTTAGGTTCTCTTTTTCCCTGTCTACAACTGTAATCCGCAAAGGATTTTGTTTCCGGCAGCCTTGGTAAAAAAGCTGCCTGCTGCCAGGCTTTATCTTATATGCCAGTAAAAGAAATTTGGGCCTAATTTGGTCTTTCATGCATTTCCAGTTGGCAACTCTTTTTACGCTGACCACCTTTCATCTCACTGGGTAAAAAAAAAAGAAATTGCATTGACAATGATGAATAGAGACCCTACTGTGGTTCCTTCACTTTTTTGAACCCTTTACATTATTTTAACCAACAAACTCTCTCTCAGTTTATTTAAATATCATGAATTTGATGGCTACAGCCTCTGTTTACTTTCAAGAGGAGAAATTGATATGGGTGATGAATTAAGAGCTATATTTTAACTGAATAAAATGTATATACCAGACTGTACCTTTAGAACTATTTTGAAATGCTGGAATGTCATTATAAATAAGTTTGATATAAAGAGGTTTCACTGTTGGTAGCTAGAGATGTAAAGATGTAAATCAATGCTTAATTTAAATATCACACATATGTAGATATTTTAATTATCATTCATATGAAATCCTTTTTTTGCTTTCTATTTGCTATGTTTGTAAGATAAATGACATACTGCTCAGCAAATACAACTATAGTGTACAGCAATGTACTAATACATTTCAAATTTCATTCCCTAAAATTTTTTGGTAAACCACAAACTAAATCTGAGCATCTCTCTCAGACACTTTCCTTCAGATTTCTATGAAAAGGGAAAATGTTTTAATTTTTATCAGACATTTCCCTTTGATTGTCTGTTGTAACTTCTTGCTGTTATTACCTCTGCATTCATTCTTCAGAGATCATTTGTAATTAATATTCATGTGTATTATATTTTGAGCCACCGAAAAGTTTTTCATAAATATTGGGACAATAGTCGCTAACATTATTCAAACCATGGAAAGAAGTTTGCTAAGAAATCACCATAAATTTTTCTATCATCAGGGAGATGCAGAAATTATAATCATTGCCTGTGTTTTTAAACTAACAAATGCCTGGTTAACAAAAAACCCACCCCCAAAAAACACAAAACTGGAGTTTTTGCATTTACTTTCAGTTAGGGAATGTCAAGAGTTAATAACACTTGTATTGATTATCTTTAGAAACTTTCCAATTGATTAAGAATAAAGTTCAGTCTAGGAGTTGTTTTACCAGTGATGTATTTTTTTTGTGAGACAATTGTTATACTCCAATTTAGAAGTGTCTAGCTGAGATGAAAGGTAAATATGTTTTATTATTATTATTATTATTATAGCTTTTATATAGCGCTACTTTCATGCTTACAGCATGTTCAGAGCGCTTTGATCCAATCTCATTTGTGGACCTTTTGGGGGTGAGGGGGTATCTAGGAGTTGGTTTCCCGTGCTGCCTTTGGGCGCTCAGTAAACACAACTCTGCCCGAGTTGGGTGTCGAACCTCGAGCCCCCTTCTAGGCAGCCAAGCAAGCCAAGCTCAAGCTGCACTTATCCTCTCGACCACGCTTCCCACTTGATTTCTTGATTTGCGTGTTTGGGATGAATGGTACGTTAAGTAATGTGGGAAAAGTCTAGTTGTAATGGAAAGTATGTGATCTTATTGTATTTGAAGTATCTAAATGAAATGAACGGGAGGGTGAATTATTTGAATAGGAACCTGTTATCTGTTGTTCAGACTGTTGATATGTTAGAAGTGTACTTTTGTTATTAAACTTTTTGCTTGTGTGTGTTTTGTGGTGGCGGATACATTTTGTCCTTTGCTTTTTTATTTATTCCACAGCATTTTTTTCTTTACATACACATAAAATGAGATTGTACTCATGCCATGCACATTTGACCTAATTATTTGAACTTGATATTTTTTTAAGCCAGTAAATAACATAAAAAAAAAAAGATTCCCAGAACTGCAAGTTTTTAGTAAACATTCAATTTATTTTAATTTTCAAAAAAAGAGACACCCAGAAAACCCAAGTTTTCAACCAAGCATGCAATTCATTCCAACTAGCCTTGTAACAAACTTTAATACAAGTCCATTAAATAGCTACCATTTTTATCATTTAATTCTTTTGTTCTATACAAATCAAGTGAATCGTGAGAGGTTAAAGGTCATTCAAGTCTTACTATTTTGTTAGGACATCTTCAATATGTTACATTTCTTTCATGACAATAACTCTAAGTCCCCAACCAAAACTATGACATCTTTATATTATTTTCCTGAATGAGACTTACGTGGAATATCAGCATTTGTTACCAGTGTTATGAGCATCGCTGAAGATATAGACTAACTTATTTATCAACTGTCATTGTTATGTTTTAAAATGAGTTTATGTTTAACCTGTGACTTGCTGCCAGATCAATTCTTATCTGATTCATTTTGTGTAAATACATCTCAAAATTTAAAAAAAAAAAAAAAAATCCATTGACTTGCAAAAGACCTTTAATACGAGTATTTGTGAACAATTGTGGTGGAAAAAAAAAGCATTAGCAAGGTTAGAGAGACAAGTGGAGTTTTGTTCTTCGACTTTTTAAAAATTATATTTTATCTTTTCAGTCTGTAGTGTGCTATTATGTTTGTAATTGAAGATTGTGTTCAACCATATGCCAAAGACTTATTTCCCTTACAGCTTGATGGTTAACAGCGTAATAAATGACTATATTTTGTTAAAAATGTGTTTGATTTCTTTTAAAGCAATAGCTTAACAGACAAATAATTATAGATATGTTAAATCGACAGGATGGCGCGGGGAATCTGTTGTAAGTACTAAAATGGCTTAATTTAATAATTTTTACACTTTAAATTAGAGCGGGTTCTATAAAATTGCGTGTCCTATGAAATGCGGGCCCTACTGCGGTCGTTATAAATGACTATATTTTGTTAAAATGTGTTTGATTTCTTTTAAATCAATAGCTTAACAGACAAATAATTATAGGGATGTTAAATCGTCAGGATGGCGCGGGGAATCTGTTGTAAGTAATAAAATGGCTTAATTTAATAATTTTTACACTTTAAATTAGAGCGGGTCCTATAAAATTGCGGGTCCTATGAAATGCGGGCCCCACTGCGGTCGCCGGCCCTGGTAAATAGCGGCATATGCTATGCCGCCGGTCAACTAGTAGTAATTATTTGGCAATTTGGACTACTCATTGTAAATATAAGATTTATTATCAAATAAAATTCAAATTTATGTTAGTAAAACACCTAATGTCAAAAGAGTTCT
The DNA here is from genome assembly GCA_021533235.1 of Biomphalaria straminea. NCBI lineage: Eukaryota > Metazoa > Mollusca > Gastropoda > Planorbidae > Biomphalaria > Biomphalaria straminea. Next base: position 35,836,181 of record JADKLZ010000104.1, on the reverse strand, counting down.
CTATGGCGTTGTACTACAAACATAAGACAAAAGTAAAAGGTCATTTCTTCAAAGGTAGATAACTGTTGGAAATAATGTCATCTATTTTAAAGATATTAAAATATTTCTACATGTAGAACATTGTTTCTCAAACTGTGTGTCGCGGCACACTAGTGTGCCACCGAAGATTAGCAGGTGTGCCGCGGGAGTTTTCAGAACGCCACACGTGCAGCGTTACAGAGGTCTGCCAAACATTAATTATTATTTTTTTTAAGTTGCAATGACATCTCCACTTAAAACGGCCATTAATAGTAATATAGGCCGCCTTAGCAGACGCAGTTCTTGAATTGGTAATGGTAATAATAAGCGATGTATTTCATGTAATTTTTTTTAGGTGTATCTAACAATAACAAATTATCAATAAGAGTTATTCATTGTTATCCATGGAGAAATACGTTAACAAGAATGAAACTGCGAAAGCGTTAAATGCAAAACAAAGATCCAAACGAAGATTCAAAGAAGATTACGTCGGATGTGGTTTTATATATTCGGGACCTAAAGATTCTCCATAGCCATTCTGTCTGATCTGCAATGCAACCCTGTCGAATGAGGCGCTTGTTCCAAGCAAATTGAAGAGACACTTGAAAACAAAACATCCAGTTGTAAAAGCGCAACCAAAGTAATACTTTGAAAACATCAGGACTCAACAAAATAAACTCGGTAAGAAAGTTGAACAACCTAAAGCTGCCAGGGATTGATTGCAAATTTTAAGGTTGATCAGTTATTAGCAAAACGTAAGAAAACACACACAGAGGCAGAATCTGTCTATGCACCAGTTTTAGCAATACTTGTTGAAACGGATCCGATGTCGCCGAAACAGTTAAAAAAGTTGATCCACTGATGATAGCGGCAAAACCCAGCTGCTAGCGTTTATTCGGTTCATAAAGGATGAAAAATGTGTCGACGAATTCTTATTTTGCAAGGACTTACCAACTACGACCAAAGGCGAAGGTATTTTCAATGTGGTAAATGAAAACATTTTGCTTTTCAAACTACAGTGGAAAAACTGTGTCAGCGTTTGCAACGAAGGCTGTCCTTCCATGCAGAAAAATAGAAAGGGATTCGTCACTCTTGTGCGTCAAGAAAATCCAAATATATTAGTTGTCCACTTCATGATCCACAGCGAAGCTCTTGCCTTCAAATCTTTGCCGAAAGATTTGATGTCTGTTCTGAATCAAGTGATTGAAGTTTTAAACTTGATCAGATCTCGACCGCTTGCATCCCGACTTTTCTCTCAGCTTTGTGAAGCAATGGATACAGACTACAAATATCTCCTGTATCACACCAACTTGGCTGCCTGGTCGAGCGGTTGCACGCTGGACTGTCGTTTGGATTTATCGATGGTCCCGGGTTCAAACCCTGCCCGCTCCCATCCCTCTTCGTCCTGCGGGAGGTTTGGACTAGGAAGTAACTTATCTTCAACTCTGAAGGAACATCCGAAACATGTAAAACAAACAAACAACTTTCGTTGGCTCTCCAGGGGGAAAATGTTAAAGCGTGTTGTTCAACTCAAGACAGCTGATTTCATTCTTGAAGGCTGAAACAAAAAAGACTTTTGATTTTTTTTTCATGACGAGATCTGGTGGGTTAAGGTCACGTTTCTCTCTGGTTTATTTGACAAATTAAACTCATTGAATGATCATTGGAAACCATCATCACCGCATCCTCAAAACTGAAGTCATTTAGTGAAAGATTGTCTTTGTGGCAAAGTAAGATCTTGAAAGGAGTCTTCGACTGCTTTCCTTCTTACAATTAATGTGCTTCAAATAAAGAAATCACCCACGAAATTCTGGACACTTTGACACATCTGCAGTCAGCATTGCAGCATTACTTTCCAACTATCCAGCTATCCATTTGGAAACATTGAAGCTATAAATCTTACAACTGAAGAAGAAAAGCAGCTCATTGATTTAAAAAAAAACGATGCAGTTCTTCAGTCAAGTTTTGCCGAGAAAAGCCTGGGTGTGTTTTTGATTTCAATCACAAAGTTATATCCTGCAGTTTAAAGAAATAAAGATAATTCTTCATGTGAATCTTCATGGTTTTGTGAGTTTGGATTTTCAGCACTGACTGAAATCAAGTCTATGAAAAGAGAGAGAATTCTTACAATAAACATACGAAATGTGTGTTTGTCGACTTTGCTCTCAAAAACAGGCAAACCCTTCACATTACATAAAATTCTTAAAAACAGGTAAAATATTTTTTTCTTTTCATTTAAAAAAAACAACTGTTGCTCTTCGTGGTGTGCCGCGAAAGTTTTGTAGTTTTTTTACTGTGCCGGCAGACAAAAAAGTTTGAGAAACACTGATTTAGAATTTTAAAGGTCAAATATAGAGTCAGCATTAAAGGTAATCTCTCTTTTTACTAATCTATATATATATTTCTCAAAAGACGAGTTCAAAAGTTCAAACAAAAACAAGCAACAACAAGCAACAACAAGTAAATAGGGAAGATCCCATAGCGCAGCACGCGGTGTGAATGGAAATTGGTGCATCCCAATCCGCACTATTTTGTGAATGAAAGTGGTGTTTATATAATTCTCTTCTCAATTTTTGTCATAATATTAAAAGTATTTCCAGATTATTGTGTCGTAAGACTATTTAAACTAGAACAACAACAATACACAGATAGAGTATACTCTCAGGTTTCACTTTAGAAGTACTTTAATTAATATCACTAATATCAAAAATTACGTACATTCGTTCATTAGACATGATTACGAAAGGTAACTCATCTCTCTATGTCCTAGATCTAGATCTAGATCTTAAACTCGAATTCAACTCTAAGATTATAGAACTTCTCTTCGCAGAGATAGTTTTATGCTTTAGCACATGAACATATTAATTATAGTCCATTTAATCAAATTAACATTCAAATTTGTTTTTCTAAAGTTTTGTTACATGAGTGCAACTCTATTCTTAATATCGCGTAAATTAAGGTCAATTAGCCATTTTTAGCTCCATTCATAGTATTTTTTATTAATGAATTCACTTATAACAAGTAAATGGGAAAATCCCATGGCGCAGGAAATTGTGTATCCAAATCCGCACTATTTTCATTCACAAAATAGCATAGACATAAATAAATATAGACTGGAAAAAGGAATTAACTTCATGTAACTTGATTTAATAATTTATACACCTAAAAAATTAGCACGGGTCCAATGAAAGTGTGGGACCCACTGCGGTCACATATGTTGCAGTGCCTAATGCCTGCCCTGGAAAATAGCGGATTATGCTATGCCGCCGGTCGACTAGTAATATTTTAAAACATATAAAGTGTTATAATTCATATAAACATTTTAAAGCAATATTTTACAAAGAACTGAATTATGACTTTATAGATTTATCGTTCAGAAACAAATGTAATCAAAAGTAGGCTACGTATCAAAAAGTAAAGTTTCCCTGTCAGACCTTGTGGTCTATAGGGCAGATGATGTAAAGGTCATCTGATTCTGTGGCCAACGATTAACAGAGGGTGTCATGTGGCCAGCACAATGACCAACCGCCTTTACTTTTCCCCAACTAATGTCAGGTACCCATTAGAGCTGAGTGGACTCAAAGGCGCCTAAGGATCCCGAAATAAAAATCATAGTCTTCACCGGGATTCGAACCCGGGACCCCAGGTTCAAAAAGCCAAGCGCTTTACCGTTCAGCCACCGCGCCTCCTAGGCTACGTATTAATAACCTTGAATTTAAGAGACATTGATTGTAATGTGGCACTTGCGTAGAACATTAGCTTTTCACACCAAAGGTTTAGAGTTAGATGCTCAGTAACGGATTTTTTTTTACTAAAAGTGTTTTATGATTATTTTTAGCGGCCCCCGTAAGGGGAAAAAGCCGCTATTAGGTTTGTGCAAAATGTCCGTCTGTCCGTCTGTCCGTCTGTCCGTCTGTCCGTCTGTCACACTCAGGGCGCCAAAACTAGAAGAGATACGAAAAATATTTTTTCACCATTAGATGCGGCTTGAAAAGTTTAGGTGCAACGGCTACTTTTAGTTTTCTAAAAGCAAACCGTTTAATTTATAAAAATTATTTTGCAAGCGATTTTTTAATAATAAAACACCAATTGTGAAGCAATTACGTAAATCTAAGGGAGGAAATGTTACTATATGAAATGCTCTTGGCATGTAGATATCACGCACATTTTTAAAAATGAATTTATGTCTGTCTGTCCGTCTGTCCGTCTGTCAGACTCAGAGCGCCAAAACTAGAAGAGATACGAAAAATATTTTTTACCATTAAATGCGGCTTGAAAAGTTTAGGTGCATTGGCTATTTTTAGTTTTCTAAACGCAAACCCTTTAATTTATAAAATTAATTATGCAAGCGATTTTTTAATAACAAAACACCAATTCTAAAACAATTACGTAAATGTAAGGGAGGAAATGTTACTATAAGAAATGCTCTAGACATGTAGATGTTACGCACATTTTTTAAAATGAACTTTTAGCCGCGGCTTTCGTGTACTAGCATAAAGACCGGAAATGACATGATTCTAAACTAATTTCTTAAATTTTAAAAAAAACCAGATTTTTTAAAATAAAATTGTATAATGCCCCCATTAAAATGAAACTAACATATTTTGGTGCGTTTTGTCTGTTGGTTAATCTGTCCGTCACGGTTAGAAAAAAACAATAAAGGCTTTTGAAAATATGATTTAACCTTTACTGTTCTTTCAGAAATATTGCGATAGTTTAAGGATGGGAGCATACAGTAATTGAGACAGGGACTCAAGGAACATCCAAAACATCTTGCGAATAGGCGGATCTGACAGGGATCCGACTCCGACGGGGGCCGCCTCTGAGTTTGTGTAAACACAAACTCTCTTTGTAATCTTGTTAATTAATAGATAACTAAACATTGCAATATATTCTGCTTACCTATTTTATTCTTTTATTTTAATACTACTTCTATCTGTCCCTTAGAGGTCATCTGTATGTTTATGAGGGTGTCATGTGGCCTGCACAACGACCAACCACCTTTACTTTTCCCCAACTAAATCAGGCACCCATTAGAGCTGGTTTGGCTCAGAGGCGCCTGAAGATCCCGAAATTAAAAATCCCAGTCTTCACCAGGATTCGAACCCCGGACTCCGGTTTGGAAGCCAAGCGCTTTACCGCTCAGACACCGGGAAACAACTATAAGTACAGCTCTTAATGATGCAGGATTTATTTCCCTCTTGGCATATACTAAATCAAATAATTAATTACCACTAAATAATTGACTAATTGGTGGTGTTTTTTTATTAATTCATATTTTGCTAAGTACTATAAATAATTGTGTTAAGTCTCAACCTGATCTGCGAATGTGTGTGAGAGGGTAATAACTACACCTCTAGAAATCTACTTTTGTAGTACTACACCAGTTAAATATGACTCTGGTGTGACTCCACTGAACCTGACACCAGTTAAATATGAATCTGGTGTGACTCCACTGAACCTGACACCAGTTAGATATGACTCTGGTGTGACTCCACTGAACCTGGCACCAGTTAAATATGACTCTGGTGTGACTCCACTTGGGCATGGCATTCGCCAACGGGAAGAGAAACTACTTCGCTGAAGGCTTCCGGCTTTGTTACGTTGTGACACTCCGAAGATTCTGAGTATTTAGAGGAAATTTTTGCGAATTTTTTAGAGAGATTAATTCACCTGGTTAACCCTAATTGAGCCCTAATAAATATTTCATTTACTAAACCTTTGAGGAGCATTGGATTAATAATGACATAATACAGATTTTCCCTAATTTTATATATATATAAAAGTCAGTTACTAAAACAATGAGGCGATTATGGGGTTGATTAAGACACCATTCTGGAAATCCTTAATAAATCCGGTAGTGGTTTACCCATTCAGTGCCGATTTTAGCAAGATTAGGGTTACCCCTATTGACCCCCGATGACGTCAATGTGCAAAGGATAACAGCGCCCATTAGTGCCCACGTGGGATTGTTTAGGGCTGCAATTAGGGCAGTGGGGGATAATCCTAATCCAAAACGCTATGTACCATAATGGGGATGATTGCAGAAATTGGAATCAAATTGGAGCATGCATTTCCACCCAGAAAAAAAATGTCAGTTATTAAGAGTAACAAAAAAAAACTAAAACAAATTAATTCCACTTACCTTATATATGGTAAACCAGTAACACAGACTAAAAACGCAAAATTCCTAGGTGTTAGAATAAATTAAAACCTGTTATGGATTCCCCATATTGATGAAACTATCAACAAATCAAACAAAAGCATAAGCTGGGGTTTATTAGAAAAAAAATCTATAAATCAAATAAGAACATAAAATAAAAATATTGTTTAACCTTGGTTAGGCCAGTAATAGAATAAGCATCCTCCGTTAGGGACCCCTCAACTCAAGAAAGCATTAAAAAAAATGGAACAGACACAGAATAGAGCAGTGAGATTCATAACAAACGAATATTCATATTTGACTAGAGTAACACCTTTGGAAAAATCACTAAATTAAAGTAACAATAAAACACTGAACCATAATCTTCAAATACAAAAACACAATTTAATAAAATACTCTGAAAGACACAAAGATAAAGGCAGAGTCCTCGTTCCATATGCTAGGACAAATTTATACAAAAAGCTCCTTCTGTAAGAGCATGGAATGAGTTGCCTGAGCTAGCCAGGAAAACCAGTGACTTAGCGAAGTTTACGTCAATGGTAAATATGAATGACTAATAAATGCATGACGCGTAGGACGTAATCATCTTTTTTTTTAAGTAACGTCTGTATTATCTAAGATAAGATACGTGCTAATTATTTCAGTATTTTCTGGAACGCCAATAGGGTTTGTTGCTGAACATATATGTGTCAGACGCGAATAGCCCAATTTTTCTGTAAAGGAAATTACAAAAGTCATTTCTCTATATAAAATTCAACCACAGACCTATATATACTACAATAAATTTACGTTTTTGATTTCGAGTTTCGATTTATTTAGTGGTTACTGTTTTACTATTGCATACCAAGTATTAGAGTTTAGAAAAACCCAGTTTCTTTTCTTGTGCAATACTACATATCATTTCTCTGATAGTATGTCCTATATTTAGATCTATAATCTAATTCTAGTCTAGATCCATATATAAAACTTGAATAGATCTAGTAATAGTATAGATTCTATCCTATGCTATTCCTATAGTCATTTTTTTATTAGAATAAAGTATAGATATTAATAAAGACTAAAGTTGATTAATTATTAGATTATTATATATAGACATAGTACATAGATCTAATAATTTAGGCTACCGTAATACATTTACCATAATCTATACTTAACTTAATGTACTTAACTAGATCTATAGATCTATCTATAATTTAGTCAATCTAGATCTATACAATATTCATTATAATACTTCTACTTATTTAATAAGTTAGTACTTAGACTTAGATCTATTATAGTTTATAATAGATTTACTTTTCAATGCCTAGACCTAATAAAAAAATGCTAATGATTTCTAATGACTGTTTTTTTATAGTAATAGGCCTACTAGATCTAGGTCTAGACTTAACTTAAATCTAGTCTAAAATAATGACCGGAGCTAGATTAAAATAATAATTACATGAAATGAAATTAAAAAAAATAGACAAACCAAAATGTCTGACGATTGGAACGTGACAGGGGGGTGCAAGTGCACCACAATGTACTTCCTTGCGGACGCCAATGCATTCTTGATTCAAGAGTTAAATAAATTAATATTCAGAAAAAGTTTTCGCATCGTCTTCTAATTCTAAATCTAAAGGCCTATCATTGGATCATTGTTAGTTCCCGAACAAGTAATGCTTCTACTGAAGTACAGTTGTAAAGACATGCTATTATTTTAACTAGAATAGGCAAATCTGTAGTTCATGTCCGACCATGTATGATTTATTATAGGCTTGCAATTCTTTGCACATTTGTCTATATTTGCACATAGATTTAGTTATTATGAATGCCACAAGGTCGACTTTGACAGACATTCCTATGGTGATTTCACAGAAGGCAGGAGATCCGCTGGTCTTCCACTGCTAAGGTACACTGGTGTATGCAAACGCGACATAAAGCTCTTCAAAGTCGGCACTAACAGCTGGGAAAAAGTGGCACAAGAAAAGTAACCTTTAAAAGAAAGTCCTGGATTGCAGATGCCAAGCACAATAGAAGTAGAAATAATGGTGAAAAAACAAAGGATTGGCCTCTTTACTCACACAAGAAGTTACAAGGAATAAAATCATTTAAAGTTGAAAATCATTAAAAAAAAAAAAAAAAATTTCAGTTCATGAAATTGTGTATCGAAAAATGCCGGGTACTTGAAATAAGCTAGTACTAAAAAAACAACACAGATCTTGGGTAAAATACTCATCAAATAAAGTACTGTAAATGTGCACTTTCCCGCGCTATTTTTAACTCTTTTTTCTTTTTATAGCCTCTATCTGGTTTGATCTCAACCACCCGTATTTTTGTGCATAATTTTTTTCTCTATCAGGCACACTTATTATTATATCATAATAATGTCAGTTTAAATTATAAAGAGAACTGAAAAATGCAAAGTTATATTGGGGAAAAAGCCACTTCCGGCCCAATAGTTTTGAAAAAAGATACGAAACGAACTAGCAGCAACAAACCCTATTTAGGCCTAGTGGAACACATTTTGTATAATTAAATTAATAACGATAAATTAAATTTTAAGCAACGTAAATGGACATGGCATAGTCTAAAGCAGGGATCTCAAACACGCGGGCCGCATGTGGCCCGCGAGACTATTTTGTGCGGCCCGCGACCACGTCCGGGAATAAAAAAAAATTGATAAAATTTAAAATTAGATAAAATTTAAAATTAGATAAAATTTACAATGACCACATGTAAGCCATGAAATGATTTACAACTGCACAACGTGCGCGACGTGTTTCAAGAACTGGAAGCTTGTATTGACAGGTCTGGGCTACCGTGGGAAAAACTTGTTTCAGTGTCTACGGACGGAGCACCAGCAATGAATTCAGAGAAGGTTGGTGTTATTGGATGAATGATAGAGAAACGGAATCAGCTCTGCTTGGAGGGACCTTTTGGAGCCATACTCTGCATTCTGCACCAATAATGCTGCAGAGATTTTTTGAACTGAGACAGGAAATAGCATTGTTCATGGCAATGAAAGACAGAGACATACCTCAGCTCAGTGACCCAATGTTTTTGTCGGATCTTGCTCTTTTACTGACATCACGCAACATCTCAATGCACTCAATTCACAACTACAGGACACAAAGCAGCTGATTACCGTGATGTTTGTCCGCATCAAATCATTAGATGCAAGCTGACTTTGTGGGCCACTCAGCTGGCAGATAGAAACCTGGCTCATTTCTCTTTTTTACAGAGCATAGCAGTTGAACCACAGCGCCTGAACGACTACGTAGACATCCTCTCCAAACTACTGGAAGATTTTGAAATTCGCTTTCAGCAATTGACCGCTCTCGAACTAGTTTTTTTCCATATTGGCACTACGTTAGCAGTCCTGATGGAAATACTGGACCTGCAGTGTGACACTGTTGTGAAGCAAAAATACGCTGATGTTGGTGTTCCACATTTCTATGAAAGAAGTTTTCAATTCTAGCAATGTTTGGGAGTACGTACGTTTGCGAACAGTTTTTGTCCAGAATGATTATAAAAAAAAAGCATTACGATCAAGACTGACTGATTAGCTTCTGAGAGCAACCTTGCGGCTTGCCACTACACGCGACTTCAGGTCTAACGTCGATGGTCTGGTCTCTGTCAAACGCTCTCAGCTGAGGGGACAGAAACATGAGTGACGAACCATCTGCAGTAGGCCTAGTAATTATATTTTTTTTTGTTGGAAACTACAGTTTCTGCTTTTTTATTAGTGACAGAGACAACGTCAACGTATTTTAGTAAACTAAACTGCCTGTGCATGTAATAAACTACACTAAATGTAATTAATAAATATAAAAACTTTTTTTTAGCATTTAACTGCATTGACAGTAGTGTTCGTAAAGTTTGTTGTGCGGCCCGCTGACTGGTTGTTACTTTCCAAAGCTGCCCACATGCTGATATGAGTTTGAGACCCCTGGTCTAAAGTTTCTAAACTGTTACCACAGTCCTGGTCGTGTGGGATGCGCTCTGATCTGTACTGTCGTTTGGTAGTCACAGTGGTTTCTGGTTCGAAGTTCGAACCCTGGCCACCCCCTGTTACCTTGAGGGAGGTTTGGCCTATGACGGCTAGGATTAATTATCTTCAAATCTGAAGGGAACAGCCGAAATACGTAAAACAGAGACATGCCATATAGGGCCTAAAGCAATTAGTATTAAAAAAATAATAGATCAATAATATGTACTAGAATTCCGTGTACCAAATTCATAAAAACAATGTAATAGTCCAAAAATACAATCGTTTCCGGTAAGAATCTGTCCAATGAAAAGGCGACTGGTAACAACAGTGTAATGTAAACTGATGTGTCGCTTTTATTATTGCAGAATTGTACATCATTATCTAGAATAGATCTAGATTCTAGTCTAGATTTTACATAGATTTAGATCTAGAGAGATCGAGATATAGCGACGTTTGTTTTATATGATTTTTCTTATAGATCTAGCTAGTTTTCATTTATTAAGTCTTATAAAATTTAATCACTCAGAGTCAGTAAAGTCTAAAGTCAAGAAAGAAACTCACGAAACTGTCTTGAGTTTGATTAGTGACTAACTTCGAAAGTTTTGAGTAACTCCTTAAGTCCTGAGTATGTTGGGTTTACGATAGATCTATGAGATCTAGATCTACTATATAGTATCATATATATAATAATATAATCTCATTGATGAATGTGTGTATGTATGTTACTATGTATAATTATAATCCATTTTTACAAAGATCCCTAAAAAAAATAGTAAATAACACGATTATAAAACAAAAAAAATTATAAAACATTACAAAACACAGCAACAATGTTCATTTGACAGGCCAAAAAGACTCTGTATATACCACACACTTCACACAGGCATTATGTAGCCACACAGACTAAGTCAGTCTAAGTTTATGTAATACTTATTTAGTAATAGACACACAGAGTCTCTATTGATGCTGAAGTTAGATATATTATATCACCAACAGTCACCATACAGAGCACCATAGAAAGGGAGTGCTTAGCAGTTGTTTGGCCAGTAACCAAATTGGGCAGATACCTGTTAGGCAGAAGATTCATACTTACTCTGCACAGATCATGCACACTTACACTGTTTAAACACACGTAAGTCTGTGAATTCCAGGGTAACTCACTGGGCCCTTTGGCTTCATTCAGGACTTTCAATTTGACGTGCAGCATCTCCCAGAGAAAGAAAACATTGTAGTGGAAATTCTGTCACACTTATCATATATATATATATATATATATATAAGCCTATACCATGTGGCTTCTTACAAGCATATGTTGCTTGATCTAAGACTGTGTCTTCAACAGTTTAGACTTTGTTTCATGATTGTAGACTGTGTCTTCAATTAAGACTATGTATTGTTATGACATGATTAGAATGTAGAGTTGTTTCGGAAATATTAAAGGGATAAGTTTTAATTAGTTACGGCGATGACGAAAAGTTAGCTTAAAAAGTAAAACGATCTAGTCGTCACTAAAAAACAAGACGTATTTTATTGAGGCTACAGACGGAAAGTAAAGAAGGACATTGACGGATCCCTTATTAAGTATTAAACATATTTTATAATTGAAACGATTGTCGACTTCATCTATTGTTTGGCATTTCGTCTGTGGTTGAGGATTACTTCCTGTTTATTTCGTTTGATATTTGCCACTGCGAAAGAGCAGTAACAGTAACTTCAATTAAGATTTTGTGACTTCAATTAAGACTGTGTCTTAAAAAAAGACTATGTCAAATACTTAGTCTGTATGACTAACGCCTTTGTAGCCTATCAAAGGAATATTTTTGTTGTATTGTGTTTTAAATATATCTTATATATATGTTTGTTTTATAATCATGTTATTTAGGGATCTTTGTAAAAATTGATTTTAAGGGGTGAGATGTCATGGATGAATGTGTATTTATGTATAATTTATTTTTACAAATGTACGAATGACCAGAAGTGTCTTAGTCGTCGGAAAGGAGAGACCAGCGTGTGATATGTGACGTGAAGTTTATTAACTTTCTGTGTTTTATTGGGTTGTTAATTGTTTTATTAGACTTGTAATCACTAAATCAGAGTCTTAAGCTATAGTCACTATAGACTAGATTGTCACTAGTGCTAGAATTCACTAGATCTATTTTATAGGTCTAGTATTCTACTTTTAACTCTAGACTACTGACTCTAGATCTAGTACATCAAGTATTGTTTTATATATATATATATATATATATATAATATTATTATGTATGATTCATGTCTAGAGATTGTAGGTCTAGTAAAATATAATCTAGAAGACTAGATCTAATCATCTATGAATGAACTACATTATTTAAATAGATATAATATATAGAATATAGTCTAGATTAGACAGTTCTCCTGGGATTCTATCTTTAAACAGGCTTGTCTCGGACCTAGTTTCTTGATGGGTGCCTTGTGTGTAGTCAGGAAGAAAGTGTTTAATATTATTTAGTATCAGTTCAAAAAGATAGATCTTGGCTTCATTTTTTTTAGTAGGTTAACATCATGCCTTCGAAAGAAATATTATATTTTAAAATTGAATTAAATCTTTTTCTGATAAAGGTTAAAGTGGTGTGTGTATTATTATTTGAAAGATAAACCCTGTTTACCAAGTAATAATAAGAATAATAATCTTTATTGTCCGTGAGGAAATTTGTCTTACAATTTGTGCATTACACCAAACAAAACATCAAACCTAAAAAAAAAAAAGTATTAAAGTTATTGCATTAAAACTAGTGGTTAAACTTAATAATTTATTTGTTTGACATCCGACCAGGATCCTATAACAGGAAGAGAGGTGAAGTTACAGAGAAGAATATTTTTTAATCCTTTTTCTGTAGATAAAGATGACATCAAAAGAGAGGAAGTGCCATGTGAATAAAGCGACTGTTTTATTGATCTTGTGGCTGTGTGTTCTTTCAGAATGCAACATTGATGGAAACGTTCCTGGTAAGTATGGAAATGATTCTACTTAATAAAACTTGATGTGTATGTTTGTTTTGTTTGTTTTACATGTTTCTGATGTTCCTTCAGAGCTGATGATAATATAATCTTCTTCCCAGTTCAAACCTCCCACAGGATGATGGGGGGGGGGGGGGATGGGAGATGACAGTTTTTGAACCCAGGACAATTGAGATGACTGAGCCATGTAGATTTAGCTGTTTGAAATTTCATAGTCAAATGTTCACACGCCATTTTTAAATCAATATTGTTTCATATTTGAGCATCATTTATTCTTCAAATTATGTATACCCATTGTAAACATAACAGATTTTATTTACTGTCTTTCAACTTCTTCATTTTATAATTAATATTATTCATCTTTAAAAAATATTTATATTTTGTATCTATTGAAATATGCACTGAAATTTATAATTATTAGATAATATAGTTTTAATAAGATATTTGTACAAGTATTCCAATAGCACCCCTCTACACTTTGAGATCTTAACTTTCTACAATGATAAATCCTGTGAATATTTAAACTGTTTCTTAATTTTTTATTCTTGTGTTATCTAAAACTTATTTTTTCACTTATTTTATTTTTTTATTTTTTCAGATTCTAGTCATATAAAAGAGGAGTTACAAAATGAAAAAGATCAGAATCAGAAAAAAACAGAGGATATACAGCACGAAGAGATAACAGAGAAAGAAGTCACCCAGACGCCGCTGCAACCTGTTACTACAGGTAACCCCAGTCCAGAGTCAAATACAGAAAGTGTGTCAGAAAATGATTTTCGAAGTCCCAAAGCTGCAGATAGTGTTGAAACTTCGGACTTTCATAAGCTTCAGCAAGATGTGAACCAGCCAGCCAAAACAAATAAAGACATTGAAGAAGAGGAGGAATCTGTAACAGATAAAAAGGAGCAACCTGCAGAAGAAGTTTCTGTACTTGGTAAAAATGTAAAGGAAGAATCAGAAGCTGCGGAAAAGCCGACCACATCTCAGGATGAGTATCTAGATCCACAGCAAAGCCAGCAACAACCTGTGGAAGAAAAGAAACATCCACCTCCACAAGTTGTCAACCCTCTGGTCACGCCCCCAATCTTACAAGAAGAGGACAATGAAGAACCTGAAGAAGAGCCTTATGAGCCTACACCCCAAGAGCTAGAAGGTAATACACTCTTGTTTTTTTTTTTTTCTAATTGCTTCTGTACAGTGCATTCTTCGTGTTATACCAGGCTTGTTGCACTTTGGCTGTTTTTTTTTTTGTTTTTTTTTGTGGACTTGTGTTGGGGGGAGATAATCTGGAATGTGTAATGTTGGCGTGAGAAGTTCTGGCCATGATTTTATAAAACACATGACTATTTATTAACATTTTATTTTGACTATGCTTTACTGAACTATAAATAAAATACTTTCTCTTTCCGTTTCCCTATCTTCCACACATAATAAACAAAGTTTGAATCATTTTGATGTTTTCATTAATGCATACTGTTAAGTATGGATGAAGGCGCGGTGGCTGGGCGGTAAAGCGCTTGGCTTCCGTACTGGAGGTCCCGGGTTCGAAACCTGGTGAAGACTGGGATTTTTATTTCGGGATTTTTGGGCGCCCTTGAGTCCACCCAGCTCTAATGGGTACCTGACATTAGTTGGGGAAAAGTAAAGGCGGTTGGTCGTTGTGCTGGCCCCATGAAACCCTCGTTAACCGTAGGCCACAGAATCAGATGACCTTTACATCATCTGCCCTATAGACCACAAGGTCTGAAAGGGGAACTTAAGTATGGATGGCTGGATGGTCATGTGATATGTTATTGTGACTGTCTCCATGGTCTTGGGTTCAAACCTTGCCTGTGTCCTGCTGTCCTGTGGGAGGTTTAGGCTAGGATTCAATCATTTTCAATCTGAAACATGTAAAACATACAAACTATGAAAGATCAGATTCCTACCTTAAACCATGGTCCCCCTCCCCCTCCAAATAAATTATAGTCGAGACTTAATGAAAATTTGTACCAAAAGACAGAAAATATTGTACAACTTTCAAGTATTGATCTGTATGTCCAGGGTGACAGCTTGTATTTCAAATTTATTTTTCTTCCTTTCACCCACAGCTGAAAGACTATTTCAAGCTGGGGAGAAGCTCATCAATGCCACATATTACAAAGACTATAAAGAGTAAGTACATGCATCATCATCTGTTCCTTGACTTTTGTCGTAGGGGTGCGGTGACAGTTTGCGTAACCAAATCATTCCACTTTACCCAGTCAACAGCTGTTCTTAGTAGGATATCAAGAGAGAGGCCAGTCCATATTTTAAATCGTCCAGCCAGAATTTTTTTTCAGAAAATTCATTCTTCATTCTCCATCTGCCTTTATACCTTGAAGGATGACAGTCATGTCTTACAATATGACCAAACCAGCTCAGCTTTCATCTCTTCACTGTATTGAGGAGTTCCTCCTTTTTGAAAGCCAGAATGTTGTCTTGTAACAATACAAACTCATTTGTCTTATTTTCCTGGTATCTGACACCCAACATTTTTCTGTCGCATTTGCTCTCAAAGGCTTGGATTCTTCTTTCAGTCTCAGCGTTCTGTGTCCAACGTTTACAACCATATAGAAATACAAAGACCACTAGCGATGACTACAGCTTTTATTTTACTTGGACACAGATGCCAAGCTTAGGCGGGTTTTTATCTCGTTATGTTTTCCCATAGGTATTTAATTGAGTCGAAGTCTTCTAATGTTTGGCCACTCAACTGTATGCGACATCTCCTACACCATGTTACCTGTTACACTGTTACCCATTCCTTAGTCTGGTGGACCGTTGAGGCACCAAGCAAGACTTGTAGACCTGTCATTCCTCTCTATCCTTTGCCCTGATTAGAACTTCTTTCAGTGGTAGGCCCGTCCATTCTTTTATTTCGTCTTCCAATCGCTTTCTCTGTCTGCCTCTTCTTTTTCCAGGTACTGTTTCCTGGAGGAAGGTCTTTGTGAGCCCCAAAGATCTTTTTATATGGCCATAGATTTTTAGCTTGCGTTTTTTCACAGTAGTTAGCAGGTCATCATGGGGTCTGGTCGCTGCAGTAACCCTGTCTCTAATCTCCTGTCCTGGTTTGTGGTGCAGTCTTTAAATGTGATGCCTAGGATTCTTCTGTAGCATCTCAGGCTAAAAAGTGGGAAATAGATGTTTAGAGTCCAATACTAATACTACTAAAACAAATCACCATTCAGTAAGAGTTTCTAGTACTAGCTTAAACAAATAGTGGGGGACTTTTTGTTTTTCACAGTAGGTTAATTATGACTTACCGAGACCTGCATTAATGTAATGTTTCTTGTTAAAGACGTTTGTTCAAGATTGTTGCAAAGCTTTTGTAAACATTTTTTTTTTCTTGGGATGTAAGCCTAATACCTAATCAAAAGTTAGGGTTCATAGAATGTTTTTCTAGAGAGGCTAAACTATTGACTTTTAGTAAGATTAAATTTTGTTTATTTAGTCTTCTGGTGAACCTGATACTAAGTGAATTGAAAACATTAAAACCTATGTATCCAATAGAAAAAAATATTGTATGTAATAGAAAAGTATTTCTTTGTATTAAATAGAAAAGAATATTTATCCAATAGAAAAGTATTTCTTTGTATTAAATAAAAAAGAATATTGTATCTAATAGAAAAGTAAATATTTGAATTCTTTATTGCCTGTAGCAATATTTCCTTCTACCACTTCTTAGCAATACTTTATTGAACTAGTTTCGAGGTGTATTTAAGTATCTCTACTTGGATAAACTGAAAACTAAATTGTATAAACTGAAAACTAAATTGTATATCTACCTCTATCCTACATTAGAGCTTATCAGTACTTTGTGAAAGCTGCCCAGCTGGATCATCAGAAAGCCAAGGAGTATGTGGCCTTTGGTTACCTATTTGGGGATTACCTCAGCCAGGACATAGCCAAAGCTGCTAGCATGTTTGAAGAGCTGGCCAGTCAAGGGTCACCCAAGGCCCAAATGGTAAGTACATTACAGAAGTGATTCAAGCAAGAAGCTGTAGAAGTTTTTTTGTTGTTTTTTTTGACACTACCAGACTGGTGGACTGATATTTTGGTAATTTCCAAAATGGCTGCTATGCCAGTGGACCTTTTTTTTTTTTTTCGGTACTTGCATATTTCATTTAAAAAAAATAGAATCTAAAAATTACCAATCAATCTTAATAAAATTTTGTGTTTAGATTTGAAAATGGCTGGGCTCATGTTTTTACTTGTCAATTTTTTTTTTTTAAATCTAATATATAAAAGGAAAACAAAGGTGTATGTATGTATGTATGTATGTCCCCGTATAGTAATCAAAACCATTTCACCGATCTTGACAAAACTTGACAGAAATGTTCCTTGGGTACTAACTTAGACCTGTATGTATGAATTGTAGCCCTAAAACAAACTTAAAACCCTAAAAAAAAAATAAAGTTTCCCAAGTCTATTACAGCTATACTATTTTATGAACTAGGCTTTGTTTACAAATGTTGACATGAGAAAAAGATCGAAAGGATTTAGATCTAGATTATTCTAGATCTAATTTTAAGAAATACACTTTGCACTTATAGATTTTAACTTTGACGCATGAAAATACAAAATATAGTCTAATGATTTAATTATTTAACAAAATTAACCTTCGAATTTGTGTTTCAAAAGGATTTTTACATAAATTCGTTCTTTGTATCTGCGAATATAAAAATCCAGTTGAACATAGTTGCATTAGACATTACCGAAAGGTTACAAATCTCTCTAATCCTAGATCTAGATCTAGATCTAGGTCTAGAACTAAAGATGATAGAACTTCTCTTCGCAAAGATAGTTTAAAGCTTTAACACTTGAACATACTAGACTCTAATTATAGTCCATTCATTTCATATTTTAATCAAATTAACATTGAAATTTGTTTTCTAAAGCATTTTTACATGATTGCAACTATTATCCTATTATCGCGTAAAATAAGGTCAAGTTTCTATTTATAGCTCCATTAATGATTTCTTTTTTAACGTGAATTTGTGCATTCGCTTTACTTTAAACATTATTATTTTCTTTGTTTCTAATGCACAATATCACTGACTACATCAGCATTACACAAATTAAGACCCACAGACAGCGGGTAATATCTGTCTAGTTTGGAATAATTATGAAGCAGGGTAGGTCTAGGCTTGTAATAAGCCTTAATTTGATTAAAATTGTATTTTAATTTGGACTCTTAGAAGTAAAAATTGTATGAAGAATAATCTGTTTTTACTTCACTAATTAGGAAGCGTGGTCGAGAGGCCAAGTGCGGCTTGAGCTTGGCTTGCTTGGCTACCTAGAAAGAGGCTCGAGGTTCGACACCCGACTCGGGCAGAGTTGTGTTTACTGAGCGCCCAAAGGCAGCATGGGAAATCAACTCCTAGATACCCCCACTGGTCCACAAATGAGATTGGACCAAAGCGCTCTGAGCATGCTATAAGCATGAAAGTAGCGCTATATAAAAGCTATAATAATAACTATAATAATAATAGGACACCTCAAACCACCAGAAAGAGAAACTGTGTGTATAAGTTTATTTCCTCAGGAAAATTATTTCTAAGACATCGTAAGCAAAAGTTGATTTAATTCCTGTATGTATTCTCTCGGCAGGGTCTTTCCTTCATGTACAGTGCTGGGCTACACTACAACTCCAGTCAGGCCAAGGTAAACTAGTTTCTTGCATTAATTACATATCTGCATTTTTCTTTTTTTTTTTAGATGTACATTCTTAAGTTTTGTAAATCATGCAGGCACACAAGACAAGCTAGGGTTTAATATCTCACATCTATAAGCTATATAGAGGCCAGTTCTTAAGTATTAAATTGTATTGAGGGCTATTAAATTGTATTGAGGGTTATTAAATTGTATTGAGGGCTGTTAAATTGTATCGAGGGCTATTAAATTGTATCGAGGGCTATTAAATTGTATCGAGGGCTGTGTACTCGCTATTTAGTGATCTCTTTATCTCATAGTCAAAGTCCAGTGTAATAAGTACATTTTATTTCATAGTCTGGTGTAATAACTACAATTTATTTAAAAAATTAAGTCACATGTAATGACCACAACTGTTACCTGTTACCTATCCCTTAGTCTGGTGGACCGTTGGGGCACCAAGCAAGACTTGTAGGCCGTCTTTCTCCATTCCTCTCTATCCTTTGCCCTGTTGAGAACCTCTTTCAATGGTAGGCCCGTCCATTCTTTTATGTTGTCTTCTCATCGCTTTCTCTGTCTGCCTCTTCTTCTTTGTCCTGGTACTGTTCCCTGGAGGAAGGTTTTTGCAAGTCCCGAAGATCTTGTTATATGGCCATACATTTTTAGCTTGGGTTTCTTCACAGTAGTTAGCAGGTCATCGTGGGGTCCGATCGCTGCAGTAACCCTGTCTCTAATCTCTTGGTTTGTGATGCGGTCTTTAAATGTGATGCCTAGCATCCTTCTGTAGCATCTCAATTCCATTGCTAAGATCCTCCTCTCTAGCTCTGCAGTCAGTGTCCAAGCAAGCATATAGAAATGTGGCCTGACCACAACTGTTAGAACTAAAATTGTAAATTTTGATGATGGCACACCGATATATGAAACAAGAGAAAATGTGTGGAATACTTGAAGTTTACTTGTGAGGCTTTAAATCTTTATAAAATACAAGCATTGCAATATAATCTTTTTGAAATGTTATTGGCCTCCTTCCCTTGTGAAACGACTATGGTTCATGTCACAAAAATGAGATAAAAGCCTTGGCACTAGTTACAGTCAGAATGATGTCACCCACTCTCAGTTCCCACTCTCCACACAGTTGATGTGTCCATACCAACAGCCGTTACCCAGTACAATTTGGGATCAGTGGCGTCTAGCTTTTGCCATGATGTAGCATTGTGTTTAAAGCTGCCTAATGGTCACTGTCAAGATGCAGTCATTACAATCTACATAATCTGGTGCAAACAACAATTGGCCAGTAGTGGCTACATGTTTACCTATGCCATTGTGACAATGTTACTAATTATGTATTGTTTTTGTTACCAGGCCTTGATCTATTCCACATTTGGTGCTCTCGGGGGAGATCCACTTGCCCAAATGGCATTGGTAAGAATGTTTTTAGTTAGAATTCAGGTTGCTTCAGTTTACAAACAAAATTTTCATTACAATTTTTCATTTGCGTTACTGCAACATTATTATTTTTCATTACAATTTTTCATTTGCGTTACTGCAACATTATTATTTTTCATTACAATTTTTCATTTGCGTTACTGCAACATTATTATTTTTCATTACAATTTTTCATTTGCATTACTGCAACATTATTATTTTTCATTACAATTTTTCATTTGCGTTACTGCAACATTATTATTAATTATTATGTTTGTTTACCATCACAGAGAACATACAAATGAAAGCGCTAATTTAAAAGACACAAAAAAACTTTTTCAGCGACTCAATCATTAGATGAAAAACAAGCTTTCATTTGTATCTCTGTCAGTGTTAATTGAATGCACTGACTATTTCATGGGTTTGTTTTATTTTATAGCAGTGTTTCTCAAACAGTGGTTGCCCCCCCCTCCCCAATTATAGAAAATTTCTTCACTGCACATTTTGTCAGCTGGGGACTAGAAAGAACACTGTAGATGCCCACAGTAGAGTCCAGGGAGGGTTGAATGTAGAGAAAGGAGGAGCATGAATGTATATAAATATAACACAATGTTCTTATGTTGCTCTTTTTTAAATTGTAAAGTTTGAATAAAAACTAGAAAAAGTTGTTATTGAAATGGGTATTGGAGAACTAGCATGTTCTTAATCCAGTAAGGTACCTGGAGGAGGGTCACAGTTTTGTTGTGGAGTATATTTGTTATAGGTGATTTGTATAATAGTTTTGTGTAGTTTTTTTTTTTCCTTTTCCACCAACGCCACCTTTAAGAAGGATCATAGCCCCTCCTCCTATTGTTCCTCCACACGGTTTTACAAATGCTACTCTGCTGTGATTGTTATAATAGTATATGTTCCTATATTTCCTATTTCTGAATCGCTAGGGTTATCGATACTATGCTGGCATTGGTGTTGAATCCAAATGTGAAACTGCTCTGACCTATTATAGAAAAGTGGCTACCAAAGGTAAGGCTTTATTTTGCAAGTAAAAAATAGATATCTTAATCTCAACTAATAATTATGTTCTAAATACATTAATATAAAACTTATTGATGGTATAATAGAATGTAGGAATAGAAAGAGATATAGTTCACAAACAAGGCTCATTCTTCACAAAACAGCATTCGTTATATCTATAAAAAAAAAGAAATGTACTCTGCCAGTGGCCTCAGATATATGCTCCAATTTATCATTTCTATCATTCTTTGCACTCAAATCCCACTTTTCCTCACTCCTAATACCTTAGAGTGCCCTATAAACAAAGGAGGCAGGAAAGGCAAAAATCTGCATACACACTTATATAAATACAAATATAAATGTATTATGTATTAATATATTTAAAAATGAATTATACAGAATGAAAGTCAGATACAAAAAATGTAAGAAAAGAGACATGTATACAGCATTATGTTCATTATATAGGATGAAAGTTGCACTTTGTCGAAGCAATTTTAAAAATGTTTAAGAAGATTGTTTCTCGATGTGTGAAGTATACATTTTCTATTTTCTTCCTATAATGTATGACATGATGTTTCCAAAGATCAGTTTACAAAAGCTTAAAGATTTCTTCCAAGCAGTAAGAAAATACAAACAAATAATTTAATCTCTTGTATTCAATTAGTAATTTTTGGTCTAAATTATATTTAAAAAAAAAAAATGGAAGGGAAGGGAAACATTTTTTTTTTAAATTATTGAGGCTCTGTTAAGTCGGCATAAAGAACAGATTAAAAGATGAAAACTCCATTGGAAAATGAAAACAGTATTTGGTAAGCTTGAATCTGACTGTTTTATTTCAGTGGCTGATTCTGTGACGCTAGCTGGAGGACCTGTGGTTCAGAGAATCAGGCTACAAGAAGAAGTGGAGAGCCAAGGAGCCAACAACAGTCCAATGCTAGATGATGACCTGCTTCAGTACTACCACTTCCTGGCAGATAAAGGAGACCAGCAAGCTCAGGTAGGGCTTGATTCATGCAGCTCTTACCTGGCGGAGGTAGGGCTTGATTCAAGTAGATGTTGCCTGGCTTAATATTTGATTCTACAGACTCAAGCTAATGTCTTGTTAGCAGATGAAAGTAAAGCTTGATTTTTAGAAGTGTTGACTAAATTTTATTCAAAAGGGCTTTTACTCTGGTAGAGTTTGTTTAGATTCACAAGTATAATCCCATCAGGTGATAAGACATTGTGATGTTTCTATTGCATATATACTACAAACTTGTAATTCCAAATGTAAATGTAGAACCATTGTATCGAAGTGCATTTGAGGATTTGTGAATTCGTATTTACTAAACTTAAATCCACCTCAAAAAAAGTGGAATATTTTAATGGTACCAACTTGAACAGCACACACAATGCTTTTAGTATCAAAAAGTTATAAATGAGCTTAGATAATCAATTCACAGTGATGTGTCACAAGTCTTAGAATATATTTTTAATTCTTCTACAAGCTTTCAGTGGCTAATGGAAAAATATAAAAAATTCATACACATGAACGCAGTTTTAAATGTAGGCTCTTGACTGATTGTAATGAGTCTTGTAGGTAAAATGAGGTAAGACTAAAATATAGTTCGTCCATCGTGGTTCGATGATGACCACTTTGTCATCCAGGGGGCTGAGGGCTTTGCACTAGGGTTTTATGCCTACTATGGCTGGTGAGACCTATGCGAGCCCGGAATGTTCTGCCACACTCTGGGCAGGTAATTCCAGCTGGAGCTAGTGTCATTTGCCTTGCTTTCCTCTTCTGGCGTTTTTCTTTCACCAGCGTTGTTCTTTTTTCCTCAGCAACCGGTGCGCCGGATTTCACAGCGCGGTGCCATGATACTCTTGTCATGTGCCTCTGTCTCCCAGGTGCCTGAGTCAATGTTGAACTCCTTTAGAGAAGCTTTGAGGGTGTCCTTGAAGCTCTTTCTTTCTCTTAATTGGCCATACATGAGACGTTTTGGGATGCGGTGGTCCTCCATTCTGCACACGTGTCCTGCCCATCGCAGCTGGGACTGCATTAGGATTGTGTGGATGCTTTGCAGACCCGCTCTTTGAAGAACTTCAGTATCTGGCATTTTGTCTTGCCATTTGACATTTAGTATTTTTCTTAGACATGTCATGTGAAAGTGATTTAGTTTCTTGGCATGTCTTCTGCATACTGTCCATGTTTCTGAGACATAGAGCAATGTAGGTAGGATGACGGCTCAGTAGACCCCTAGCTTAGTGTTTGTGGTGATACCATGTCTGTTCCAAACATTGTTTGATAGTCTGCCATATGATGCACTGGTCTTGGCGATGCGAAGGTCGATTTCATTATCGATCTTTCCATTTCTGGAGAGATATGTGAATTTGTCCACTGCATTTATATCATGTCCATTTATAGTGATGCTTGGATTCGAGTAGGCTTTCCCAGGAGCAGGTAAATATAAGACTTCAGTCTTATTTGTGTTAATGGTAAGGCCAAAGTCTGAGCATGCTCTTGAGAAGTCTCTGACTATGCTCTGTAGATCGTCTTCAGAGCAGACATTTAGGGCGCAGTCGTCAGCAAATAGCAAGTCTCTGTTTACTGCTAAATTTGATTTTGATTTTGCTTTGAGCCGCCTCGGGTTGAATAGGCCACCATAAAATCTGTATGTTGTTCTGGTGTTGTGCTGACAAATGTAGTATCAAATAACAAGTTTCAACAAAATTTCTTCTGACCTTAGGTTCTGTTTCGTTGCGGCTTTCTTCTTGACTCAGGCCTCGGGCAGGGTCGCCAAAATCTGTTCTGGTGTTGTGCTGTTCTGTTTGGTAATTGACTCTCAAACTCAATGTAGCTACTATTTAAACGCGAGTTCGTTAAACACACAGCAACAGACTAAAACTATAAATAACCAAATAAATCCACTTGATACCTTTTCACAAGGTTTAATCGTCAAAACAGTGATGGGAATTTTCCGAAAATTTTCGGAATTCCGAAAATTTCTTCTGATCCGATTTTCAAGCAAAAAATTCCGAAATTTTCCCGACATTTTTTTTTGGAAAAAAAAAATCCGAATTTTTTTAAATATTTTTTTTTTATGAAAAAAATCCGATTTTATTATTTTCGGAAAAATGCGACCGGTCATTTGACAGAGTTATAAGTTCTATTTTTTTTTTTTTAAATCTCGCGTGATCGTATTGTCTTGTTGATCTCAATGTAGACAAGAGTGACTTAAGTGGTTTGAATCAGTCTAGATCAGTGGTCTTCAACCTTTTTTAACCCACCGCCCACTTTTCGTATATTTTCTCTTTAAAAAATCTCTAGCGCCCCCCTAACGGACATATAATAGTAAAATATTTTTTTTAAAAATCAGAAGGTAAATTGTACTAAAAGAACATGTATTGATTTATATTGGCATTGTGACTTACATATTGTTAATTAATCTTAAATTATTAGGAAAAAAAAATGAAAATAGCTCACAAGATATAAACACAAAAAGTTAAACTGATTGTCTTTAACTTTTTTTTACAATAGAAATATCAATATTAAGGAAAACCAAGAAAATAATATACAAAAGCATAATAAGACCAGCAGCAAGTATGCAAGTAAAACCCAAACCACAATAAAAAGGACAGCCAAAAATCTACTAAATACTCTGTAACGAACAATTCTTATGAAAATATATACTGCTATACAAGATGAAACAGGGTGGAGGACACGCACTAACCATGTTATATTTCAATTGTATGAATACCCACCGATAGTGACAGAAAAAAAAGAACAGACTACGTTGGGCAGGTCACCTTGAAAGAATGTCAGATAACAGAGGAAAGAAAATTTTATACAGGCGAAAACCAAAAGGCAGGCGACCCAAAGCCAGACGCCGAAAGCGATGGATTAATGATGAGGAGGCAGATCTGCAACAGTTTGGGGTAAAGGCGTGGAGACGAAAGGCTCAGGAGAGATCTGAATGGAGAGATGTGTTGAAGCAGGTCAAAGCCCTCCATGGGCTGTAGCGCAATCAGTATGGATGGGTGGATGTTAAATTATAGAACACTACTATTTTTTTTACATTAAAATTTTACATTTAGTCTTATATTTAAAAAAAATTCATCACACATACCTAAACTTGAACTAATGGGAACCTTGTGCCTCATGCAGTTTAACAATGTTAGAAATGTCAGGATTTAAATTAGTCAAAGCAAGGCGTAGGTCTCCTCTAGTGGCTACATCAATTCTATTTCTTTGTTTACTTATTATGTTTGTAACGGCACTAAATCTAGTTTCAGCCATATAAGTTGAAGGAAAAGCTAAAAATAGCTATTCCATTTCTGACCATAGTTTTGGGTATTTGACAGGAACAAATCACTGCAGCCACATCTCTTCTGTGCCTCCTCTTTTGAAATTCATTTGACTGGTGATATCATTTTGTAACTCTACCATTTCTTCCTGCAAATCAAATTGAACATCGGTGACAGATGTTTCAAAAGGATTAATCATCCTTGTTTCAATTTTTAAATTTATGACATCCTGGAAGCGAGTTGCCATTTCTTCCTTGAGCATTTTCAGGTGAGTAGCATAGACGTCAATGTCCTCAGGCAGTAATTCATTAGTCAACAAAGTGAGTTCTGGGAGATTGTAAAATTCCTTTCTGGAAATATTGTGGTAAAAGAGATTCAATGTCTCAATAAAAGAGACAATTATCTGCTTTGTATCGATAAGTTGACGATAAGGGTTAATTTCTTTCCTTGCAGCTGCAATTTCATTTCATTCATTTAACATAGATCCCTGTAATGTAAAATAAATCTTTTTTAACCTTGTTCAAGTCATTGCAAACAGATAAATCTTCCTGTTGCTTGAAAAATTCAAAAATTTTATTGAAAAGTTCAGCAAAACGAGCAAGACAATTCCCTTTGGAAAGCCAGTGAACCTCAGTGTATAATAAAAGTTTAACATGTTGCTCATTATTTGTTTCACACAGCTGTTGAAAGATGCGCTCATTTTTGGCATGGGTTTTTAATTTATTTACAGTTTTTATAATCAGATTTAAAGATGAATGAAGTTGTGGGCTAATTTGTTTAGCAACAAGATGTTGCCTGTGAATCACACAGTGAATAATAAATATTTCTGGATTTTCTTTTTTCATAAAACTTATGAAACCTTTGTAGCGTCCAAACCATTGATGGTGCTCCATCACTTGCACAAGCTACTAAATTTTTGCAAAGGTATTTCATTATTTGCAAAAAATGTCTTTACTAAGGTAAAAACAGATTCCCCTTTTGTGTCACGGGTAAGTTTTTCAGAAAAGATAAGCTCCTCATTAACACTGAAATCATCATCAATATATCGCACATAACCAAGTAATAATGAAGAATTATCAATCAATGTTGACTCATCTATTAGCAATGAAAATTTTCTAGTTTGAAGTTTCCTTATAAGTTGTTGCTTCACATCACTGGTCATTTCATCAATCCATCTTTGAATCGAAGTGTCACTTATCTGTAATACTTTCAAAACCTCATTGGGAAATGACTTCTCTTAAAGCTGGGATTATCCATTTTTCACCAACGGTATGTGACTTTTGATTTTTTGCAATTAACTCTGCAATTTTGTAAGAGGCCATCAAACCGTCTTCTGCATTGGTGTTTTTCGTACTTGTTGTTTGAATAGTCGAGCGTTTTTTAAATTGCTCATGAATAGTTTCGAAATAATACTCGATGGTGGTGAATGGACTTGTCCTTTTTGTCAGGATGCAAGGCATTCATATGTTCCTGAAGCCGACTTGGTTTCATCGCCTCATTGGAAAATGTTTTCATGCAAAGTAGACACAATGGAATACGTTTATCTTCAGGCGATTCTATGAAACCCATGGAGAGATAATTTGCTAAATACTGGCGAGTTTTTTCCTTGGTCGACATTGTCAATGCTTTTACTGTAAAATGAACATTACACTCATTTATTTTAACGCTAGCTTTATTATTTAAACCAAATAGCATTGTTTAAAATTATCTATCATATAACTATGTTACTGTAGATATAATAAACTATAATTTAAAAAGCTTATTACCTTGTTTATTTATCAATCTACAAACTGTTTTACGCGCTTAAAACTGTAAGCAAAAATACACACTTTCTGCTGCAGTAAAAACAAAAACACCAATTGGTTTTATAAATCATAGAAACAAGGAATTCCCGAAGTATAAAAATAAAATGATTTATCTATTTATACTTCGCCAGTGCCACTTAAAAGAAAATGTGCTACGCTGAAATGTTTTTTTTTTTGTTTCTTCTCTGCGCCATCGATTGCCCCTTATGTGTCCAGCGCCCCCTTACCGCCCACTTTTGTGCCAATCGCCCCCGTACCGCCCCTTTGGCTCCCAGCGCCCCCCAAAATCTCGAAATCGCCCCCAAGGGGGCGATATCGCCCCCGTTGAAGAACACTGGTCTAGATAGATATATTCTACATCAGATATCTAGTTTCTTTAATTTGAATACTTTTCATGGATCGTAGCCACCTTGAAAACCTGGAAAACACCTTGAATTTCATTTTAAAATTCAAAGCCTATAATATCGTAAAAAAACGGCGAAAAAAACTTGATCTAAACTCTAGTTTTACGAAATTTACTACTGTAGAGTCAGTGAGGAAAAGGTGAAAAGGTCTGCGAATTTAGTGACTTACATCTAGACTCTAGATTTACGGTAGAGTCAGTAAAGATAAATTAGCACACAGCCGTGAAAAGTCCGCGAATTTAGTGACTTAGATCTAGATTCTAGATTTACGGTAGAGTCAGTAAAGATAAATTCGCACACAGCCGTGAAAAGTCCGCAAATTTAGTGACTTAGATTGACTTAGATCTAGTTTCTAGATTTACGGTAGAGTCAGTGAAGATAATTCGCACACGGCCGTGAAAATTCCGGGAATTAAGTGACTTAATTAGATCTAGAATTTAGATTTACAGTAGAGTTAGTGAAGATAATTCGCACAGGGCCGCGAAAAGTCCGCGAATTTAGTGACTTAGATATAGACTCTAAATTTACG
>JADKLZ010000104.1:35768840-35785609 GCA_021533235.1 Biomphalaria straminea | reverse complement strand
GCTGGCTACATGAAAGTAAAGGCGGTTGGTTGTGCTGGCTACATGAACAGCCTACTCGTTAACTGTTGGCCTAAGAAACAGAAGACCTTAACATCACCTGCCTTATAGCTTGCTAGGTCTGAAAAGGGAAACTTAACTTTTACATAGGGATTCAAACCTGAGCCTCTCTATTTGGTGGCCAAGAGGTTAATGCATGTCAGCCACTCACCTCCACCCCAAGGGAAATTCCAACTTATAACAATGAGATCATGATATTACTTTCCCAGCTTTAGTAATATTCTGATGGTCAGTAATACACTCAAGTCATCTACGGGCATCTAATATTAAGAAAAATTAATTGACTTCAATGTTATCACAATTTTTTATCCATCCAGTAAACAAAAAATTCTGTATCACTAGGAGACAAAAGTACTTTGAATGACCACGGGGATAGTTGAGCCGCAGTAAAGTCCTTGGGTTTACAAAGTGTGTCACCAAGGTCAGAGCTACTCTCACATCTCGATGCATCGACAGCATGGACAATGTTCTGGTTGTACTTTGCTAAGTCTGTTTGGTTCAAAAGTCTTCCAGCTGGTAAAATGATTTCTGGCCATTTTGTCTTGCCAGCAGAGCTTAATGCTGAACAGGGCAAGGGAGGTAACTGGATGCGTGGTTCAGTGTTTGATTCCAGTAGTGAATGTGAGCCTATGTGAGACTTGTCACACGTCTGCTCTAGAAAGAGAAGTCTGCTGTCTGGGTCTTCGTCTGATATCTGCAGATAGCGCCCACCAGGGGCTAACACACGCACCACTTCAGACATCATCAACCGTGTTTTGTGATGGCCTCGACTTTTATCTTTTAACAGTGCATCCATAGTACCTGTAATTGAAAAAATATGATCAGCATTTTTATAAGTTAATTTCCTTTTTCTGTGAAACAAACTAAATATAAGTTGAAACATAGAAGGGGAGGTGCAGTGGCTGGGTGGTGAAGTGCTTGGCTTTTAAACTGGAGGAACCTGGGTTTGAATCCTGAAGATTGGCATTTTCAATTTCTGGATCTATAGGGTCAATCCAGCTCTAATGGATACATGACATTAGTTGGGGGAAAAGTAAAGGCGGATGGTCATTGCGCTGGGCCACAGAAACAAATGACCTTTACAACATCTGCCCTATAGACCTCATGGTCTGAAAAGGGAACTTTAAAACATACAAGACACTTGGTCCTTATAAAATGTTAAAAATGTTTTCCTTATGTACTTGTAACGCCTACTACATTTTAAGAGACACAAAAGAGAGATGCACAATTGAATGCTACTAAGGTAGACAGGCCACAAACTCTTTCAGCCAATAAACAAAAAAATTCTAGCCTTCATGATTTCAAGGAAATATGAAACAAAACGTTATCATAAAGCCGATGGAAATCAATTTTGAGCTCTATGAGAATTTCTTTGTGAGTAGTTTGTACTTTAAAAAATATTCCTCTCCTAATCCATTTTATTTATCAATCTATTCTTTATTCTCTATGGGTATTCTCTTCTTCGCATGGAAAACAAAACATTCAATAGCAGTAGTAGTTAATGGGTTCAAATATCATCCCTACCTTTATCTACAATAATACTAAACGTGTCTGAAGCAAATGGCAATGTCTGTACATCAGCTACAACTCCCACACAAGTAGATTCTTTCAGCAATGGCTTGCATTCCAACATTTTATTCAATTGGTAGGTCAAAGCTTCTGGTATGAAATCCAGCAGGACTAGTGATGTCGCATGTGGGCAGTTCAAGAAAACTTTTGAAGGCAATTCTGATGTCCCACAACCCAGGTCTAGGTATGACAATAAGTTTCCTTGACCTTGGCTCTCTTTGGGCAGCTGAGCGGAACCTTAACCAAAAAAAAAGTTATAATTATATTTATGATTTGAAATTGTTATTATGTAAATGTAACACAGAATTTTCTCCTGTTCTTACTAAAAAGTAAAATTCCCCTTTCAGATCATACAGTTTATAAGGCAGATGATGTTAAGATCATCTGTTTCTTTGGCCATGATTAACCAGCAGGGTATCATGTGGCCAGCACAACAAACCAACCACCTTTACTTTCCCTGACTAAAGTCAGGTATCCATTAGAGTTGGGTGGACTCAGAGGTACCCTAAAATTCCTGAAATTCAAAATCCAGACTTTACTGAGTTTCGAATCCAGGACCTTAAGTTCGGAAGCCAAGCGCTTAACCACTCAGCCACTTTGACCCCTTCATTAGCTTAAGTTAACAATTTCTAAGCACACCAAATGACCAAGCAGCCATCCGTATCTGAGATAAAGACAAGTTGCTATCTAAAGTTACTAATAAAAATCAATGAATGGCAATGTCTTCGATTCCAAAGATCAAGGATGAGTGCAGTGTTTCACATGACTACACAGACCCAACTACACAGACCCAGTTACGAACTGCACATTTTACCATATCTTGTGCAGACAAAGCCATTGTCTGCTGGTGGTCTAATATATTATAATTTATATATAATAAATATACTGTTGTCATTATTTACATAAAGCAAGAAAATTAACTTACATTGAAATACATTTTCAATGCTGTCTAGCACAGTCCCTAAAACACCATGTGACTCAAGGAACCAGTCAAAACCCATGGCTTGTGATTTCCTTTCATAAAATGCCTTCCAGTATGAGAACTTTGACAGCTTCTCATCACCATGAAAAGAACCTAAAGAAATAGATAACCTTATGAAAGCAAAATATTGTAACACAGTTTCTTACTAGATAAATGAACACTTATTGTAACAATGTCAGTTAAGTTGAGGCTATTTCTACGTTCCATTTTTTTTTAGCTAAGTTTAAAAGGCCTTATTTAGACATTCTTTCCATTTCAAATGTCTTAATAAAACTGTTTTTATTTTTGAAGCAATTAAATTTAGTAATCTTCTAGACATAAACTGAAAGCATCTCACTGTATACAGTGGTAGAGGAAGACCTAAATTTTATGTTAGCCAAATATACATTAAAACTTCTTTTTGGAAGTAACGTCTGTATTGTATTATAGTAGGTTCTTATATATGGCACAGCTCATCCTATTCTCCTTCAGTAAACAAGTCGCTTTTTTTGTTTATAGCTCATTTGTTTTTATGTTTGGAGCTAAAAAGGATGTACATCGGGACTGCTAATGTCCAATTTTAGATAAGTTCCTTTATTTTTGTTCCACTTTTCCAAAGCAGAGGACAGTTTTTGAGATTCTCGGAAACCATGTTGTATCATGTAAAGCTATTGTTTTAACCTCCGCTGGCAATTCTCCTACCCATAATGCCATATAAGCCAGGGATGAAGAAATATTCATTAGATATAATTTATTAGCAATAACATAGTGGTGTTTATTGACAGTGTTCACCGTGCGCTAAAGGAGACAGCACAAAAACTGCGCGCATTATACTTATAGGAGCATGAAGTGACCTACTTTATTTTAAAATAAAATCTTGACTATGAGTATGAGTGGTAATTAAAAAGAAAAACACTGATATTTTTATAGTCCTTTAGTCTAAATGAGTTTAGTTGCAGAATAAGAATCTTCTTGTCTTTCAGTTTTTTGTAAGTTAAACCTTGATGAAATAAAAAAAAAATTGACCTTGTTCCTAAAGTCGGTGTGACAAATAAGAATATACTATATAGATCTAGATCTAATATAAGATAAGAATAACTTTAAGAAAAGAAGAATAACTTTGCAAGGCCCTCGGCTCTGCCTCTTCAGCTCTTGTCTTGTGGCACAAAGTAAAATATACTTAATAAGCCCCTATAATATTAATATCTATAAATTCTATAAAAAAAAAAAAAGACATGAGTATTACTAGACTTTATAAAGAACTTTTTTTGTTGAGTTTTTATTTATTTGTGTGTTTGTGTTTTTTTTTTTTAATTTGTCTGATTACTTGCTTGTCTAAAAAGAATTCTCAAACAATTTGTGTTCATTTTCACCATTTTACAGTTTGAGTAGTGTCCCCGTCTATTAGATATAGAGAGACACATATATCTAGTTTAGTGCACATCACCAACCTAGATAAATGCCTCGATCTGTAGGCAAGATAGACTACTCTCGTCTGACGAAGTCTAGATGTTTCGCTTCTTACCTTCAAGATTCAAATAACATTAATTCTCTTCTCTAAGATCTCGATCTAGTCAATCTAGACTAGTCAATATAGATCTATAAATAATTAATTTGAAATCAAGGATTCAAGGGAAGGGTTATTTGGGTCCTTGCATCAAAGCAGAGTTTGTTTTGTTTTGTTTTACATGTTTCGGAAATTCCTTCAGAGTTGAAGATAGTTATTTCCTAGTCCAAACCTCCCGCAGGACGACGGGTGATGGGAGCGGGCAGGGTTTGAACCCGGGACCATCGGTAAATCGATACGACAGTCCAGCGTGCAAACCGCTCGACCAGGCAGCAGAGTTTAAATCAATCTGGGCAAAACTTCCCATTGGCATCTCAATCTGTTGCCTTGGATCCTAGTCCTACCAATACCAAAGCAATGAAGTTGACATTGTCGACATTGATTGAGATGATTGACAGTAAATGACAGTACGATTCCGACGATAAAAAAAAAATTTTTTTCTTAAATCAAGTGTTTCAAATAATTTTTTAAATATTAAAAGCTTTCAACTTTCAGAATGAGCTAAATTTATTTTCAGAAGAAAAAGTAGATCTATGTCTTTTTAATAAATGTGGAAAAGCATGTCTTGTATAATAGAATCTATAGCTAAGATGATTAAAGACGTTGCTTTAAAAAAGTATTCTGCTTTGCACTAGGTGACTAACCTCACTAGGCCTACTTTGGTATCATTATGATTATCACTAGATGGATCTCTTCCGCTGCTCCCCCTGGTGGGCCTAGTAACTACAATAGATATGAAAAGATATGCCAAAGGCACATTCCTCATATATATACCATATTCTAGGACAAATTTGTACAAAAGCTCCTTCTAGCCAGGAAAACCAGTGACTTGGCAGAATTTAAGTCATTGGTTAATATGCATGACTGAATGCATGACGCGTAGGACGTAATCATCTTCTTTTTTGAAGTAACGTCTGTTACTTTTAAAATAAAAACCAGTTGAAACATTTTAAATTCAAATATATTTATAGGCTATTTACTAATCTCTCAGTGCTCAGTATAAGTATTAATGTAAACACAACTCTGATTCCAAAACATCTTTGACTTTTTAATTAACTCTTTCTCTCCGTAATTATTTGTCCACATTTCGAATGAATTCTTCATTTTGCTCATTACTCTCTCACTACCCTGTTATGATTAAGCTTCAATAGCTTTGTTGTTTGTTATCAGAAAATGTTGTATTTGGTACAACATTAAAGGGAAATGCATGCTCTTTTTATATACTACAAAGTCAAGTTTATAAGATTAAAATTTAATTTATTTAAAATGAGTTTAAAATCAACGATAGTATCGTCGATTAGAGTCAAAGAGTTAAACATACAGTCTTTTATAGATGTTTATTTACAAAGTTTTTTAATGAGAGAATTATATATGGTTAAACAGTCTTATAAAAATCTTAATATTCTGTTAATAAATTCATTTTTTTTTCTTTCTAGGTAATTCATCAAAAGAGTTTCAGCAACTTCCTTGTCAATTATCTTTTTAATAAAAAAAAAATATTCCTTATTTTTGATAACTCTTCTTTCATAACAGTCAAAATGTCCTCCGCTTCCAATTGGTTTACATCAGAAATTCAGCAAATGATGTATGGCCTTGGAGATGCTAAGAAACCGCTTTTAGAGACTGCAGTTCTTGTGGAAGAAATAGTGCACCAACAAATGATGGCCATGATTTATCAAGCCAATGAAATCTCAGTCGGTCGAGGAGAAAAGCAAATGTCTATCGAAGACATTCTCTTCCTCTTAAGGAAAGATAAAGTGAAATTAAAACGGATTTTAAAATATTATGAGGTGCGTGACATGAAAAATATCATCAAAAACACTCTATCTGCTGCCGATGAGAGTAAAGTGGATCCAAGTGCTATTCAGTTCCAAGAGAAAGTTATGTTTGATAAGAAAATGTTGAGTAAGAACAGACAAATATGTTATGACTTTTTGAACACAATCGATCAAACGGGAGAGCTGATTGACCTATTTACCAACAATGAAATAGACCATGTCAAACATGAGCGAATGCTGAGAGCAGAACTGCAAGCCCAAGGGATGGACACACAACAATATTTAGAGTTTTGTCAGGCTCGCCAAATCAACTTTTCCCGGAATCAAAACAAGTCTCCGCGTTTCCGTGAGTGGCTGCAGATGAACCTTAGTCCTGACATAGTCATCAGTCCCAACGTGCTAGAAATTTTTAGCTATCTGGCATATGAGACTGTTGCGCAGATCGTAGACTTGGCTCTTATTGTGAAACAGGACATGAGATCAGAACCGGGGGACTACCTCGCCAAAACTAGGCCTCCTTTGTGTATAAATTATGGAGAAATATATGCCAATAGCATTTACAACAAACCAGATTCTGCTACTGCTGAACCAAACTCTGTCAATGATGTGAGTAATCTAGCCCAAATCAAATCAGCTGCGATTGTAAATCCTCAACTTGCCGCTGCTGCACAGAGTAAGTTGAATAAAAAGAAAAGGAAGAAGTCAGATCCGCCCACAAGCGTAGAATTGTCCTGGGACAGTACCATATCGCCAGCAAACGTGAGAGAAGTGATGCGGCGATACTACACAGACATTACTCCGTTCACATCGCAGACGAAGATCAACTCCTTTTGCTCCCCCTGGAGCAAAACACTTTGTGGATAATAAATTACACATATTGGGAGGCCATGCAATCTTCTGAGAGATTCTATTGACGATTTCAGACTCTTTTTTATTTTTCAAAGTCGCACCAATGTCTTCAATCTTTTTTTTTTTCAAAATCGCTCCGATGTCAACTCTGCAGTGCTGTAGAAAAAAGTTCAGGGACTAGAGATTGATGCTCAAACTCCATATTTATCTTGCCATGCTCAATTATTTATATCGTTAAGAAAAGATTATTATAATTTGTATTTTTATATCTTTCATTTTTTGACCGCCATCAAGGGAATGGGGTTACCAGGAAGTCGCAACCTGACTGTTCACTGGTATGCACTCTGGACTGTTGTCTCAGTGGTCCTGAGCCCTAACCCTGTCTGCCAGCATCCCGTCCTTCCACTTGCAGGAGCTTTTGGCCAGGATACAATAATCTTCAGTTCTGAAGGAGCATCCAAAATAAGTAAAACAAAACAAATGAGTGTTTTGGAGACAAGCTGGTGAACTCCATCATACTGTAGAACAAACTTAAATTCTCCTGCCATCTGTCTAGTGAGGAGAGTAAGAATACAATTTTTTTTTTTTTTTGAGAATCGTTGAAAAAAACTAAAAAACAAAATGTTGACTGATTTTTTTCTTATTTTTAATGTTATTAGCTTTAGAACATCCACGTTTTTGTTTATTAAACTTGTATGTTATGTTAATAGTAATTTGATTTGAATGCTATATAGTTCATGCAACCACTTACTTCCTAGCAATGTCTGGTAATAATAAGGATACACTTTTTTTTGTAATCATTGAAAAAAATGAAAAACAATATGTTGCCTGTTATTTTTTTGGGTTTTAAGTTTTAGAAATTGCACCTGTTTGTTATTAAACTTGTGTTCATCTTCATTTATTTAAAAGTTGCAATGTTTAGTTAATACTAATACTTTGTACTGCACAATGTTATAGGACGTTGGAAGCCTTAAGGTAAAATAATTGTAAATCTGAAAGTATCGAGTCAGTACCATCAGTACCATACTTAAAAATAGAAAAGTATGGTGTGAGCAGCAATAATAATGAGGACTTTTTTTTTAATAATTAAAAATATGTTATTCTAAGTTTAGAATTTTTAGAAAAAAAAAAGGTTTTAAATTGATGTTTTGTTCTGTTCTTCTTTTCTTATGTAATCCAATTATAATGTGCATTACTTTGAATTGAGTTTCTGTTTTGACTGATGCCTTTATTTTTTTATTGCCTTTCGGATAATCTGTGTGTATCATTTACCTTTAAAGATCTATAGGTTATGTTGACTATACACCCTTGAAAGATACAGTTGCATTTAGAATTGTACTAGTTAACATTTCAGTTTTAGACAGTTCTCAGAAGTTGTTAGCACTCTTTTGACTGTCTTGAGGTTTATAAGGTCATTAGTTTATTTGTTTTTTTGTTGCTTATCACATTTATGTTGTTATGTAGCAAATACAATGATCAGCCTCTCAATAAAGTCTGTCATTTCAGGTCTTATGAAATTATCTCCTCCCGTTGTCACTTCTCATGTGCTTTTAAAAGGCAAATGTCTTATTACACATCCATAGGTTTACAATAATCACCCAGTGCTTTTTCTGTGATGGTACGCCCCAGTACCTTTTTCAATGTTGGGGAAAAAAATCATTACTTTTCTTGTTTTTTAACGTTTATTAATTAATTAATTTAATTATTTATTATATTATTAATTAATAATATCATCATCATCATCATTATTATTAATAATAATATAAAATGCAAAACTGCTTAGTAAAGTAAAATAAAACAATTTAAGGCTGGTTAATTATAAAATAAAATTGTTTTAGACATTTAGTATCTTTGTATTGAAGTGCAAACTGGTAGTAAAAAGTTAGGCAATCCATCACTGAGTACCGGCACATATTTCTTGTCCAAAAAAATAGCACTGTAACCACCAGATGCATTTTCAGCTTTTTTCTTTTAGTGTATACACCATCTGTGTTCCTTAACTCTTCCTTTATGCTTAACTTCCACTTGGATCTGTGTTTCTTCTCCCAACTGTTGTTGATAAAGATACAGAGAGGGAAAAAAATATATAACAAACCTAACCAATCTTAAGTCTAGTGATTTTATTTCCAATCAAGCAAGAGATTCTGTTCTATTGGTAAGCGTGGTCGAGAGGCCAAGTGCGGCTTGAGCTTGGCTACCTAGAAGGGGGCTCGAGGTTCGACACCCGACTCGGGCAGAGTTTTGTTTACTGAGCGCCCAAAGGCAGCACGGGAAACCAACTCCTAGATACCCCCTCCCCCCCACTGGTCCACACATGAGATTGGACCAAAGCGCTCTGAGCATGCTTTAAAGCATGAAAGTAGCGCTATATAAAAGCTATAATAATAATATTCTTGACAATTGTGTTTGACACTTAAACAGTCTTTGATTAGATCACACTAACCTATATACATTTGGTTGCAATCTTTAAAGACTTGGCCAGAAAAACAACTAGGAAATAGATAGATATGCAACCTAAATTAAAACCTTCCAAGGAATATATTATTTTGTATAAAACTTTCTTTGAAACATGTAATAATTTTAAATCATTTCCTTAGATGGATTAGATGAAAATGGTATTGGAAAAACTAATCATTAACATGCATTGATATTATGTGCAATTTTTATTTTACTTAATTCTGCAATTGGAAAAATGAAACCTTTTTCCTGTAATTGGTCATTTTATAAACTATGAATGGTCCCTCTACAGAAGAAGATAACATTTAAGACTTAAAACTCTGCAAGTCATAAGGTCTCCTGGCTAATTAAGGCTACCTATTCCATACTCTAATAGCACTAAGGAGCTGGGAGCATTTGTCCTAGAATGTGTAATAAGGGATTTGACTTAATGAATATAGTATTAGGATATGTTTTTGTATTTGTAAGTTATGTTCATTGTTTTATTTATTATCGCTTCTTTACTTTTTAGACTCCTGTCCTGAAGTGTCTGTAAACTTACTACATATACTCTACTCAATACTCTAGTCAAATATAAATATTCATTTGTTATAAATCTCACCAGCTTAATTTTTGCATTCCTTTGCTTTATATTTGACATAATTAATATGGCTTTTGTATAAAATAATGTTAATAATGAAAAATAAATTTTAAAAGATTTGAGAATTTAATTGTATCATTTAAATGTAAAAAAAATAATACTTTTACATAACAACTTTGGCAGCATTTAAAAAACTGAAGTTTATTTCTCCATATAAATTTGTCTAATTGTAAACATTTTATATTGTAACACATTTCTTCAGGTCATAGTCATAACTGTATATACATAACATTTTATTATGTCATTTAGGAAAACAGCTAACAATTAGCATTCAATGACAGTGTCAATTTTTTTTTATATTACAAATAAAATACATTAAAATAAAAGTGAAATTCATAAAAACATTAAAAATCAGTTTAGCAGGAATTTAAAAATATCACTTTTGAAGACTAGGTACATGTATTAAGTGAGCCAAGGTGGCAATACAATCAGTGCACCATATGCCAGTTGCCGCTTTTTTGGAAGGCCAAATTGTTATTATAACAGCAGCCCAAAATTTCTCATGACATGACCAGCGACTATATATAATGAAATAAATTTTGGCATTTTTGCAGACACACGAATGCAGTGTCATTAAACAATAACAAATAAAAATGTGTATCAACAGAATATTAGGTTTGGCTGTTTATGAGACAGAAGATATAGGATTCTTGCTGGAGCCCATTTTGTTTAGGACCTCATCGAGCCACTGGAGTGGGCTATTGATGTGGATCTCTATCCAGCAAGGGGTGGAGGTCACATCCTGTCTGTGGTACTCGGCGCCCCACCCCTTCACAAAAGACATGCGTATTATACACATTTTATGCAGCTCGTACACCGCCTCGTACCCCAGGTGAACAGACTGGTACAGGAGCGTGGAGAAATCCCTGTTGTCGAAGATCTTTAAGGAACACCCTGGTGGAATCTTGCAGACGGTTGTCGGGTGGAAACCATAGGCGTAGTTGGAGTTACGGCTCTGGACAAAGATGGAGCTGTCACTAAGGCACTCTGCGTAGACCTCGCCGCCAACGTAGTATAGATGGACTCCCCTGCCTATGTGTCGCCTGGTATTCTCTATGGTGGAGTTTCTGTTGACGTTGGATAATAGGCCAAGACAGAAGCGGCCAGAGTTTGATGGATCCGTAAATCCATCCACAATAACACTGTTGGCTGAAGCCCTGTACTGTTCCCCCACTCTGCTGTTGAGTTCATAGTACGAAATGTGGCACCACGAGTCCAGTTCTTTGTAACACACTGTCTGAAGCGGGGGCGTCGCTGAGGGGGTGGAAAACGGGGTCCCCGTTGGGGTGTTGAGGTGGTCAGTTGTGTCCATGAACATTGGTGTCACGTGATCGTTGCTGGTGGGATAGGGCGGGGAAGGAGTTCCGGATGAAAGGCTGCAGGAGCTGTAAGGACTATAAGGCGCCTGCAAAGGAGAATGCTGCTGCTCGAAGGAAATGTTCTGAGGCATGGCTGGCTCTGGAAGAGGCTGGTATGGAGGCAGCGCCTCGGTGAACTCGTCATATCTCGGGACCAACACTGGAGGGAGCACCGGCGTCTCAATGCGGCGATAGTGGTAAGGGTTGATGCAGATCTCACTTTGCTTCGAGCTGAAAGGGTAGCGACATGTCTCGACAGACTTGAGCTCGTGGTGCGACTGGAGGTCAGGCCACCGCCACACCCTGCAGTAGATCACGTGCGGCAGCCCCTTTTTGTGCGACACCTGCAGCCTACCATCGGATGACCGTTGGATGGTGACGCATTTGGAATTGGGGTCTTTGTCTTGTATGGCCCTGGTCAGGTCTTCAAGGACGCCCTTTTTCTTTTTCAACTTCTTCATCAGAGAGTCCACGGCTTTTTTGGCCCAGTCTGATTCTTCGTCCCCCTGCTTCCAGCCATTGCGCCTCTTGAAAGAAAACAAGCTACTGAAGGTCGAGGTCATCATCACTTACATGCAGACGTAACTCTTGTTGAACCTGGGAAATAAAAACAAAGTCTATTTTTAGCCCGTATTTCAACAATCCCTCTTTTTGGCCCTTGATTTCTGGTATATGTGACGTTTAATCGGAACGCACTGCCTTAAAACGCCCCATCCCCCGAACATACTCACTTCCGGTCTGTGACTAGAAATTTTGAAATAGACATGTTCTTATAAGATAATTGTTATGGATCCAAGCAAATGGAAATTCAGTTTGACTACCAGCAAATTATATGGGCTTAACATGAAGGTAGCGCAATATCGTAGAAGCGAGAAAGGTTTATTGGAGGCGCTGTGGCTGGTAAAGCACTTTGACTTCCGAACTGGGAGTCCCGGGTTTGAATCGTGACATTGCCAGATGTTTAGAAAACTTTTCTAGCCATAGTTTAGTCAATATTCAGAAGGAAAATTATATTTCTTAACTAGTAACTTAAGCTTCAGATTCCAGGTCCCTCGTGTTACACATTTGGACCAAGTTCTATGCTTATCATGTTTTATAAAATTATCTTTCATAAAGGCTTCGTGCGTTTATAGCTTTACAGCCATTTTTGTTTATTACCGGTAATGTAAAACAATTATTATTATTATTATTATTATTATTATTATAGCTTTTATATAGCGCTACTTTCATGCTGATAGCATGCTCAGAGCGCTTTGGTCCAATCTCATTTGTGGACCAGTGGGGGGAAGGAGTATCTAGGAGTTAGTTTCCCGTGCTGCCTATGGGCGCTCAGTAAACACAACTCTGCCCGAGTCGGGTGTCGAACCTCGAGCCCCCTTCTAGGTAGCCAAGCAAGCCAAGCTCAAGCCGCACTTAGCCTCTCGACCACGGTAATTACAAATTCCTTCAGAATTATAATTATATAGCTTTTATATCTCATTTTTGTTTATTAATGTAAAACAATTATTATTATTATTATTATAGCTTTATATAGCGCTACTTTCATGCTTATAGCATGTTCAGAGCGCTTTGGTCCAATCTCATTTGTGGACCAGTTGGGAGGGGGATATTATCAGGGAGAAAGATTTTCCGTGCTGCCTTTAGGCGCTCAGTAAAGACAACTCTGCTCGAATTGGGTGTCGAACCTCGAGCCCCCTTCATAGGTATCCAAGCCAAGTTCAAGCGCACTTAGTATCTCGACCACAAAGCTTATTATTGTTATAATAATTATGGACTGTCATTCCTTGGCACTGACCAGGTTATACACCTGTAAATGTAAATTAAAAAAAACAACACATCATTGTAGTCTTTTCCTTATCACTAATGCCTGCTGGTCGGCAGCAGGTTTGTGTTATTAAAAACGTGGAGATACTAGCCATACTCCCGGCACTGACAGGATTGGTATCTGTAAAGGGGAACAATGTCCATAACACTTGTAGTCTTTGAACAATCTTCACTGCGGAATTTTCTAATAGTATTGCAAGTCTTCAAGAATGCCAAGCCAGCAACAGTACCGTTCTCTGCCTAATAAGAAACCAAAATGCATATCGTTTTAAAAAAAATATTGTTAACAGCTGATTCAACTACGAAGTGAACAAAGCATAGCTTCTAGTTTGAAATAAAAGTTCAGAGGAAAGGCTTTAAAGAATCAGAAACGACAGACATGTATGATGTATGACTCATAGAGCGGAAGCTTCAGACCAACCACTTTTGAAGATCTATAATACCGGTATATCTATTGAATCTTTTCATTGCTGACAGGTGGCTGATTCACCCGATCATAATGTTTGACACAGGAAACTACCACTACTTCGGTAGTTTGGGGTTCGCAAGTAGATTGGTAACCAACAGGCCTAGATATGCGTCAGAATGTGGTCTTTTCAAACTGTAGTCTTTATCTCTTGTCTTTTTTTGTCTCTATTTCTAGCTCTCTTCTCCTCGTTGTACTTCTTTCTCTCTCTTCTTTCTCCCTCTTTCTGTCTCTTCTTTCTCCCTCTTCTCTCTCTCTCTCTTCTTTCCCTCTCTTCTTTCTCTTTCTCTCTCGTATGTCTCTTTTTATGTCTTTTCTCCACTTTCTTTTCTTTTTTTATCTGCCTTCTCTCTCCTTTCTCTGTCTCTCTTATCTCGCTCTCCTCTCTATTTCTTCCCTCCCCCCCTCTCTCTGTCACTTATTAAAAAGAAAAACTTTTAATATAGATATATAACAGGTCTTTAAAACCCTAACAAATTGACAATCCAGTAGTTCAAAAGTATAGACACACTGTGAAACACCACAATAGAGTAACAAATAAAATATTTATATTTAAAAGTTTTTAACTAAATCAAATGACTACATTATATACATATAACAGAACGTATTCTCACTTAAAGTAGACTTACTGTGATAAGAAATTCATTAGATGTAGCTTTCTTTGGCCTCCATGAAACGAAACTAGAAATATAAATAAATAACCAAATCCTTCCAATCTGTTTTCCTTGGTTGTGACTTGACCATGTTACTGCGCAAAGTAGATGGTAGGTAGAAAGGTGCCACCTAACTCCCTCCCACCCACCCCACCTAACGACAGGGGCGTAGCTAGGAATTTCCCATCGTTTGGGGGCCCGGGGGCTTGACCTCTTTGGGGCCCTGCATTTTGCTTAATCTTACATTTCTTAATGTAAAAAAAAACTCATTCGGTGGGCCCCCTTCGAGTGGGGGCACGGGGGGGGGGGGGTTAAAATTCTTCCCCTCCTCCCCCACCCTAGCTACGCCATTGCTTAACGAGCACAAGTTACCGATAGTTGGACAATGCAAAATATAGGCCTACAAATGACTAACTCCCATTTATTTTTATTTTTTACGTTATTACTTATCTTATTGAACAGTTGTGAAAACGTCAGCAGTTTTGCCCCAAGCGATACCCAAACAGTCATTATGAGGGTTTACAAGGATAGTAGAGGAAGAAGACGTCTCTATGAAGTACTGCGGAGTGACCCACCGTGGGGAACAGGAAAGTGGCACCCCCCCCCTGTCACCACTACGTCACATCTCTGCACGTGTTGCTAACACCGGCCTGGTATTTACATTTAACACCTGCATCCCCTCCCTCCTCTACGGACACCTCTTTTTTTTTTTTCACTGTGAACAAGGGGGGGGGAGGGGTCAAGATACACAGACCAAGGGCCAAGGCTGGCGGGCCAACAGCGACTCAAAACAAACCTACCATCCACTTGACTGAACAGAGGTGTGTGCGACTCATGGACCAACTATGAATAATAATCTATTTACTTGTACACGCATTAACCAAGGCACAATGACAAGGCTGGGAATACAAGGCGGAAATTTCGCAACCAACTTTTGTAAATACAATTTAAATACGACCTTATTTTAAAATAGATAAGATAAGATAATTTTTATTGATCCAAAGTAATTGAAAGTCAATTTGCTTACAATTGACAACCGCAGCGTAACTACT
The DNA here is from genome assembly GCA_021533235.1 of Biomphalaria straminea. Lineage (NCBI taxonomy): Eukaryota > Metazoa > Mollusca > Gastropoda > Planorbidae > Biomphalaria > Biomphalaria straminea. Next base: position 35,770,378 of record JADKLZ010000104.1, on the reverse strand, counting down.
GTACAAAATCAATATTGATGAAAATTTCGAAGGCATATGGGCAATGGCGAGGAATTCGACATCATTTGGGGCCGGGGGGAGCTTGACCCCTTTAGGCAACCCCCCCCCCCCAGCATTTGGATATTCGACACCATGACATGAGATAATGGCGAAATATTTAATATTTAATCCGAACACTCATTTGGGGGGGCTCCCCTCAAGCAGGGGCCCTGAGTTGAGGGTTCGAATTCTCCCCCATCCCCCACCATATCTACGCCACCGCATTTGGGTGTATTTGTGTGTGCGACATCGTTCCGATCATAGGTAATGCATAGGCATTCATCTCAATACCATAAGATGATTCATAGTCGATCTGCGACTGGTCATCATCATCATCAAACTCCATTTGAGTGAGGGCTTGAGAGGCTTAAATCCTCTCTTGCAAAAGCCCTGGACAGAAACCCTGCTGTCTTGCGTAGTGCGTAGGCGTCACCATACAGGTCGAGAAATTTTGGTTTCCCAGACCTGTCGAGACGGAGATCAGCAAGTCTGGGGCAGTCGAACAGAATATGAGACACGGTTTCCTCTTCTTCCCCGCAGCGGGGGCACCGTGAGTCAAAATTTGGCCATAACCGTGAAAAGTATGAGCCAACAGGGCAGTGGCCTGTCCTGCACTGTGCTATAACAGCTTGCTCAGGCCTGGACAGCCTCCACCACGGGGAAGTGCGGTCAGGGCGCCTCATGCGCTCCCAGAATCTGCGACTGGTAAAATATCTAATAGGTCATACCCTTCTAGATACAGAGCAGTGCGGCCACGTTACACCGAGACCAATCGTTGTAGACGACCTCAACACTGACCTGCCACGTCAGCACCTTTGGGTAGTTAAGACCAATAGCTTGTTGCCACGTCACTAGTCGTGACGTCAGACCTGTGACGTAGGGAAGAGCTATCGGTCTCGGTTAGACCAACCAAACGCGAAAATACTTCAAACCAGTCGATGTGCTCGATGAATAAAACGAAATCTACAAGAGTTCAAGCAGCGACCTGGGGGAAAAAAAGCTATAGCAAAACTTAATAAATTATCAAAATCCATGAGCGTAGAAATATATACATTTATGGAGGCGCGGTGGTTGAGCGGTGAAGTGCTTGTCTTCCGAACCGAGATCCCGGGTTCAAATCTTTGTGAAGACTGGTATTTTTATTTTCAGGATCTTTGGGCGCCTCAGTCCACCCAGTTCTAATGGGTACCTGACTTTAGTTGGGGAAAGTAAAGGCTGCTGGTCGTTGTGTTGGTGGTTGAGAGAGAGAGAGAGAGAGAAAGAGAGAGAGAGAGAGAAAGAGAGAGAGAAAGATAGAGAGAGAGAGAAAGAGAGAGAGAAAGATAAAGAGAGAAAGAGAGAGAGAAAGAGAGAGAGAAAGAGAGAGAGAGAAAGAGAGAGAGAAAGATAGAGAGAGAAAGAGAGAGAGAAAGATAGAGAGAGAAAGAGAGAGAGAGAGAGAGAGAAAGAGATAGAGAAAGATAGAGAGAGAGAGAGAAAGATAGAGAGAGAAAGAGAGA
>JADKLZ010000104.1:35701261-35716618 GCA_021533235.1 Biomphalaria straminea | reverse complement strand
GATAGATAGATAGATAGATAGATAGATAGATAGATAGATAGATAGATGTGGCTGGCTCAATGTTGATTGCTTCTCTGTTCTGGAAACTACCGCATTCAATACAACAGTCTCTGAGAACCGAGGTGTAAGATCCTTATAAAGTACTGGCCATGCTCGAGATAGCACCTTAGGGATTTACTAGGGGACTGGCGTTCGTAGAAACTCTTCTAGTTCCGTTGACTATTATTGATACATAGGCCTCAACAAATGAAGGCCTTCCAAAAATATAACAGCTGCCGTGACTGTCTTGTCTTGCACAACAGTCGAGACAAAGACGAAACAAACAAGCGTCGAGACACTGTCTTGTCTGTAGCCACGGCAGATCATGGGTAGTCAAAGAAATAGTGCTTGTAACCATACGATTTACATTTTTAAATTTGGTATATTGTCATGGCCTCAATAAAACTGAATAATACAAATTTTAGCTTTACTTAATAAACAATTTCTAAACTTTGTTCAACATCAAAGAATGGACAGGCCTACCATTGAACGAATTTTTAATCAGGGCAAAGGATAGAGAGGAATGGAGAAAGTCTTGCTTGGTGCCCCAACGGTCCACCATACTAAGGGATAGGTAACAGGTAAACTTCGATAAAAAATAATTAGCTTGTTTAAAGTGTACAAGTCATTATGAAATCAACTAAATTAATTAATTTAATATAGTTTTGCACTTTAATGTGTTTATTACAGGAAGTTTTTTTTTTTTTTTTACAATGTACTCTAGTAGGTTTTAGTTGCTACAAAGAAGAGTAGAGTTTTAAAAATCAAAATCAAAGGGGAGATAATTGGTTAGAGAACTTTCAATTTACGGAGAAGCCATAGGAGGGACCATTCCTCATTCCACATGATAGTTCAAATTTGTACAAATGCTCATTCTTTCCTAGTGCTATTAGAACATGGAATAGGTTGCCTGAGCCAGCCAGGAAAACCATTGACTTGGCAGAATTCAGGTCATTGGTTAATATGTATGACTAAATGCATGACGCGTGGGACGTAATCATCTTTTTTTTTTTATTTTTTTGAAGTAACGTCTGTATTATATAAGATAAGATAAGACCGGCTTACATTGTCGTTTATTCTGAACATACGTTTGAAGAAATGGGCTCTGTTTCTTTTTGTAAATCCAATATTGGGTGGCTACCTGGTCGTGTGGAATGCACGCTGGACTGTCGTTCGGACTTCTCAATGATCCCGAGTTTATACCCTGCCCGAAACAAACATTATTTAATTTGAATAATACAATATATTAAGTTTAACATATACATGTAGTGTCACTTCACTCTTCTCATGATTTCTACGCACGTCTATTCATTTTGTAGTTGTTGATAGTTTGTAGCTCATAGTTTCTGATTCTTTCTGAAAATACTGAAACCTGACTTTTTAAGTTCCTGAGTGGGGACCTTTTCTGACGCCGATTTTGAGTTTGTGTTTCCACACAAAACCAATCAAAATCTTAGAGAGGGGGCCCAATACCATAGTCTTGAACCCGCGCCCACGATCACCTTGCTACGCCACTGGGTATTCATTTATCTTCTGAAGATACCAAGACTTTTTATCTTCTACTTTGCCTTGTATATAGACAAAGTAAGAAAAAATTACCATACAAAGAAATTAACAAATAGAGTAATTAATAAAATAATATTCTATAGAATACCTGGATTTCGTATCTTCCCGATGACATACACTTATGTATATATAATAAGTCGAACGAATTTGAGTCCGGAGATAAAGGACGATTACGAAATTCTACTCATTGAGATGCTTGAAGTGTAGGACGCTGCTTGGTTGATGTGGGGATGGATAGAGCACGCCAGTGGAATACAGCACAGAGACTCTTGGAACAATGGAGAGCGTGTTAATTTAATTACGAGTCTCTGTTTGCAAAACTTGAATTTTTGATGACATATTCATTTTTGATTAGACCTGTTTTTAGTTCATTGTCCGGAGTTTCATAGTTTGCTCCCTGATAGCTTTGTAGTGTACAATGTACGACAGAGCAATATATAGGCCTATATTGAACTGAGAGTTTTATGTGGCCAGAAAGAGTTACTGATCTTCTGTCTATGTTTGTGATTGCATTATAATATATATATATGATACATATTTAGGCTTTGCATGTGTTTTCAAAAGTAGTAATGACTAGTGGTTATTTTTATTTATTAGATTTGAGATTTAAGTTTGTTGTATGATTATAGTTACATTACAACCCTAGCACAATGAAAATGTATAGAGTATTTTGATTGTTAAAAAAAAAATGACTTACGGAAGCCAATGCAATTTTCATTAACACGAAAATGGTTTATATCTCAGGGAGGGGAGAATGTAATTCATAGCATTGCCTCGGGTAGATTTCTGACCTCTCATAGTTTGTTTAACTCTTTCTCTTCGTAATTAGTTTGCTCATTCCAACGGAATGATTCGTTTTGCTCATGTCTCCTTTACTACTCTGTTATGATCCAACTTCAATCATTTTGTTGTATGGATTTAGGAAATGTTTTATTAGGTATTGGATTATAGAAGAATGCATGCTCTTTCTTTTTGTAACACAAATTAAACTCATAAAATTTAAAAAAAAAAAAAGTTAATTTAATGGGGTCAAATGAACGTTGGTGTCCTCATTTAGGAGTGAAAGAGTTAATAATTTTCAGGGCGTTCCTTCAGAATTGAAGATTATTGCTTTCTTAACCAAACCTCATACCGGACGGCGGAGGATGGCGCCAGGCAGGCTTTGAACCCAGGTCAATCAAGACGACAGTTACCAGTTCACACGACCAGGCAGCCTCCTTAGTTAGCGATATGCATTCAAAACCTTAGTATTAAAACTTTTTTTTTTTTAGCTAGGGGAAAAAAGGGGGGGAGGGGACTGTATACTTTATATACTATAGTGGACAAAAGATTTAGTATTGTATAAATTATCATGAAAAAGTATTGCGCCAAAATAGCTTGCGCTAAATGGTCTCGTACCGTTAAAAGTTTGATGGACTTAACATTCTTTTTAAAAAAGTTCTAAATACCATTTTTTAATGGCTTTTAAATCCGTTGTACTCAGTAAACCCATGCACTTTACCGACTCGCTGCTTTTCTGATTTATACAGAAATATGGCTTTGCATGGTGCGCAAGTTTTGTAAGCTTACTAAGAATTTTTTTTGAAGCTCTACAAACATATATGTCCCCTCAAAGGGAATAAGTAAAGGTAATTCACTAGAAAAAAAATATATATGAAAAGGCATGCTTCTGATACTATAGACAACTTTCGAGATAAGCAGATATGGAGAGATATATCTACCTATAATTAAATAACTCCACAAAGTTAAAGGGAAGGTAATACTTGGTATATTGTAAGGAAAAAGGATGAAGATTTCCCTCCCCTAAAATTGTCTAAATTAATTTTTTTTTCTCTCTCTGTGTTTACTTCTAATCACGTGACTTGTTTACTTCTAAACATGTGGCTTGTTGCTGCATTGCTAAATAATTCACTGATTAAATACTGGATTCCGTCCACTTTGAGACTGCACAAATCCTTCTTCTATTTACACAAGTTATTGCCCTTGATAGTTGTGTTGCTAGTTTTTCTTTTAGTCTTGTGTCTCCCCTAGAGCAATTTAACCAACAATTACCTTCCTTTAATAACCATAGAACTATCTCCTTTTTCTTTCTTATCTTTTATTTACAAAGTATTACTTCCTGGGCAACGTAAGTCAAACAAAGAAAATGTTAAGGTCTTATAATGGGCAAGCGAACGTGATAGGCCTTGCCCTTGCAGACTACAAGGTAGTTGTTGTTGTTGATGGTGTCTGACTTCTGGGTTTCTTGTACTGGTGTACTCTGTGTACTTAAGTAACAAGTACCAAGACCTACACATGTAACAAGTAGAAAAGATTAAGTCCAAACCGTTATACAAACTTAGATGACGTTCAATACCGAGTCTTCGTCTGTAATATCTAGTTATCCCTATGAAATCCTAACACCATCTTACAATATTAACATAATAATAGGCTTGTCTTCGAGTCCGAAGATTAGTGAGGAATACAGTGTTTCCCGTGGCTGTGCAGTCCCAGCTGTGACCTACATATTTTGATACATCCAGGGCAAGCAAAACCATTGTCCGCAGGTGGTCGGTTTAGATTTTCTTTTCGTCGTGATGTCGTTATCCACATTCACATCATTCACATATTCAGGGATTCTTCATTATTTCTGGTCATTTCGATTGTCCATTGGTTCCAAGTACTAACACTTTGTATCGAGTTTAACGTCCGTGGACAATCTCAAGAAATTAAGACGAAAACAGCAGTTCTACATCGGTCCACCCAAAGTCCTGAGACTATAGCTGTCTGGTCGGGCGTTTTGCGCGCTTGACTGTCGTTCTGGCTTTTAGATGGTCCCGGGTTCAAACCCTGCCTTCCCGGCGTCCTGCGGGAGGTTTGGACCAGGAAGTGGACTATCTTCAACTCTGAAGGAACATCCGAAGCATGTTAAACATTTTACTAAAATTTTTTACAAATTTTTTTCCAGAACTACGGATCACTGAAGAGTCAAGGTCACTGGTCAGACAACAAATCTTCCAAAGGCTCTGCCTTACACTACACATAATTGTTTAAAGTTTTCTGTTATACATTGTATGAAGGCTGAAAGGTTCGAAGGAACTTTATTATTATGGCTTTTTAATCTACGTCTTAAGTATAGGAGCCAGTAGAGGTTCATGTAGAGGTTCATGGAACAGAGACTACTGGTTATAGTGGGCCTGAACATAGGAGGCGCGGTGGCTGAGTGGTCAAGTGGAGGTCCTGGGTTCGAATCCTGGTGAAGACTCGGGTTTTTAATGTTGGTATTTTTGGGCTTCTCCATCCAACTTTAATGGGTACCTGGCATTAGTTGGGGTAAAGTAAATTCGGTTGGTCGTTGTGCTGGCCACATAACAGCCTCATTAGCCTTGGTCACAGAATCAGATGACCTTAACATTATCTGCCCTAAGACCACAAGGTCTGAAATGGGAACTTGACTTACTTGTTTAGGCTTGAACAGAGATTTTTTTTTTTTGGAAATTAGCTATTGGCCACAGGTTTGTGACCAGGGCGACTATAACATTAGTCTTCATGGAAATGACTCTGTTATCCACAGTACTCTCTGACTGTCAACACACTCTGAGACTATCCTATGTTGTTGTTGAGCTAGTAGTTACATTGACAAGTTTGCTTGGAGTTTTTAGCAAAACATGTATTATAATTCCAAAGAATTCAAATTTACATGAAATTAAGAGGCAAAAGATCGTAAAATTATACTCAAATTTCACTACGTAAAAATGGTGATCGTTTGTATGTATACAAGTCTACCTACTTTCAGGGCCGGTCATAGAAATTGCGGGGTCCTATGCGAAACTGATTGCGCGGGGCCTAATCTGCGTAGGAATAAGGATAATAAGTGAAAATTAGGATTTTGTATATAAAAAAATAGACTTTGAATTTTATTCTTTCTTTACTAAGTTAAAAATTGAGATCTGTACTTTACAATGTAACTATTGGCATATGTAGGCCTATATCCCAGTGACTATAAAAGTAAATAAAATTTTGGAACTTCCGATTAAGACGATCATTACGTTTTATTACATGTTTATTACATGAAGGGAAAGATCACTTTGAGGGTAGTCCACGAGAAAACAATAGGAGGGGGGGGGAAACACGTAGTCACAAAATAGCAGGGCCGGACCATTGCAATATCACTCTTTTTTTTTTTCTTATTTCTATCGAGGCCACAGAACACACTCAAAATTTTTGACACAATGGAAAGATCACTCTTTTATTTTTGCAACTCGGACGGAGGGAGTTATCCTATGTACTTTAGTAGGCGAAAATAAATGACAATGTTCGTTTATATACAATATATTCCAGGAGATTTTTATAAGTTTTTAATTATAGAGCATCTTTCCGGATATGAAGTATTCCCTTTTCTGTGTGTGTGTGGGGGAGGGGGTTATCTGGCAGAAGGACTAGTGCTGCTTTTTTGGCTCTCAGCAAACTCATCTCAGCATCAGCTGGGATTCGAACTCCAGCCCTTTGATAGCAAGCTTTTAACACTCATATTATTTTTATCGATTGTAGCAATCCCATGTAAAAGCATCTGTTATTCGAGGCGGATAGGCTAACAATGTGGCTGGCTCAATGTTGATAGCTTCTCTGTTCTGTTAACTACCGCATTCACTACAACAGTCTCTGAGAACCGAGGTGTAAGATCCTTATAGACCACTGGCCATGCTCAAGATAGCACCTAGGGATTTACTAGGGAATGGCGTTCATAGAAACTCTCGTAGGTCTGTTGTCTATTATTGATACCAAATGAAGGCCTTACAAAAAAATATCAGCTGCAGTGACTCATGTCGTTCACAATCGTCGAGACACTGTCTTGTCTTTAGTTATGTACAAACTTAGGGTGGGCAAAGAAATAGTTCTTGTAATCTAAGATTTAAATTTTTAAATTAGGAATACTGCAAGGGCTGAATAAAACTAATGCAAATTTTAGCTTTAATAAATAAGACAATTTCTAAACTTTGACAAAAAAAAATAATTAGCTTGTTTAAAATAAACAAGTCAATATGAAATCAACTAAGTTAATTAATTTAATTTACTTTCGCACTTTAAAGTGTTTTAACAAAGTTAATCAATAAAAAATAAACAACAACTTAAAAATTGAAATTTAAATTCTCTAGCATTCCCTGATTTAATTTTAACTGTCATGTCCCTTAGAATGACAAAAAAAAAAAAAAGAAATATGTGTGTCAGACATCTACTACAATTACATTAGCTATGAAGTCAATACAAATTCAAAAATTTAAGGATTTAGAAACTATCAAAAGGTAACATAACATATTACTATTCTGTACATATGCGTATTGGTGGACTATACATACAAATACATAAAGTATTGCTACTTAATAAATAGATTTTACAAAACAAACTGGAAACAGGAAATGATCTCGTAATCTGAAGGTACATAAAATAGTATTGTCACACCTAACTAAGCAAATCTACAACTCGACGATAGAACAGCCTTATAACTGCATTTCAACTCATCCTATTGTCACACCCAACTAAGCCTAAGGCGATAGAACAGCCTTATAACTGCATTTTAACTAATCCTTTTCACATTTTAAGTAGTATTTAATTTTTAATGGAAAAAACACTCATTAAGGGCCCCCCTCAAGTGGGAGCCCAAAGGAATTTTGAAATTCTCTCCCCTCCTTCCCCCACCCTTGCTACGCCACTGCTGGCAGGCAGTGGCGTAGCTATGGTGAAGGGATGAAGGGGGCCCCCAAATGAGTGTTGGATTTTTTTTTCATTATATATTACATTTTACGCCATTATCTTATGTCCATGATTAAGAATGCCCAAATGCAGGGGCCCTTAAAGAGGCCAAGCCCTCGGCTCCCAAATCCCTTGTTACGCCACTGAGCAGGTGCCATTTTAAGTTTGTTAGTCCTAACAAATGAAAATTCCGTTTCACCACCATCATTCACTTACTGCTATAACAATAGCGATCTAGATACTAGACATTTTGTATGGTGAGCTAATAGAAGGCAAGAGAGCCGCTGGTCGACCACTCTTAAGGTACACTGGTCCCGCGCAATGCTTCTCAGCCTCATTGTGAGCTCGAGTGGACACTATCGTTAACTCTTTCTCTCCTATCTGACGATACCAACGTTGATTCCATCAGAAAGTGTTAAATAATAACGGAGAGAAAGAGTTAATGGAGCCAATTAGGCAACAGAAACAGATTAAAGGGAAACTTTACTTACTTATTATAATCCATAACATAAAAATCATCAATAATAATTTCTCCACCATTGAAACTTTTTTTTTCTGCTTTATTTTCAGAAGGAAAGGAGAGAAAGAAGGGGAAAAAAAGAGAACAGGAAAATAAGAATTTATCTTCTCTATTAACAAAACTCGAATCTTCAAAGAAAGTAGTTCTCTAGCCAAGTGGACGACAGCAGTGAGTCTACTGACCAGATATTCCTAGGAAGACGACGATGGCAAACTACAGAGTTAGCCGGTTTGACAACGAGGATGGAAGCAGAAATGTCGAGCGCAGTGATGGCGCTATTTTTAGAATTCCTCCGCACTACTTTATTCACGTGCTGGATCAGAACACCAACGTGACGCGGACAGAAGTAGGGCCAAAGACATTCATCCGCCAGGACCACCAGCGCGTTACGCGTGGCCCGGAGCAGATGGTGATTATTCCTCCGCGGCATTACTGCGCCATCGAGAACCCTGTATGCAGAGACAAGGACGGAAACTTGATCATAGATTCAATCGGGCAGATCAAGCTACGGCATGCTGAGCTCGAAATTCGTCTTGCACAGGATCCGTTTCCCTTGTATCCGGGCGAGGTTCTCAAGCTGCCAGTTCAAACATTGCAAGTGGTGCCAGCCAATTCCGCTCTAAAGATTCGCGCCATCCTTGATTTCACTGACGAAGATGGCCGTCGATGGTCAGCTGGGGATACTTGGTTGTTTGAAGGACCTGGTACTTATATTCCAAAGAAAGAAACGCTTGTAGAGGAGACGATCCAGGCGGTGGTCATCGGACCCAACCAAGCCCTACGTCTCAGAGCCAAGCTGCAATGTGTGGACAGAGATGGACATTCAAGGGTGTCGGGGGAGGAATGGATGGTCAAGAAGACCGGTGCTTATCTGCCAGGTGTATTTGAAGAAGTGGTCAGCATCGTCAACGCATACGTTTTGACTGAATCCACTGGACTCCACATCCGGGCGATTAAAACATTCAAAGACGACTTTGGAATTGAGCGGAAGAATGGCGAGGAATGGCTGATCACTTTCAAAGACTCGGAATCTCATATACCAGGAGTCTACGAAGAGGTTCTGGGGGTTATAAATATAACAACGCTGACCAACAGACAGTACTGTGTTATACTGAACCCCGTAGGCGATGACGGAAAGCCACAGTTGGGTCAGAAGAAGCTTGTCAAAGGAGAAAAATCTTTTTTTCAGATGCCAGGCGAAGTCCTGGAGAAAGGAATACAAAGCGTCTACATTCTTAGTGAAGAAGAAGGACTGGTTCTTAACGCAACGGAACAGTTTAAAGACGGTGCTGTGATGAGAAGTCCTGGAGATAAATGGATGATCAGAGGTCCGACGGAGTATGTGCCCCCTGTTGAGGTCGAGGTGGTCTTTAAAAGACGTGCCATTCCTCTAGATGAGAACGAAGGAATATATGTCAGGGACGTTAAATCTGGGAAGGTCAGGGCCGTGATTGGCTCCACCTACATGATCAAAGAGGATGAAGAGTTGTGGGAGAAGGATCTCCCTGAGACTGTAGAAACCTTAATCACACGAGGTACTGATCCTCTAGCCGACAGGGGAGTGAGGGGATTAAAAGAAGCGAATACCAAACCAAGAGACAAAACTCGAGTAGTTACATATCGAGTGCCACACAATGCAGCGGTTCAAATCTATGATTACAAAGCCAAAATGTCCAGGGTGGTCTACGGCCCTGAACTGGTCATGCTCGGACCAGACGAGCAGTTTACCGTACTGAGTCTCTCCGGGGGCAAACCAAAGAAGAACCACGCCATCAAAGCTCTGTGCCTTCTTCTGGGACCTGACTTTGCTACGGATGTTATCACCGTGGAGACAGCTGACCACGCTAGACTCTCAATTCAACTATCCTACAACTGGCACTTCGATGTCGTAGACAAATCACCGGAAGAATCAGCTAAGCTATTTAACGTCCCAGACTTTGTTGGAGACTCATGCAAGGCTATAGCTTCCAGAGTACGTGGCGCTGTAGCTCAAGTCTCCTTCGATGATTTCCATAAGAACTCGGCGAAGATCATCAGGGCGTCAGTGTTTGGGATGGTTGATGGCAAGGTAGTGTCAACTATACGTTTTCCACAAAACAATCTTGTCATCACCAACGTGGATGTTCAATCAGTCGAGCCTGTGGACCAGCGTACCAGGGACTCGCTTCAAAAGTCTGTACAGCTCGCTATCGAAATCACCACCAATTCACAAGAAGCAACTGCTCGACACGAAGCGGACCGCCTTGAGCAGGAAGCTAGAGGACGCCTGGAGCGCCAAAAGATTTTAGACGAAGCCGAAGCCGAAAAAGCCAGACGAGAGCTCTTGGAGTTGCAGGCCAATAGCGCTGCGGTGGAGAGCACTGGCCAGGCCAAAGCCGAGGCGCAGAGCCGCGCAGAGGCGTCGAGGATTGAAGGGGAGGCTGCTGTGCAACAAGCGAAATTAAAATCACAGGCTTCCGCGATTGAATCCGAATCCGAACTGCAACGCCTCACTCTGGCGAGGAACGCGGAGCTCGCATACGTGAAAGAAAAAAATCGTATGGACCTCGACAAGAATGTGGAGCTCTCAAACATTGAAGTGAATAAGTTCCGCAATATGGTGGACTCCATCGGAAGCAACACTTTGCTGGCCATGGCCACCGCTGGGCCTGATTTGCAGGTAAGAATGCTGCAGGCTCTGGGACTGAAGTCCACACTTATAACAGACGGCACGTCTCCCATTAACCTGTTCAACACAGCTAGCGGCCTTATTGGCGACGTTGTGCCTGCTAAACGGAGAAGACTTGACAAGTCTGACAACGAAGAAGACGAAACTGTTTAATATAAGCCTGTTGAATTCCAAAGCAGTTCTACCATAGCTTTAGACTAGAGCATCTCAATAAAACCTATAGAAAAATTCAACCGAAAGAACATTTCTCTTTTAAGATTTTTAAGTTAATCTTGATAGAAACGCACTGAATACAAAATGACACACACACACACATAGCAAAACTAAAGCATTAGGCTACTCGCCGCTACTGTAAGCTTTATTAGAAAGTAACTTATCTATAATATTAAGCACAAAGTAAGGCGTATGTATGTACGTACGTATGTATGTATGTATGTATTTACATATGTATGGATGGATGGATGAATGGATGTCGGCTTAACGGGTAAACCCTTTATCACACTCTTATTTTCATTTTCGTGGTGGGAAAAGAAAAAAAATACATTTCTAAAAGAACATTTGACCAAGTTTTACATACATCTAAATCAGATCCCTACATTTAAAAAAAACTAAGGCCCGCGGGCCGTGGGTCATATCCGCTAAATTCTCTATTTTAATTTTCGTGGCAAAATTTAAAAAAAAAATGGGAAAGGACCATTCTCTGTTCTGGTGTTGTTCTATTCTGCTTGGTACTTGATTCTCAATGTAGCTACTATTTAAACCGCGAGTTCGTTAAACACACAGCAACAGACTAAAACTATAAATAACCAACTAAGTTCACTTGATAACTTTTCACAAGGTTTATTCGTCAAAAGGACACAGTCTATGTCGTACTATAACATATTCCTTAATATATTAACTCCTAGTTCTAATATAGAAAACCCGCCATGTTTATCCTCTTGTCGCTCTAAATCTACTACGTCATTAGTCTGTCTCTCTACGTCACTACTTTTACTGTCGCTAAAACTATACACAAAATATATCTTAACTAAATAAACTAATATAATCTCTAACCCTAACATAACACTCTATATTTGACTTACACCTTAATTCAATCCGGTAGATCGGTTATACCCAAACTAAGCCCCGCGGCTTATATCCGGCTAGTATTTAATAATACAGTATTTCAAACTTGCTTTAATATCATTTGACTTGAAATGTAAAAAAGAGAGGGGTGTACAATGAAATTATAAGAAAAACTAAGGAAAGATTCAGGGGGGAGAAAGGGGGGGGGTGCGAATGTCAATGGTTTCAATATTGCACCCAGTAACCAAATATAATGCTTTTTTTTTTAATTGCGTTTGCAAGAGTACTAATCACTTTAAATAGTATTATCGGCATGGTCATTGCTTACATATCATGTATCAGTAAGTAAAAATGTATTGAAATTCCTTGCTTAAAATGTATCGGCATGCAGGGACGGAGTGGATGTCAAAATCGGCAAAAGGCATGTCTATACAATCATGCCCACAAATTGGATAACATTGGCATCCAGTTGTACTAGTTCTAGGTCTACCTGTCCTCAAAATCATTAGGTTAGATTCGCCCGTATCCGATAATAGTACACCTGCTCTATATCTTAAATATAGGCCTTATGTTGCTTTTAATCATTAACTCCTTCCCTCCGTAATTATTTTTCCAGCTTTCGAAGGAATTCTTCATTTTGCTCATTACTATTTCACTACACTGCTATAATTATTCTTCAATAGATTAGTTGTTTGTTATCAGAAATTGTTTTATTTGGTATAGAATTAAAGGGAAACGCATGCTCCTTTTATGTAACACAAAAGAAACTTTATACAATCAAACATTAATTCAATTTGACGAGGTTAGATCAACGATGGTATCGTCGATTAGGAGAGAAAGAGTTAAATGTGTATGTCCTAAGGAGATAAAAGCCTACACAAGTAGCTGTATTAGCTACAGATGTAGGCTATTACATTTTTTCTGTAAATGTGTTAGATTAATTTAGTATTGCATTGTATATAGGCCTAAAACTTTCTATAAACACGACGTTCAAAAAGTCTTTTTTTTTATTAGAGAGTAATATAAAACCTTTATAAATTTAATACGTGCCATAGTGGCATCCTTTCGGTCTCTTTGGATACCGGCCCACCGGGCATTTACCCGAGTGCCCATATTGCCAGTCCGCCCCTGTCAGAATGTAACAGAGTGCTGCTTACAAAATCTGTATGAATCTGTAGAAATTTTTTGGACAATCTTTCATCATCATCATCATAGTCATTTGATTTTTACTGCCGTTTGTTATTGTCTTGTGTCTCATATGATTTGTTAAGAATAAAAACTATTTCGCTTCGTTGTTGTGTTCTTTAAAACGTCTCTGTACCACGACATAAGTCTTCATGTTTATACACATTCTTATGTGTAGAGTTCATCTTTTAGAATTCTAGCTATTGTAGCTTTTATATAGCGCTGCTTTCATGCTTATAGCATGCTCAGAGCGCTTTGGTCCAATCTCATTTGTGAACCAGTGGGGGGAGGGGGTATCTAGGAGTTGGTTTTCCCGTGCTGCCTTTGGGCGCTCAGTAAACACAACTCTGCCCGAGTCGGGTGTCGAACCTCGAGCCCCCTTCTAGGTAGGCCAAGCAAGCCAAGCTCAAGCAGCACTTGGCCTCTCGACCACGCTTCCCACACAAAGCTTATATCAACTCACTCTGTCTGGTATAAAGATTGTAGACGTTATTTCTCCCACACCTATTGTTGAATTAACTCTTTCTCTCCGTAATTATTTACCACATTCTGATGGAATCAACGTTGATATCGTCAGTCAGGAGAGAAAGTGTTAAGTTAAAATTTTGCACAAATACTCGTTGGCATACTCTTGAATCAAAAACAAACACATTAATCAGTTAACTACTGATATTAATTTTTTTTTTTTTGTATGCAAGATATGTAGTGTTTGGTCCCTATATATAGTTGTTCACATTATTTCTCCCATACCAATTCTCGGATCAAGTTGAAATTTTAAAACAAATATTTTTCGAACTTTAAGAAATTATTGGTAATTAATTATTTTGTTTGATATCAAATAAGGGAAATAGCTTCTACATTTGTATTTTAGTTACATTTCTACATTTTTGAAAGATATAGTTCAGGTCTTTCAACGTTTTATTTAACGAATTTATAAAACATTCAAGGTAACATTCAACAAGATACACCCCTCTTCTCTCCCCCCTCCCCTTATCGCAACACAGGGGATAGGATCATAGCCGAAATAGTGTATTGAGAAAGCTAAAAGCAAGAAATTGCGCTAAACAAAAACGGTTGCTTAAAATATTTGTAACAACACATAATTATTATTGTTAGTCTAGATTCTAGATCTATTACAAATTTAATTACATGACAGATCCAGATCATCCAACTACACTTAATATAAGGTTTTCATTTTTTAAAGTATTTTTGTTTTGTGTCATTATTTTGTTTCTCTACCACATAAACTCACAGATACCTAAGAATTTGAGAACCCCTGTCTACCATACTTGAAATGTATTTGGATGCATCGGTTCCAATTCCAATTTGTTTCTGACGAGTATCTCAAGAGTACCTGTACCCCAAGATTGAGAAACATTAATCGAGCGCGGGGGTTCTCAACCTGTGGGTCGAGACCCCTTGGGGGGGGGTCGATTGACCATTTGCCAGTGGTCGCCTAAGACCATCGAAAGTATGGATTGTTCTTGTCTACTCCTCTATTACTGCATGTGTGTGGGGAGTAGAGAGGGGAATTGTAAAAGGGGTCGCCCAGCATAAAAAGTTAAGAACCGCTGATCTAGCGTAATGGCAACAGATAAGTACATGCAGACTGAATAGCTGGTCCTTCACGACACTACAGTCTGGTATTAACTGCTCTAAAGACTCATGAGATCCACACAAAAAAAAAGAGAAAGCTTCAAGTGTGTTTGCTAGAGTGCAGCATGTCCATTTAATTTCCTTTCACGTCGTTTGAACCAAATCGTCTGCTAAATAGGCTGAGGCCAGAGCAAACAGTGCCGGCTCTAGCCATGAGAGCTAGCACACGAGAGCTTTCACTGACATGCCAGTTTTTATTTTATTACAACGTATAATTGACACTTTTGATTTAGTCAAAAATACAGGCCAAAATGTTTGAAACCAAAACTAAATTACAATACTTTATTTTGATCTGCAGTTTTATTTTACTAAAAAGTATATCCTACACTTTTGATTTATGCAAAAATACAGGCCAAAAAGTTTGAAGCCAAAACTAAATTACAATATCTTATTTTGATCTGCAGTTTGGCACATTCGGGGCGCGGTGGCTGAGTTGTCAAACGCTTGGCTTCTGAACCTGAGGCCCAGGGTTCGAATCTCGATTGGAATTTTGCATTTCGAGATTTTTAGGGCGCCCCTGAATCCAGCTAGCTCTAATCATACTCTAATGGATACCTGAATTTAGTTGGGGAAAGTAAAGGCGGTCGGCCGTTGTGCTAGACAGATGACATCCTGCTCGTTGGCCGCAGAAACAGATGGCCTTAACATCATCTGCCCTATGGATCACAAGGTCTGAAAGGGAAACTTTACTTTTTTTTTTAGTTTTGCACATAATAATATGGCTAGTTAGTTAAGCTGTTACACTGTCATGCTAATAACCCAAATGCGTGGATTCGATCCACTTGCTGGCCAATTTGTTGTTGTTGTTTTTGTTTATGGCCTTAGAACAAAAAATTCGTGATAATTGTTTTTTTTTTTTTTTTTGGGGGGGGGGGGAGTATCTGTTATTCGCTGTAACACCTATTAAAACAAAAAAATAGTCGCCAAT
>JADKLZ010000104.1:35686529-35698538 GCA_021533235.1 Biomphalaria straminea | reverse complement strand
AGTGATAGAGCGCTCATTCGCCATAGTTTGTGACCAACCTCTGTAAGTAATAGATAGAATCCGTCTGCTGCTAAGCCACATTTAGCCTTTTCTAGATTTATGTTACACATAGGTTCATTCCCCACACAGGATTTGTTTGTTTGAGACCCGATCTCTTTAACTGAGTCCCGAAATCTGTCTTAGCCATCTTTGTTGAGCCACATTTAGTCTTTTCTCAATTTCGGCAGATGACTTCCATGTCTCGCATGTATATGTTGCTGTTGGGATGAGATTGTGTTAAGTAGGTGAATTTCTGTCTCCAGTCCAATTGCTTGGTTTGTTCTTATTCACCATAGAGGAAGGTCTTGGATTGCAGATGCCATACACAACAGCAGCAGAAAGAAGGGTGAAAATACAACGGCGCCTGGGAATTACATATGTCTAACTTATGATTGCATCTGTGTATCTATGATAGGCCTCTTTAGTCACACAAGAAGTTGCAAAAAAAAAAATTCTCTCGAGGTGTAAAATGCCACAGATGACAATTGGTCCAACACACCACTGTGACACCAGCTCTCTCCAACAGCTGGAGTGTGTGTATTTGTGTTTATGTGTGTGAATGTGTGTATGAGTTTTTTTGTTTTTTTGTTCAGTTTTTTTTTTTTTTAGTAAAGAATTTCGACAAGCAACAATTGGCGCGTTTAAATTATTCACTTCTGCTAATCAAAAGAGAACAAAATGGCTACTGCGATCAAAGGGCAGCAACTTTGTCGACGTTCTTCATGGTGGTAGTAATTTTTACAGTAGAGACGTTAAATTTTTTAAATATTTTTTTTATATTTCTACTACGCAAGGAATTTTTAAAAATTCTTTTCCTTTGCGTCAATAAATGAATTAAATCAAGTATTTAAAGGTGGAAGCTGTATCATGGGGTTAGCAGGCTAGTGCGACACGTTGGAAGCGTTATACCGCAGGCGCCACTCAGAATGGCGCCAAATGATCTCCAAGCAAACAAGTTTGTCCAGACATTTTTTATTTAGTTCTGGAACATTTTTTTTATTAACAAACATTGTCGTATTTATCTTTGTTTCTTTATCTGTCTTTTGATTTATGTACACTGTATAAACTAAAAAAAAAAAAAAGCTTTTGCCATTTGTAATTTATGTACACTTTATATAAACTAAAAAAACTTTTTTTTTATTGTATTACGAAAACTTTTATTGTCACATGTACAATGAATACATTTTTGTTTAAAAAAATAGTTTTATAAATTGGTAAATATTACGGCGAACATTATGCAATGGTTATGAATATAGGCGGCATTATAGGCCTTACAAATGATTCAAATCTATATATATATTTCTCAAAAGACAAGTTCAAAAGTTCAGACGAGTAAGCAACAACAACAAGTAAATAGAAATATCCCATGGCGCAGCACGGTGTGAATGGAAATTGGTGCATCCCAATCCGCACTATTTTGTGAATGAAAGTGGTGTTTATATAATTCTCTTCTTCTCAATTTTTGACATAATATTAAAAGTATTTCCAGATTATTGTGTTGTAAGACTATTGAAACTAGAACAACAATACACAGATAATGTGACAGATAGAGTATACTCTCAGGTTTCACTTTAGAAGTACTTTAATTACGCACATTCGTTCATTAGAAATGATTACGAAAAGTAACTCATCTCTCTATTCCTAGATCTAGATCTAGATCTAAAACTCGAATTCAACTCTAAGATTATAGAATTTCTCTTCGCACAGATAGTTTTGTGCTTTAGCACATGAACATACTAATTATAGTCCATTTAATCAAATTAACATTCAAATTTGTTTTTCTAAAGCATTGTTACATGAGTGCAACTCTATACTTAATATCGCGTAAATTAAGGTCAATTAGCCATTTTTAGCTCCATTCGTAGTATTTTTATTCATGAATTCACTTATAACAAGTAAATGGGAAGATCCCATGGCGCAGCGTGGCGTGAATGGAAATGGTGTATCCAAATCCGCACTATTTTCATTCACAAAATAGCATAGACATAAATAAATATAGACTGGCAAAAGGAATTAACTTCATGTAACTTGATTTAATAATTTATACACCTAAAAAATTAGCACGGGTCCAATGAAAGTGCGGGACCCACTGCATATGGTCGCATATGTTGCAGTGCCTAAGGCCTGCCCTGGAAAATAGCGGCGTATGCTATGCCGCCCGTCGACTCGTACAATATAATTCAATAAATAAAAATGTATACATCAATTATAACAGCTTGGACTGAATATAATAGAATAATAGATAGACAAAACAACAACTCATCAGTTGTAAGAAATAATAAGAGATTATATTATAAAGTCTCTATTTTATTTGTTTCTCTCATTGCTAATGTGTATTTTATATAGGTTGAACCACTCGGTGTTTGGGAGTAATAACCCTTGTAACTGTTGTTGTCAACCAAGATGGCGTTAGATTAACAGCTGATTTGGTGTCTGTCTATAGTCTATAGTAACTAGAAGTATATTTTATACCTAGAGTTTTGTTATCATTCATTCAAAATCCATCTGGCAACAATTGGCTGCCTTGGAGCTGTTGCTGTCATCATTCAAACATGGCGGCCGTATGTAAATGCACACCTTGTTAAATCTTTTACACACATTGCATTGATGATCAAACTGTTAAAGTGTCACAATCCGGGTTCAGACTGCCCACGATCTTTATACAACTCTACCCACGGACTACAACCTTAACCCCAGACTGAGTCTCTAAAACAAACAAATTGAATTCTGTATAACTGCTACTCCACCTTTGCTATGACTATTACCATGTTCTACAAAACAACTAAAGATCCATTCACCTTTCCTGGTAGATTATAAATTCAGAGTCCACTTGTAGTTTCTTCGGCTCTACATTTCATTAAAAAAAAAAACACAAATACTAATAATAACAATAACACAATAATGACAATAACACAAGTGATTATGTTCAGAGTGAAAACACAAACAATAGTAATAGTACAAGTAATGGTAATAATATGAATGAAAATGGGGATAATCAATGTACTAATCATTGGCTAAGAAAGAAACTGCAGCCTTTTCAAGAAGATAAAGACAGTATTTCAGACTATTTAAAGCGTTTGGAGATCAAAATGAATAATTGTAACATAAAAGAAAATGAATGGTCTCAAATCTTACTTGATTTTGTTCAAGATCAAGCACTAACTATTTGTCAGAACCATGACCACAAACAGTTATGATATATTAAAGAAAGAACTTCTTAATGCATATGGTCAAAATGCCAGTACATTTGGGAAGAAATATTTTGAAAAATTACCTAGTAGTAAGATAGATCCTCAAACAACAGTAAATCTTGAAAAAGATTATTTTAGTAAATGGATGTCATTTGAACAAATAGATCAAAGCTATGAAGGACTTAAAAATTTTATTTTGATAGATAACTTTACAAATAAATGTGAATCTCAGTTACAGTCATTTATAAAAGAAAGAAAACCAAGAACTTTAGAGGACATAGTTACCATTTATGTCTTTTGTCCATAGACTTATATACTATATAAGTCTATGCTTTTGTCATTTATTTTACAAACAATTTGGGCTATTCGCGTCTGATACATAAATAATTTTTACGTTCAGCAATGTAGCCCATCCATAGACATAAATAAATATAGACTGGAAAAAGGAAGTAACTTCATGTAACTTGAAAACATGTATATCTATTGAATTCGGATTTCCGAATTATGAAAACTTTAAAAATTGCATGATCTTCAGTCTTAGAGATTAAACAAAATTTATAGACATAAAATAAAGTACACATAATTGCAATTCACAAATTTTTGTTTCATAAAACTCTCTTATTGGCCAGTCTATATTTATTTATGTCTATGAAAATTGCATGATCTTCAGACTTAGAGATTAAACAAAACTCATAGACATAAAATAAAGTACACACAATTGCAATTCACAAATTTTCATTTCATAAAACTCTCTTATTTATTTATGTCTATGAGCCCATCAGAGAGTTACTTTTTGGGTTTCGTATTTGTGAGAAGTGAGGAACAAACATATGCAAAAGTAAATTCACAAATGATTCAAGTAATAAATAATCCCCGTTTATTCATAAATCAAGAAATTAAAGCTATGATGGTGCTTCCATTATAAGGGGATAATAAATGAGCTTCGGTAATTGTTTCATTACAACTTACAAGAAGCCCCTCGAGCATTATTAATAATGCACACATCGAGACTTCTTGATGGAATACCGACGTGGTCATTTCTGAGCTATTCGTGTAATTATTGACTTACCTACCTGTATATGTTTTCATTGTTAATATTGAAAGGGAGATAATTGTTAAAATGTCTTGCTTTCTAAGGGAAGCTATTTCAGGATTTAATTTATTTTTACTAACTAACTTTAAATAACGTTACATTAATTGTTTTACGCCTTAAAAATATTAATAATATAATATACTATTAACTGTATTAACATTTTAAAATATTTTAAAGATTTGAGCATTTGAATTTTTTTTTTACAAATTATGTATTATTTAGTATTACCAATTACATTGCACCTCATCTGAAATATTAATTTAATAATATATAATATTTTAAATCTTAAATCTCGTTTAAGATGATAATGATGAACCGTACATAAAAGAAAATTTTTAATTGGGTTAACCACCCTATCCTAATACAATTAAATTATACAATATTTAATCTCCCTCTCCCCCTATATCCAGCTGCACTATAACACATCTTCACTAATAATCTCATCAAAATTTTACAAGAAAGGGAGAGTTTATATTTTTAATCTTTTTTTTTTTTTTAATTTTATTTTTTGTATGACAACCTTGTTATTTCCTTAAGAACGTTTGCTGTAGTTGTAATCCAGAAAGATAACAAAAGTATTGGAATATATGTCTGTCGTATATCTCTTGTTCATTTTTTTTTCTAGATGCATTCATCTATATTTTCATTAGTATAAAAAAAAAGGGTAGTCTTGCAGAGGATATTTGACTTTAGAAAATTTTCAACATGTATGTAAATTGACCTTAGCATCAATTTCTAACTCTTGCTGTCATCATTTTCTGGACCTTTGCTGCAGTCTACTCGACGTTCATGATGGAAATCATGAATTGTGTTTTTGAAACTATTCCTTCACAAAATTTTGTTTTTATAAAATATTCTTTGTATTATTATTGATATAAAATAATATTTTATGTCTTTTCTTTTGAATAAAATTTTATATAAAAAAGGAGGCCCAAAAAAAGAGAGGCTAAAGCCCAAAAAAGAGATGAAAGAAATACCCCCCCCCTTCCCAAAAAAAGAGGCTAAAGCCCCCCCCCCCCTTTCCCAAAAATAAAAGAGGCTTAGGGCCCAAGGATTTCTATGATAAATTATAAATAGCACAAATGCTCAGGTTTCCCAAAAAAATAATAATAATAATAATCACATCCTCATAAAATATGAAAGCCTATGTACGCACAAGTCCACTGGATATGGATAAGATTGTGTAAGAGCAAGTTGGGTTAGTGCTCCTCTTACCTTGCTTTTGTAATTTCTTTGTATTTACTGTGTTTTGTTAAATTTTCCTTGGGTTATTTTGTGTGTCCATGAGGAGTGTGTTGTCTCCATTTCCAGGAGTGTGTTGTTTTGGTTTAATTTTATTTTATTTTTCTACCATTTCTATAAAGATTCTTGATTGAACGCAAGGATCTGTGGGACGGCTTGGTGCACCCACCAGGAACCTTGCTACTAAAATTGTCTGGACAGGGAACAGTCAGAGCCTCGATGGCGTCCATCGTCGCCGCTCTTAGGCTCGAGCCGGAGGAGGTGGGTTCCCTGTACTGGTTTGAAAACCCCCCTCCTATGGTTCCTGGGTGTTTCCTCAGTGTTGGGGATGAAAGGGTTAATGGGAAAGGTCTTTGGAAGTGAAGAGACCTTCATAGTGAAAGCTACCACCTTGGAGGAGGAGGAGACAAAAAGGTGACCATCCATTGGGTATTGGAACCCTTCTATGGTTCCTGGGTGTTTCCTCACTGGTGGTGAGAAACAGGATCATGGGAAAGGTCTTTGGAAGGGAATACACCTTCAGGGTGGAAGAAAAAAAAAGGTGACCATCCATTGGGTATTGGAACCCTCCTATGGTTCCTGGGTGTTTCCTCACTGGTGGTGAGAAACAGGATCATGGGAAAGGTCTTTGGAAGGGAATACACCTTCAGGGTGGAAGAAAAAAAAAAAGGGGACCATCCATTGGGTATCGCCTGCAATCTCAAAAAATAAAATAGATAAAATTGTTCAATCTTTTGCTGAGGAAAGTTCCAAATTAGAGGCCGTGAGATTGGGCAATACGGATAAGTGGGCGGCGTGGTTAAAACCACGAAAAAGGGCCGAGCTGCCTCACTATGTTCCACCCAGGTATGAAAACGACCCACGGAATTACAAGGTTTTTGTCACAAATCCTGGAAGAAGGCAACAATGTTGCTTTGACAACTGGAGGACCACTGGTGTAATCAATGTTTTAGAAAAGCTATCCAGAAGAGCCAAAAGCTATCCAGAAGAGCCAAAAGCTATCCAGAAGAGCCATTGAAAAAATGAACAACGCCAAGAATCTCAGGACTTACGAAAAGGCATTGAAGAGAGACAACTCGGGAAAACATTAAGAAACTGTAACAGACACAAAATAGAGCAGCAGTGAGATTAATAATAATAATAATAATAATAATAATAATAATGGGAAGAAAAAACACTCCACGGAAAATTCCCGGCTTTATTACATGGGGACAACATTGACAATACCGCTTCCTTAGCGTGGCTCAAAGCAGGTCATCTCTACCCTGAAACTGAAGGCTTTGTTACAGCAATACAGGACAGAGTAATTAGGACAAAAAATTACGAGAAACATATCCTAAAACTCAATATTGTTGACAAATGCCGAAAATGTGGAAATGTTGGTGAGTCAATTGAACACATAATGGCAGGATGTTCAGCCCTATCGGAATCTGCGTACTTAGGTCGCCATAACCAAGTTGCAAAACTAATACACCAGCACTTGGCTTTGACACACAATTTGATCGGGAAGGATACTCCTCCTTATTACAAATACTCACCACAAGAGGTTCTCGAATCTACTGATTATCTGCTGTACTGGGATAGACCTATTTTGACCGACAAAACAGTTGATTTTAATCGCCCTGATCTGCTGCTCATCGATAAAAAGGAAAAAGTCGCTACCATTATCGACATTGCAGTACCACTATCTCACAACTTATGAAAAACTGAGTTAGAAAAACAACGAAAATATGGGAACCTAGGCTTGGAGATTAAGCGTCTATGGAAGCTTTCTAAAACAACAATATACCCCATTGTCATATCAACCGAGGGGATAATAACAACTGACCTCACAGATACCTTCAAGGCTCTGGGCATTCCTAGGAACATTCTCGTTGCCTGTCAGAGGGCGGTACTGCTGCAGACCTGCCACATCACCAGAAAATTCCTCAGTGGAAACTGATAAAGGGAATACGATGAATTTTGTCTCCCTTTAACGAAACTCGACCCTGGCTCCGCCAGAAAAAGAATAATCGTTCTTTTCTAACATAATAATAATAATAATAATAATCTTTATTGTCCGTAAGGAAATTTGTCTTACAATTTGTGCATTATACAAAACAAAACATTATTTTTAAAAAAATGTACATTCACACCAGACTCACTCACACTTTACATATGAAAAGTTTACATTAGATTGGTTCTATTTAATGATCTGATTTCCGGACGAGCAAACCGATACCAACATTGGACTAGAGTAACACCTTTAGTAAAATCACTAAATTTAGAAAGCCTTCAGAATAGAAGACTTAAGAGTAAAGTAGCAATTATACACAAAACACTGAACCATAATCTCCAAATACAAAAGCAAAACTTAATAAAAATACACAGAAAGACACCAAGATAAAGGCACATTCCTCGTTCCATATGCTAGGACAAATCTGTACAAATGCCGTTTCTTCCCTATTGCCATTAGAGCATGAAGTGGTCTGAGATAGCCAGGAAAACCAGTGACTTGGCAGAATTTAAGTCACTGGTAAATATGCATGACTAAATGCATTAACGCGTAGGACGTAATCATCTTCTTTTTTTTTGAAGTAACGTCTGTAGTGTATAAGATAAGATAAAAAGATAATTCGGGGAAGCAGAACAAGAGAGAGAGGATTGGCTGGAGAATGATGGTTTTGAAATTGTAAAGAGCAAGTAAAACAAAGGAGTCTTCCAGTAGTGGTGGGAAAACCACCCCTTCTCCCTGTTAAGCAGTAGTGAGAGTAAACATCATGAGAAGTAATACACACACACACACACACATGAAAACATGGTCGATTTCGGTTTTAAAGATCGATTGCATCAGTGGATTAAAGATGTTCTGATAGGGAGAGAACAAACTGTGATAATAAATGCCTTTAAATCAACACCAATAACAGTATACTCAGGTGTAGCCTACCACATGGAACAGTCTTAGGTCCACTACTATTTTTAATTTACGTAAATGATTTACCAAATTGAATTAGTGCAGGAACAAAAGTCAGAATATTCGAAGATAATATATAGAACAACAAAAAACACAAGATACAGAAATTTTACAAAGAGAAATAGATGAATTACAGAAATGGGAATCAATTTGGAGCATGTCTTTCCACACATACAATTGTCAGTTATTAAGAGTAACAAAAAACTAAAACAAATTAATTCCATTTATCTTATTCATGGTAAACCAGTAACACAGACTAAAAACGCATACCTATGTGTTATAATAAATGAAAAACTGTCATGGAATACCCTGTCGTGTACATCTTGTTCATGCACATCTTGATTAGTATTTTCTGTATTGCACCATAAGTTTTTTGCGAGTTTCTCTTCCTAAGGTACACTTTGTTGTCGTTCTTGGTTGCCTCCATAGACATATATATATAGACTGGCCGATGAAGAACAAATTATTATTGGAAAAATTTGGGCAAGCATAGATTTAGTTATATATATTTTCCTATGTCTTTCAATATGAAATTGTTGATATGGTGCGCATAGGTGCATGCGTAGCCTATAAAGGCTAATATTAGGAATAATGAAGTTTTGTACTTTTCAAAACTAAAGATCATAGTTATATATAGACTGAAATTTACGTCATAGAATTTATAGCTCATTTGCCATCATTTTTTTCTAACGTAGATGTGGACATAAAACATATTTGACTCTTCCTAAATGAAAATAAGATCCTGTTTCCAGTCTATATATATATATGTCTATGGTTGCCTCTGTGTGAGTGTGTCGATGGCGAATTCTTTGTTGGTGTTGCTGTTTCTTTAATATTTGTTTCCCTGGGGACTTCGTCGAAGTCCAGTATGAATAGTAAGCTTGGTATCTAGTATCTACTATCACCCATGGCGTTGGGGGTGTGGGCGTTGGGAGCCCTGATCGACCGCGGCACCGATTTTGAGGTGTGCCATGCTACTTTGAATAACTTGTTAATTGTAGTGCCTATGTAAATGTTACCAATATTTATTTGTCATTGATGCTTCATCATGTCATAGTCATTATTTCATTAAATTGTTAAAAGCCTGATCCTGTTGTTAACTATTGTAGGCCTAAGTTAACTTATCGTTAAGTTTAACTGTTGTTTGTGTTGCCGTTCGGTTGCATAAGATATAGTCGGCATTTAGTTTTAAATGCCGTTACCTTTGATAAGCTATACTGTGCAGTAAGGGTTAGCCCGGGCAAAGACTTCATACCTTAGCTGAGCCCGCGACAGAAAACCCCTCCTGACATACCCATATTGATGAAACTATCACAAAATTAAACAAAGCAATGGGTTTATTAGAAGAATAAAACTAAAATGTTAGGCCAATAATAGAATATGCATCCTCTGTTTGGGACCCCCTCAACTCAAGAAAACATTAAGAAACAGACACAAAGTAGAGCAGTGAGATTCATAACAAACGAATATAAACATTTGACTAGAGTAACACCCCCCCCTCTTTTAAACAAATTCTTATGAAAAGTTTGTAATACTTATATTATTTGTTTAGTATCTATGACAAACTTTTAGTTAAACTGCTTTATTTTAGTTAAAACTTAGTTTTAGTTTAGCTTTTTACATTTTCATTTAATTCCCATTACTACTGACCTGTATAAGTTCTCGCTGTGAATATTGAAAGGGAGGTAAGTGTTAAAATTTCATACTTTCTAAGGGAAGCCACTTGCAGATTTACTTTATTTTATTAATTAAATTTTAATATATTGTTTAATTCTTTAAAAGTATTAATAATATACAAATAATAAACTAAATCAAAATTTTAAAATATTTTAGCATTTAAAATAATTTAAAAACATTTATGTATTAATAAGTATTATCCTAGTACTACACCTCATTAGAAATATTAATTTTAATTTTATATATTTTCAAAGTTCGAAATTTTCTTTTGTGATATTAATTAAAGTACTATTTTTTTTTGTCTGGAAGTAATGTTCCGGTTCCAGTACCAAATAATGTAAGCTTACTTATAGAAATAGAAATTTGTTTTTTTTTTAAAATGTTCCGGTTCCTCCACTGCCTCTTCCATAGTGCCATTAGAGAATAGAATGGGCTGCTTCAGTTATAAGCGAATAATAAATAGGATAATAAATAGGCTTCAGGCACTGTTTCATCAAAGGAAGCCCCTCAAGCATTATGTGCACATATCGAGAGTCCTTGATGGAATGCTAGCGTGGTACTCCCTGAGCTACTCAGGTAATTATAGACTTACTTACTTACGTTTTTTACTGTGAAAGGGAGGTAAGTGTTAAAATTTCATACCTTCTAAGGGAAGCTATTTTCAATATTTAATTATTTAATTATTTTATTAATTAACTTTTAATAAATTATTTTACTCTTCAGAAATCATTAATAATAATAATGTATATATAAATAAATAATATAATTTTTGAATATTGTAAAGATTATATCATTTAAAATAATTTCTTTTCAAATTTTGTATTACTTAGTATTACCATATTGAAACACCTTATTGAAAACGTTAAATATAATTTTATATAATTTAAAAATTTCACATTTCCTTTGGAACAAAACTTGAAATGCGTATTTTTGCCAGGGATAACTACCATCCCTATCACATATCAAATAAATAATAATAACTTCCCCTTAATTTTATATTATTTTGGACTTAGACTAAACAAACTCCTCTCCATTCAAAACAACACACCTCACTATTTCGGCAACCACACCCACCCTTTTTACAGATCCCTAACCAGACACCTACAAAACAATGAAAATCTAATACACTACAAAACCAGAAACATTTACACAGCACTAAGAAATACACTTAAAGAAAATTTAGAGCCTAGAATAAAATGGGGGAGGGAATTAGGAATGGTGGTCAATACACACACAGACACATTCACGCATTTGCATAATAAAAACATAGCTCCGAAAGCTCGGGAGGTGACCTACAGGTTAATCTATGGGATGACCCCAATAAAGCAGAAGGGTAAGGACAAAGCAGACCAGAACCAAACATGTAAACTATGCGGGGTAGAAAATAAAAAAAATGGAAAAACATTTGTTCGGGGAGTGTTCAAATTTCACCATTGTGAGGGAAACTCTGTCACACATTCTAAATGCCAACAGTGATGCCAAAGTTAACATAGATCTATCAATATTTTTAAACAAAGTACCCAAGTCAAAAAATAAAAAATTTAAAGATATGAATTTGATTTCATTAGCAGAGTATAGGATGCTTGTATGGAACACGTACTTAAAAGCTACTTATGATAACAAAATCCTAAACCTAATTCAATTAGATAATATATACAGATTGATTATACAAAATAGGCTAGAAAAGTTATAAAATATGCACTAAAGTTATTTTTTTTTTAATAGGATTTGAGGATAAAATTATCCCTTTATACATTCGAAGACCCCTTTTTTCCACGGGGGAAGGAAGGAAGGGGGAAGAAAGAAGAGGGGGA
>JADKLZ010000104.1:35672957-35686005 GCA_021533235.1 Biomphalaria straminea | reverse complement strand
TTTTTTTTTTTTATGGCCAACACTTGGCAATTCATTGGGTTGTTCTTTGCATTGATGACTTTTATTGTTCCAGATTTTTTTTGGTTAATACCCTGTGGTTTTGGCTATTCTTATATTATATATTGATATATATATCAACTAAAACTAGCTTATGGGTGTTTGAAGGTGTAGACCAGGGGTTCGCAACCTGTGGGTCTTGACACTTGGGGGTAGATTGACCATTTGCCAGGGGTCGCCTAAGACCATCAATAGTATGGATTGTTATCACCTACTCTTCTTTTGCTGTGTGTTTGTGTGTGTGGGGTTGTGGCAGAGTGGGGGGATTGTAAAAAGGAGTTGCCTAGCTTAAAAGGTTGAGAACCGCTAATGTAGGCATTTAATATTGTTTTTCTTTTCTTTAATTTTAATGCTTGTGTTAAACACAATTTCTTGACATTTAAATTGCTTATCTTTTAGTGTTAAAATCTTGTATCTATGTGTATGTCAAAAGGTCTGTTCACTTTTCTTCAGTGTAAGAATGACAATTTTTTTTTTATTTACTTTTAGCGGAATAACAGAGACAAAGTGAATGTGGGTATAAGGCTTCCTTATTTTCGTATTGTGGGTGTTAAGATTGACACCGACGGCACTGGCCGGACTTCTGGCAGCTCTGTGACACCGTCAGAGGAGGATGAATTGAGACGACTGGCTGCCACTCCTAATATTTATGAAACTATAGCTAAAAGCATAGCGCCATCCATTTATGGAAGCTTAGATATGAAGAAAGCCATTGCATGTTTACTGTTTGGTGGCTCAAGAAAAAGGTAACCGCTCTTACACATCACTATCTACAAGTGCATCAAGCCTATTTTCTGTTTGCGCTATCAATTTTGATGTAATTTTTCAATGATGAACTATTCTTTTTATTAGTTTATTATTTAAATTTAACATGTACTCATTTAACAATGTTTGTTGTAGATTGCCAGATGGTCTGACTAGGAGAGGAGACATTAACATGCTTATGCTGGGTGATCCTGGTACAGCTAAATCCCAACTTCTCAAATTTGTAGAGCGTTGCTCTCCCATAGCAGTAAGTAATTTGTTAGTGTCATAGCTACGTAAGATTTTTTTTTTTAAATTAGCGTACACAAAAGTGAGATATAATCTTCCTTAACCCTTAAAGTGCTGAGCTTTTTTTACAAGAGCACATACAAAATGGAATTACAATTCTAGTGGTTAGAGGCTAAACTACCACACATTTCGAAAAGAGTTAAATAAAATATAAAATTTTTATAGTGAAATCAAGGAAATGTTTAAAAAGATAAGATTATATGATAATCTTAATATATGACTTAAAGTTTAGCATGTTAAATGAACAAATCTTTCCTTTTGTCTTGTTAAATCTAGGTGTATACATCTGGTAAAGGAAGTAGTGCTGCTGGTCTGACTGCATCTGTCATGCGTGATCCCTCATCGGTAAGTCTTTTCAAGGCACATTTCAGGTCCAATTTTAATATAGCATTGTCTTGCAATTGCCTTGCTTTTTTTTTTTTTTTTTTTAGTAGTTTTTTCTTTTACCATTAAGATTAATTTTGTGTATAATAAACACTGTCTAGTTCTTAATTTACTTAGTACACTAGCAGAGAGAGCTAATTAAAAATGATGCTTTGAAATTATGACTTTTGTTTTTCTCAGCGTGGCTTCGTCATGGAAGGTGGCGCAATGGTGCTTGCTGACGGGGGTGTTGTTTGCATTGACGAGTTTGATAAAATGAGGGAAGATGACAGGGTTGCCATTCATGAGGCCATGGAGCAGCAGACAATTTCTATTGCCAAGGTTGGTGCTCTAGTCCTTGTGATTTATGCATACCTTTCACAACTACAATCATTGCTGTGACTGTGTTAAACTTAATTTCATTACATCTACTTCTGTTGTGTATTTCATTAGATCTACTTCTGTTGTGTTCTTTGCATTCTTCAAAGTATGTTTGTGCACAGTTCTGCTTTCTCACTTATAAATGAATGAAACAAGTTCAATAACGTATCTGTATTAGTCCTGCACTTTATTTCTCATTCAATCATAATTAATAATAATTATTGCTTTTATAAAGTGCTACTTTCTTGCTTATAGCATGCTCAGAGTGCTATGGTCCAATCTCGTTTGTGGAGCAGTGGGGGGAGGGGTATCTGGGAGGTTTTCTGTGATGCCTTTGGACTATAAGTAAACGCTACTCTGCTCAAGTCGGGAGAAGAACTTCAGGCTCCCTTCATAGGTAGCCAATCCAAGTTCAAGCATACTTATCCTCTCGACC
Source organism: Biomphalaria straminea (assembly GCA_021533235.1). Lineage (NCBI taxonomy): Eukaryota > Metazoa > Mollusca > Gastropoda > Planorbidae > Biomphalaria > Biomphalaria straminea. The sequence goes on along the minus strand of JADKLZ010000104.1, from coordinate 35,683,715 downwards.
ATGCTTCCACCATATAAAATCCTTTGATAGTTATTTAATATATTCACACACAGTCACCCACAATATATTTCCCTTTATAATTATTTAAAATAAATGACACTATACTTTCATATCTTTGCCAGCTTCTTTTTTTTTAAGCAGACGAACACTCACTTGAATCCCCAGATATCATCCCTATAATGTTCTACTAATTCATCAGATCAATACTAACAAAACCTGTGTTAAGCTTATACTAGAAAGTTCAATCTCAAAATGGATGATCAAATTGCTTGTATTTTGTAGGCCGGGATCACGACTACTTTAAACTCAAGGTGCTCAGTTCTAGCCGCTGCTAACTCAGTGTTTGGACGTTGGGATGATACCAAAGGAGGCGAGAACATTGACTTCATGCCCACCATTTTGTCCAGATTTGATATGATATTCATTGTCAAGGATGAACATGATGAAAACAGAGACATGGTCAGTTTTTTTTTAAAAAGCTTATATTATCTCTCTCTGTCTATGTATGTACACAAAATCTCAGATTAAGCTGATAATATGCACATTTATTTCTATTACCTGACAACACAAGAATCTACACACACACACACACACAAATTTAATTAAACAAAAAGTTAATTAACTTTTGTAACGAATTAATTTTTTTTGTATCTTGAACAAGGGAAAGAAATTGTACTTGATATGGTGGTTCAAGTTCCATTAGTCCCCTTCGGGAATCTTGAGCCCTGAGGGGGTTTTTTTTATGCATTGGAAAAACGATCATGTAAACATTTACCAAGATATCCCTTTCTTCCTCTTTCAAAACTGGTCCAGACAAGTGATAGGATCATAATGCAATGAAAATTGGTAAAAATATTTTTATCGGACAAATTCATATGTCTAGGTCAATAATGCACACATACATGACTGATCCAAACTAATTGATAAAATTACACTTAATATAAGCTTTTTTTTTTTTTTTTTTTTTCTTTACATTACTGGTACTTTTAATTTTTTCTATATAGATATAGAAGAAAACAGATCAAAATTTGTTTTTAATGTTCCACTGTTTGTTTTTTTTTTAAACTCTTTCTCTCCATAATTATTTTACACATTCAGACAGAATGCTCATATGGATTTCACTACCCTGTTATGATTAAACTTTAATAACTTATTGTTATCAGGAAATATTATATTTGGTATAACCTCTTAGATAAAACAAATGGAATAAAATCAATGATGGTATCGTCGATTATGAGAAAAAAAGTTAATCTAGTATTCATTGGTTATTAAGAAAAAAAAAACAATCACTCTAAGTTGTGTAATGGAGGTATTGTCATTTTAAAATAAGCATTTTTTTTGTTTTTCTACTTTGTCTCTAAGTTTGAAACATTTCATTGTACTCTTGTTGCATTCTATAAGATGGAATAGGGAAGAGTTTATCCTGACCTAACCCAATGATGTTTGCTTCTTATTCTAAGACTTTAGCCAAGCATGTGATGAATGTTCACCTCAATGCTCTACAAAGTACAGAAGAAGGGAAAGATGGGGAAATCCCGTTGAATACTTTGAAAAAATATATTGCTTTTTGTAGAAAGTAAGTACTTCAGATTTTATCGTCAACACCTTTTCCCTTATTGCCAGATTTTATTGTCAAAACCTTTTCCCTTATTGCCAGATTTTATAGTCAAAACCTTTTCCCTTATTGCGTAAGCACCACCCACCGTCTTTTACATCTGTATAGTCATAACTAATTAGCTGTAACTAATGTAACACGTTCACCTCTACCAAACTGCGATCTATGGGGCAGGTGAACAGGATCAAGACTATATATATATCAAGACTATCTCTCTCCCTTTGTAGGGGAGAGATTGAAAATGATATTGTTACTGTAGCTGGAGAGACTATTGAAATAGTGCAAACCTTTAAATACCTTGGTACAATCTTAGACAATAAACTAAATTTTACAGCAAATACTGATTATATCAGCAAAAAAGGACAGCAGAGATTGCGATTACTAAGAAAACTGTCATCTTTTAATGTTAGCGAAAAGGTCTTAGCTATGTTTTATCACGCTCACATCGGCAATATTTTACATTTTAATATCACTGCCTGGTATGGCAATCTAAGCACTAAGAATAAAAATAAACTCCAGAGAATCCTAAATGCTGCTGGTAAAGTCATTGGCAAAAAGCAAACCCCCCTTGGACAGCTGTTTGATACAAATATCCTTACAAAATCTAAAAAGATTCTAGAAATAAAAAATCACCCTTTGGGACAGGATTTTGTGATTTTACCATCACAAAAGAGATATAAGACACCGATAGCAAAGACAAACAGACACAAAAACTCTTTTGTTCCTCTGGCAATCAAATCATTAAACAGTAACAATCTGATGTAAACTTTTGACATGTAAATTGTGTGTGAGTCTGGTGTGAATGAACATTCTGTTTCTCTTTATAGTTATAATGTTTTGTTTGGTATAATGCACAAATTGTAAGACAAATTTCCTTATGGACAATAAAGATTATTATTATTATTATTATATTGTGTAATCACTTTACTAATTTACAGTATTTTACATATGTAAATTTATTTACATGCGATGGTTAAGTAAGATTTAAATCACTTTTTTTAATACACCACAAAATTAATAGCATCTTTTCAAATTGAACGACTTAAAAACAATTTTAAAAAATAATCCTCTGCATAGTTAATCTTGAAAATTGTGATTAAGCTTATAACTTTGTTCGAGATTTAAAAACATTATTTTATGGGAATTGGTATTGGCTGTTAGATGACTTGTAGTCATATATCATGTATATATACTTGTTGTTTAATTTGGAGAGCGCTAATGTAACGTTTGTTTCACCAGCAAATGTGGGCCACGTCTGTCTGAAGAGGCTGCTGAGAAATTAAAGAATCGCTATGTGCTGATGAGAAATAAAGCTGGTGAATATGAGAGAGAAACTGGGAAAAAGATCAGCATCCCCATCACTGTCAGGTGTGTGTTTGAAGTTTTCTAAGTGGGAAGCGTGGTTGAGAGGTTAAGTGCGCTTGAACTTGGCTCGGCTACCTAGAAGGGGGCTCGAGGTTCGACACCCGACATGGGCAGAGTTGTGTTTACTGAGCGCTTAAAGGCAGCATGGAAAACCAACTCCTATATACCCCCCCCCCCCCCCCCAACGGGTCCACAAATGAGATTGGACCAAAGCGCTCTGAGCATGCTCTAAGCATTAAGGTAGCACTATATAAAAGCTATAATAATAATAAGTGACTACTGGACATTTTGTATAATATGTGTGACAATATATAGGTCGCAGCTGAGGCTGCACACCCACATGAAATACTGCACTTGTCATTAATTCCAGGGCTCGAAGTCATGCCTTATTATTATTGCTTTAGGCAGGTTCTAAGCTGCAACTTAAAGAGCAAAGTGGTAAATTAGTTTGAAGTGGAAGCTAGATTTGTAGTTGGCATTTTAGGTCATTCTGATTTGTATCAGTTTTGATAGAGCTAATTATATTTGCCTTATTTTTTTTTCTTCAGACAATTAGAAGCCATTATTCGTATTGCTGAATCTCAGGCCAAGATGAGATTGGCTCCTTTCGCTACTGAAGCAGATGTGGATGAAGCATTAAGACTTTTCCAAGTCTCAACACTTGATGCTGCCACTACTGGTGATCTGGCTGGTAAGTCAGTTATTTGAAAATGTTTTGTATACTCATCAACTTTTTTTTTTTAAGTTTGTGACAATGTTTTCCAAGTTTCTAGTCATTAAAAGTAAAATAAAATTTTCTTTAGGAGCTGAAGGTTTTACAACAGAAGAAGATCAGGAGTTATTAAGCAGAATAGAGAAGCAAATTAAAAGAAGATTTGTGATTGGCTCTCAAGTTTCTGAGCATGCTATAGTCCAAGATTTTACCAGACAGGTAATGAGGTTTTGCAAAAATAATTATTTTTATTCTATGAGCATTCATTTAAAACAAAAATTTGTTCAGAATTTTATTGCAATGAGCATTTTAGAATTATATATATATATATATATCAAATAGTAGCAATTAAAACTTACATTTAATTTTTAAAAATTGCTAATATTATTTGTTACTGAATTTATTTGTGTAATATATTTTTTTGGACAAAATCTCAAAAATTTCTCTTAAATTTAATGTTGTTTTCTCTTCAGAAATACCCAGAGAGAGCAATTCACAAAGTTTTAACTTTAATGTTGAGAAGAGGAGAAATTCAACATCGCATGCAGAGAAAAATTCTATTCCGTGTGAAATAATTTTTTGGAGTTACTAGAAATTTCACAAATGTTTGTTCAATATAATTGTTAAATATTAACTAGATCTTGTTAATAGTGTAAACTGACTTGTAACTTTATTGTGCATTGATTTATATCAACAAAGAAAATTAAATTAAAAAAAAAAAGTTTAATTTTTTTTTAGGTTTTTTTTTTATTTAGTTGTTCAACATGGATTAGGTTTCTGTGGTACAGCTATTGGTTGTTAGTTTTCTATTTTTGCATATTCAGGCCTGTGTGCTACAAGAGAAAAAAAAAAGAGTAAAATCTTAAAAATATTATTTAAATATTCTTATTATTCAGTATTAACATCTGATAATGAACTTGCATTAATAATGCTCAAAACATATAAAGAAATATACCTCTCCTTCTGGAAGACAATGGATATGCCCAGATGAGTCACTGGCTATGTAAAGAAATGTTTATTGAACACAGGAAAGTGTGTCTGTCTCTAGTTTCTATAAATTGATGCTGTTATACATACATATTTAATACTACCATTGTTCCATTTCCTTAGTATTTTAATGATCTAATGACTGACTGATTACACAAGTAATTACAGCCTTTCATTAGTCCAGCCCTAAGAGCTGCTGGTCATTAACAGCTGTACCACATAGTACTGCACTCTTAACGGCTGCTGGTCATGTGGACCCAGTAGAGTTGGCAACACCATTCTAATAACTTGTAGTGCCTAGTCTTTTATTATAGCTTTTATATAGCGCTACTTCCATGCTTATAGCATGCTCAGAGCGCTTTGGTCCAATCTCATTTGTGGACCAGTGGGGTGGGGGTACCTAGGAGTTGGTTTTTCATACTGCCTTTTGGCGCTCAATAAACACAACTCTGCCTGAGTCGGGTGTCAAGCCCTCTTCTAGGTAGCCAAGCTCAAGCCGCACTTAGCCTCTCGACCACGCTTCCCATCTTTTACAAGCCATAGAAATTTGAACTACTGTTCCTCTATTGACAATTTCCAGTTCCCTTGCAGTAATCAACATCATCGATGCACACATTGGTAAGCAATAGTAGATATGTGAAGTCTAGAGGTGGCAGGGATCACATTTGAAGTACGGTAAGTAAAACTTTCACAGCAATGTTTTCAAGTTTCACAAATGGTGTACAACTAACTGGTCATTCTTGCTGTTATTCAAGACATTCTAGAATGATCTGAATGTTAAGCTCATCTTTTTGAGACTCTTCATGTGGAGTTCCAAATCTAAATGAAATGATTTTGACCTCTGGTATGACTTGGCGAAATAAGTACCTAGAATTCTAGAAATTTTTTTACATTCTAGTATGTAGCCAAAATAAATAATGGTGTTTGACCCTTTAAAAACTAATTTTTAAAGTGAATTTATATTGTAAAATATTTTCCAAATATCTTTTAATGAGAAAATGTAGGTGGTAAATTAAGTTTATTAAAAATTGTTAACTCTTTCAGTGCAAATTATATTGATCGAAAAAATGGAGTTTTCCGTAACGAACACAAATTTTCAAGGGGGTAGAGTTGCTAAAACAACTTTAACTTTTTATTTTATTAAATAATCTAACATATTTGATTTTATTTTAAAGGAAAATGAATGAGCTACAAATGTATAATAAATTAATTAAATTATACAAACAAATTTTTTTTTTCGTTAATTTTAAACTGAGTACGGAAAAAGAAAATTTTTTAAAACTTCATTTAAAATTGATATACTAAAAGATTTAACATTTTAATTAAACATTTAATCTATAAATATTTTAAAAATCACAATACTAAACACATTTAATCACTTTAAATGTCATAAAAGATGAGAAAATGCACTATGAAATTGTATTATTCACATTTTTCGGGTCCCGGAAAAAAAACTAAAAAAGAGGAACCATTAACATAATTTTGTGTATTTTTTTTTAAATGCATTGGATACTGCATCTAATTTAGTATTAAAATAACAAACAATCACTCCCACATCCGGTAAGTTAAAAAAAAAAGAGAGAAATAAAAAGTTTAACATAAAAAGATAGTAAAACAAATAGTATAAACCAAGTTACTCGCTGAGAGTAGCGCCGCACTGACCAGCGCTTGCGAAGTTACTAGCTGAGAGTAACGCCGCACTGAAAGAGTTAATGCTCTTGAAATGTTTATTCTCAATACACTGATAAGTTTCCTAAAACAAAAGTGTTTTGTGTTTCTTCTTTAAAAAAAAAAATTTTGAATCTTTTAAAGAATGATTTTTTTGATATCTGTGGATATAATATGTTTAGTCTCCATTCTCTATGCAAACAAAATAAGATTTTGTTAGGTAAAGTCACAAGTGACTAATGGCACACTAAGACCTCCTAAGTGACTTATGCCAGATGACACACAAAGGTACTATCTATAGTATACACCATCAAGAAGGGCCACACCTCCATTGGGGTATCAAGCTTTCTCTCTAAACTTGACCTGTGTCTCATACCAGGACTTGTTACAGCAAACTACACTTTGAATGTTACAATTGCTGACCTCTAAGCAGCACAAGTGAACAGCCAAAATGTCACCCTTGAAGCTTTTTAACCCTGGGAGAACTTGTCCTAATTACACTCTTGATATTTGACCTCAATGTTTGTACATTGTTAATACTTCATTTGTAATGCTGTATGTATAACTTGAAATGCTCTCCCCTATGAGTAATAAATAGAGGATGGAAGCCCTGAAGGATTATGGGCAGGAAATGGGCTAAATAATGCAGATATGCCCAATCACAGAGCTCCATCAAACTATGGAAGTCTAAATAAGCCTGCATCTTATCTTATAACATACAGTAGTTAGTTCAAAAAAGGTGATTACACATTTCCCAAGGTCAATCTAATCATGCATGTTAATCAATGACTTAAACTCTTGACACATCACTGGTTTTCCTGGCTGACTCAGGCAACCCATTTCATGCTCTTATAGCACTAAAGAAGAAAGAGAGGTATAAGCCTCTAGCCCTCATCTATGATTACCATCCTTTGTAAACACAAGGAATGAACAATGCTAAAGTTATAAAACATTTATTGGAATTTGAACAGGACAGAATTATTACAATAACATAAGAAAAAATTTAGAAGGAAAACAAGAATTCAATTGCTAAACAAAATAAAATAAAAATCAAATTAGAAACCCTCCCCAAAAAAAATTGGCTTTCCTTTTTGGGTTTGAAATTATTGTTCCTGGTCAACAAAGGCAATTTGTTTTTGTACATAGATCTAGTTTAAAAAGGGGAGTGTATACAAGTGTGAAGCAAACAGTAGATCAGCTTGGGTTGTCCCTACACTCTAAGAAAATTCTTTTTTTTTTTTTAATTGATTTAATTTATTGATTTAATTTATTACCAATCACTTTCATCACAACTGTTTAGCCTCACTGCCTTAGTTTTTTTCCTTCAAATTGTCAAGTCAGAAATGTCCAAGATTAAAAACAATTTCTGGACAATTCTTGTTACTGGTATATAAAAAAAATACTATCAGTAACACTGACACACTCAGGATGGATGTATTATTACTATTTTCAAACATTGGTCCCATTAATATTGAAAGCACCTCTACAAGAATCTTATAATACTGTCTCTACAAGAATCTTATATTACCGTACTGATGAATCATTGAAAGAACAAGTTTTTAAGTACAAAAATAGAAACATTGAACAAGTAACTGTACTATTAGTCATGACTACTTTGAGACATTGTGTTGATATGAGCTGATACTTCAAACTATGATGTATCTTGGTCAACAGTAAACTCCTCACTCAGAGGCAGAGTCTTTGGGAGTAAGCTTCAAAGTCAGTTTGAGTGCTTTACGGTGGGGATTGGAGTCGGAGCCGCTGCTCTCAGCCCCGGGAGAGTGGAGCAGCGGGTTTGGAAGACTAGAGAGCTGAGGTTCCAGAAGAAGATCCTCTGGGTCAGAAATGTCCTGGATACCTGCACTGCCTGCCCTTGAATGCTTACTGCTGCTAGTGCTGCCCCTTTTGTTTCTGCCTTCTTTCTCGGAGCCCGAAGAGCTCTTGTGAGACATGCCGCCTGGGAGCAGAGGAGGGGTGGAGTGAGACGCAGAGTGCGGGGAATAGATTGGACTCATCATGGAGGGGGAGTGGTAGGCGGATGGGTTATGCTGAGGCGTGACTGACATGGGGTGAGGTGGCGTCGAAGCATAGTTGGATTGCCGTTTGATTTTCAGTTTCAGTAAACCTTTGGCTGGGTCAATCATTTTACTCACAGCTATACCATCTGTCGAAGCTGCAGTCTGCCCGGCCAGCAGCCTTTTATGGAAATCCCCATCAGAGTCATCGGAGATATCTGAAAGTGGATTGAGTTTAGGAACTTTCGCAGCCGTTTTAGATTTGGGGTCATCGAAAAGATCCGAAATATCTTCATCCTTTTCTGTATAGTTGACAGGTTTCCTTCGTCGCAAGCCCACGCGGCTCCTCCCTGCCTGTTCATCCTCAGCTTCTTTTCTCTTCAGTTCTTCCTCCACCTCCCTCTGCTTTCTTTGTTTTTCCTCCTCTTCCTCCTGTTTAGCTCTTTCCTTCATTTCCTGCCTCTTCTTGGCTTCCAACATTTTGCTGTATTGAATTTCCTCTTCTAACTGTGCTCGTCTAAGTTCAATTTCTTGCTGCCACTGCAATCAAAGGTAATAAATCATGCATGATTGAGATAACAAAGATTAATTGTATTTTATGACATGGAAAACAAGAAAACCCTTTTCAGAACTATCATAGCGCCCCCAAAGAAAAGCAAAACACTATCTTGTAGAAGCAGCTTTCAATTTGTCTATAACTTTTCCTTGCTATGTAAGGTTGGTATATGTAAATGTGACAATTGAAATGTAACATTTCATTAGTATTTGAAGTCATTCACACAGAGTGATGGGAAACTTGACATATTTTGGAAAAAGTAAAGGAGCATTGTGCAACATACAACATTCTTTAAAAAAAGTCAAGTTCCCCTTTCAGACCTTGTGGTCTATAGGGCAGATGATGTAAAGGTCTTCTGTTTCTGAGGCCTATGGTTAACGAGGGTGTCATTTGGCCAGCACAACGACCAATGGCCTTTACTTTTCCCCAACTAATGTCAGGTACCCATTTGAGCTGGGAGGACTCAGAGCCGCCATAGATCTCAAATTAAAAAAAATCCCAGTCTTCACCAGGATTTGAACCCGGGACCCCCGGTTCAGAAGCCAAACGCTTTACCGGCACTTTACCACCCAGCCACTGCGCCTCCATCCTCAAACAAAGACAAAAAAATGGCAAGCTCCACAACACCTGCCACATTTATCTTTATGCTGAGGTTACTAAGGAGTCTTGATGCCTGCTAGTGGGATATATGGACAAAAGACATTGATGAAAGGAAGGTAGAAGCCCACAAGATCAGACAGCATGGAGAATGTGCATAATGACATGGCCTTTACCAAGAGTAAAAGGAATGAGATAGCCTTGGTCAAGAAAAAAAGGAAGAAAGCTGCCCAAACTATTCCTAATCATCATTAGCCTCCTTCAGTCGTAGAACGACTATGGTTCATCTTGTACACTTCCTCGTGTGGCTATGGAGCCCTATTTCGGAGAGACACTCCTGCCCACAAATATCCCAGGTTAAGGTGGTTTTCCTAAATCAAACAAATAGCCTTAAATCAAACTAATAGCCTTAAATCAAACTAATAGCCTTAAATCAAACTAATAGCCTTAAATCAAACTAATAGCCCTAAATTAAAGTAATAGCCCTGAATCAAAGTAATAGCCTTAAATCAAACTAATAGCCCTAAATTAAAGTAATAGCCCTGAATCAAAGTAATAGCCTTAAATCAAATTAATAGCTCTAAATCAAACTAATAGCCCTGAATCAAACTAATAGCCCTAAATCAAACTAATAGCCCTAAATCAAACATTTGAAAATTTGATCTCTAAGCTCAGTCAATCTGTTTAGCCTTTACCACTTCTGGCCAACAACATAGCAAGCTAAAAATAAGCAATCAAATTTATACTTTTATATTTGTTGTAGTAAGTAAAATATTGCCTGAGCTTGGATTTATCTGTTAGAAAAAAACAACTACAAGATGCTTGCTTGTATCTAGTGTAAGTCAAAAAATATACCTGGGGTTTGCTTCTATTTTTGTTGAGTTCCTTTATCTGTTCCTCCCACTCCTTTCCTCGCTTCTCTTCCTCCTCTTTTAATTTTTTCAGTCGTTCCGTTTCTTCCATTTCCAAGCGTCTCCTTTTCTGTTCCTCCTCTTCTCGTTTCAATCTCTTCTTTCTCTCTTCCTCCACCTTCTTCATTTGTTCCAACATCTGCCTTGCTCTCTGCTCTCTCTCTCTTTGTTCTCTCTCCTTCTGCTCCAGGATCTCCCTTTCTCTCCGCTCTGCCTCTAGTTTCTCCTGCAGATGTAAACATATAGAAAATTTAATAAAACAAAATGTTTCAGCTTAAGCTCATTATATCCTGCAGATGTAAACATATATAAAATTTAATAAAAAAAAATAT
>JADKLZ010000104.1:35656729-35668349 GCA_021533235.1 Biomphalaria straminea | reverse complement strand
CCCCATAGCCATGAACAGGCTGTAAAAGAAACCAGACTTTACTATTCTCATCTAGTGACCAAGAGACAGCATATAGACAATGTGGCAATGTTTTCAAGGCAAAGTTGGTTAAAAAATCGAGTGTTAAAATGATGTGGCAATGATCCACATAAGTTAAAGTTAACTCTAAGATGTGGCAATGATCCACATAAGTGTTAACTCTTGATGTGTCAATGATCCACATATGTTAATTCTAGATGAGGCAATGATTCAAATAAGAGGGAAACGCTTGCTTGGTTAAAACAGCTCTAAATAACTTAGCATTGAAGGAAACAAATCCTAAAAATTGTGTGATTGGATAAAGTGTTAAGCTATGCACAAAAATATCCAGTTAAAAAATATATGTAAATTTGTAAGAGACATTTAACAACTACAAATCATTTATATTTAATTTAAAAAAAATGGTTACATTCTAATTCCATCAAATGGCATCCTTCAGTCGCTGATGGACTATATTCATCTCACCAGTTTCCATACACTCAAGCTTACTTAAGCTAGAAGCTAGTTGATCTAGCATCCCATAATCAATTAGTTTCAATTCACAAACAGATTCAGTAGATGACTGGGATCATCTATTGGCCTCCTTCAGTCTTAGAACGACTATGGTTCATCTCACACAGAGTCAGTAGATGTCTGGGATCATCTATTGGCCTCCTTCAGTTGTAGAACGACTATGGTTCATCTCACACAGAGTCAGTAGATGTCTGGGATCATCTATTGGCCTCCTTCAGTCATAGAACGACTATGGTTCATCTCACACAGAGTCAGTAGATGTCTGGGATCATCTATTGGCCTCCTTCAGTCGTAGAACGACTATGGTTCATCTCACAGAGTCAGTAGATGTCTGGGATCATCTATTGGCCTCCTTCAGTCTTAGAACAACTATGGTTCATCTCAAGCAGAGTCAGTAGATGTCTGGGATCATCTATTGGCCTCCTTCAGTCTTGCCCTAGTTTGGCGAGACACTGCAGAAGATGAAAGCCTGGGCACTGTTTATGGTGGGAACGATGTCGCCCACACAGCAGTTCCCCCCCCCCCCTCTTTGCACAGCTGATGTACATGTCTGGGATCAACAGACAATCAGTAATATTAACAAATGGAGGGTTTTCAGCTTAATGAAAGAACACAAGGTAAGTAAAACCAGGCTAAATAACTTACTGAAAGAAAGAAAAGTCAACTCTAGCCCAGGTAACCATGGTCACAGATCAATACAGCTATTCCATTGCCTCTTTTCACTACAGTACCCGTATCCATGAGGTATTTTAATGTATTCTGTTTTTATTTTTAGACAAATCCCAAACCAGAATTGTAGCCTAAGACTCCAAGCAACATATCTTGGCAGCATAGCAATGTTAACAAACATTTGTTAGCAATTAGTTAACATTAAAAGAAGAAAGATAAATCTATGTGCAAAAATAAAAAAAATTAAAATAAAAAATGTCAGAAATAAGATTATTCATGTTAAATGACACACATACGAGACTTCCCTTAAAGCTGACCAGAAATGTTACAACTTGCGGGCAGTGGAGACCAACAGCTTGTTGATATGTCATACGGACCTGTGACAACAAGCTATTAATCTTCCCTACCCCTAGGTTGTGACATTGCAGGTCAGTGGAGACCAACAGCTTGTTGATATGTCATACGGACCTGTGACAACAAGCTATTAGTCTTCCCTACCCCTAAGTTGTGACATTGCAGGTCAGTGGAGACCAACAGCTTGTTGATATGTCATACGGACCTGTGACAACAAGCTATTAGTCTTCCCTACCCCTAGGTTGTGACATTGCAAGTCAGTGTTCAGGCCTACAATTGGTCTCACATACAAACACAATGAATACAAATGAGAGTATCAAATTATAATATGTGTTTCTATGAAATAATTTCTTGGAATAAAAAAAAAAACATTGAACAAACCAGCACATTCATTTCCTTAGCAGCTCTGTTGAAATCATCAACAGCAAGACGCCTTCGCTTGGCATGCTTCATATACTGTGTTGCAAGCTGGAACAAAGATAACTAATTACAAAACTAACTCCCGAAAAAATTAGTTTACACCTATAACCTAGACAAATTATAAACCAGATCTATCTCCCCAGCACTCAAAACCCATGACAATAAGCTCAGCAATCAACTGCTCTACCACTTGAAAATAGACAACAAACAAAATGTTGTTTATTATTAGTCTCAATAATTAGATAATCTAAATCTGCATAGCCCCATATTGTACTGGTACAATTTATTTGATATAGCCCTTTAACTCTCTCTCTCCGTAATTATTTACCACATTCTGGTGGAATCAACGTTGCTATCGTCAGTAAGGAGAGAAAGAGTTTACAAAAATAATATAAGCTCAAACATGAACATGAGAGCTAAAATGGAAAACTATTCTTAGTATGTTTTGTATAGATAGATCTTAAAATTCTTCTGGAATGTAGTGAAACGTGGTCTGTCGGAGCTCGATGGGGAGCAAGTTGAAAACCTTTGCTCAATAAAATGATAATGGCTGCAAACTATATAACTTTTAAGGAGAAAATGCTGCTCAACGGGAAGAGTTGGGTCTACGGAGCACAGGGCTCTCCGAGTGACATATGGGTGATCGGTTCTCTAACAAACAAGGGCATTTCTTAATTGTAGATATGCACTGATGTTTAATATCAACATTTGAATAAAGGCTGAACAGATAAAACTCACCATGACAACTTGTCTAACTTGGTAGCTGGCATCTTCTCCTAATGCAACCGCTGCTTCATGTGGTATAGGTGACAACTGAGCCGACTCTGCCATGGCATTGATGGAGGCTGCTGTAAACACTGCATAAGTCTTTTCCTCCATTTGATGGCGCCGTTCTTCAGAATTCATCTTCTGTTAATGAAACAAGATTTCTTTAAATTATATTCAAATTTTTTAACACATGTCAGTAAGTAAAGTTTCCCCTTCAGACCTGAAGATCTATGGGGCAGATGATGTTAAGGTCATCTGTTTCTTTGGCCAGCGGTTAACGAGCAGGGTGTTATGTGGCCAGCACAGCGACAAACTGCCTTTACTTTCCCCAACTAAAGTCAGGTACCCATTAGAGTTGGGTAGACACAAGGGCGCCCTAAAAATCCCAAAATTCCAAATCCCAGTCCTCACTGGGATTCGAACCCAGGACCTCAGGTTCGGAAGCCAAGCGCTTAATCATTCGACCACCGCGTTCCCCCACTCATGTCAGTGACAAAAAAAATTTAAACAATGTTTGTTTCATACCAACATGGAAAGTCCTTCGGTATTCACTGAAATGGCTAAATTTGTAGGTTTTGTCCCCTTAAATAAAAATCTCCTAAAGTAATGAAAATCTCCTGAAAAATTGTTACTTTGGAGTGTTATTCAATATGGAAGCTAATCCTATACACGATAAAAAAATGTCATTGTCAAATTTAATTTGCTAAAAGTGTAATGCAAAGACTTAATTTCTAATACAAATCTTAATTTTCACATATTATTCTTATCGCTACACAGACTTGACCCTGCTAATTCTGTTTCACATAGGGCTCTGCAATTGTCATGGCTTGCCCCATGCATAGTAGTATTGGCCAGTGCTAAAACCTTTTCTATTAGGCTTAAATTTACATTATATTGGCCATTCCACCCATTTTTACTTTTTAACATGCGCTTTTATTTCTATGAAAAAAGTGTGTTGTAAACACAATGAGAATAAATTTCTGAAGCTCAGAATGCGGAAAAAGTCTTAGTGCTAGGAGAGGAAACTTGATGCCTCTACAATACTACCGGCATAAAGATTTTTTCTAGTGCATAAAATTTGTGACAAAACACTGAAGAATTAGAATAGATCAAGAGCTATGAATGAATATGATATTTAATTTTAAAAAATAATAAAAATGGAATATCTTTACTTTTTTTTACTAAACATTTAGTGTGTAAATGAGGTTTCTAAACATTTTTTATAATAATTATTAATAATAATATATTATACTTGATATAAATATAATCTACTAGTCTATGTCAATAGACTATCTATAGTCTATCTATACTCTATGTCTATAGTACTACTCTATAAATGTATAAACTGTATTCTAAACTTATAGTATAGTAAATTATAGTAATAAATCCAAAGAAAAAATGGAAAATTGTGATATAAATATAATTAAATTATTTCTACTATGTCGCATATGAATATGACCAAACTAAAGTTATTAGATTCTAGATCAACTAAAATTACTATTATTAGTTATTATTATATACTTTAATATTAGTATTATAATTAATTTATAAGTGATAGTTTTTAATTACACTAAATTACAGTGACTGTGAGTTGGTGAGTCTCTTACTTAACTTACTAGTAGTAGTACTACTTAGTCTTGAATAGATTAGTTTAGTAGATAGATCTATAAAATATAATTCTATTCTAAATTTAAATAGACATCTACTAGCTAGACTCTAGTTATCTAGTAATACTAGTAACTTTAAACTAGTAATACTAACTAGATCTAAGTAGATTTATATTAATGATTTAATAGTTTAATAGTAATACTTTTGCTTGACTTGACTGTTACTAGTGTTAGTAAAGACTCTGTCTCTAGACAGACTTTTTATTAACTGGTAATCATAGAAGAGAGAGATTAGACTAGAGTCTAGTTAAATAATATTTAAATAAATACTAGATCTAATTTAGAATTAGAATTGTAGATTAGTCTATATTCATATAGTATGATATAGTATAATAGATCTATTGTCTAGACTTTTAGACTTAGATCTAGATTTAAGCGTCTAAACGCTAAATAGTCTAGTTTTAGATCTAGAAAAAAATCTACATCTCTAAGTCTAAATCAAAATAGTCTAAATAGATCTAGAACTAGTCTCTATTTTTTTAGACTAGAGAATATAATAGCGTTAACATTTTGTATTTCAGTTACTTCCGGTTATAGAAAACACATTTTACGACATTGCATTGAAAAACTAAAAAGGGGGGTAGGGGAGGTAAAATGTCTGTTTTCCTAAGATGCTAATAGATCTAGATCTATGTTTGTTGTTGTTTTTTTCCCCAAGAAAGAATTCGAATAATGAATTTTTCTCATTTTTGATAACAGCATTCATCTCGCCCATCTTCATACTTTAGCTTTTAGCTATTATATCTTCTCAAATAAACGTTTCATCGAAAAAGAAGATGATTGCGTCCTAGGTCAATCTAGTCTCATGCATGTCAACCAATGACTTACATTCTGCCAAATCTAAGTCATTGGTTTTCCTGGCTGGCCCAGGCAACCCATTACATGCTCTAATAGCACTCCGCCACTAGGGAAGAAGATGCATCATGAGACTCTGTAGCCTTTTTGGAGCGGCTGAGTGTTTATTTTTTTTTTTTTTCAAGAATGTTTTCCTGTGGTCATTCTGAACTATTAATGTCGTCATGCCATACGCTTTGATCATATCATTAATTTTGGACCAGTTTGGAAAATGAGAGATGGGTTAGAAAGAAAGGGATTTCTGGTGTTGATAATTGGTTTTTAAAAGCATATCGAAAAAAAAGGAGGGAGGAATCTTCCTGAATTTGCACTAGTGACTCACGTCTCCTCAGGCCGACGTTCTAGCCACTCTGCTAGTGAACTATTTATGACTAGATAATATTGTATAGTTATATACAATAGTGTCAATAATAGAATATGCATCCTCTGGGACCTCTCAACTCAACTGGAACAGACACAAAACAGAGAACAGAGAGTCTAAATCACTAAATGTAGAAAGCCTTCAGGATAGAAGACTTAAAAGTAAAGTATCAATTATACATAAAACACTGAACCATAATCTTCAAATACAAAAACAAAATCTAATAAAAAATGATCAGGAAGACACAAAGATAAAGGAGTTTTTGTACAAATTCGTCCTAGCATATGTGACGAGGAATGTGCTTTTTTCTCTGAGGTATCTACAGTGCAAATTAGCCTGCTATATATATATCCTTCTGCTAAAAGAAATTCAAAAACCAAATCTGCTATTCGCTGGAGTCAAGCGACCGACAGAAAATGGTAAAATGATTTAATTTTTGTATGGGAGTGGGGGGGGGTAAACTCAAAACCCATTTTGGATATGCTCATGAAATTTGGTGACTTTAATTTAGTTTGCTTAAGTTGGCTGCACTGGGGCAGTAAGTAAGGTTTCCCTTTTAGACAATGAGGCAAGTGATGGTTTGAACCCCTCCCCTCCTATGCCCGTGTGTCATATTATAGGTGTAAGCCTAATTCTCTACAAAATATATAAAGTTTGATAACGCATCGAAAACTGGATGTATGCTTGCGTAGGATTACATAAAGTGTTATATTTCTACATGTATGTAGCCTGAAAACTACAAACAACACAATAGCAGCCTAATGAGTTTGAAGTTTTTTTGGTATTACTTATAAATTACAGACGTTTCTTCAAAAAATAAGATAGATAAGTCCTAGGCATTTCATGTCAATCTAGTCATGCATGTTGATCTGTTACTTAAATTATGCGAAATCTTAGGTTTTAGTGTCTGACTTAGGCAATCCATTCCATTAAAAGATAAGAGAAAGCATAAGTAGAGAGGCACTTACTTAATGTGAAAAGCTCTTGCTTCGTCCTGGTACATTCTCAAAAAAACGCGATTTGTAAATGAATATACCATGATCCATTATTTAAAATATAAATCTAAATCTTCTTTCATTAAATATCGAATGTGACAGTACTCTATATATTATTGTAATTATTATAATAACTTCTATCATTTATGACTTCATATTAAGCATACGATTTCCATTACAATGATATATAAATCAATTTAGTTGCAGGGGCGTAGCTAGGAATTTCCGATCAGTTGGGGCTTGACGTACATCTTTGGGGGCCCCTGCATTTTGCGTTTTATTTAATATTAAAAATAAAAAAAAACACTCACTTGGGGCCCCGCTCAAGTGGGGCACGGGGGGATTTTCAAATTATCCCCCTCCTACCCCACCCTAGCTACGCCACTGTTTAGATGTATTTTTTTAAATTAAATACTATTTTTTAAGCGTTACTTGTAGCATTTTTAGATCTATGTTATTAAAAAAAAAAAAAAAAGAAACTCACCTTTTTCTTTTCAAATCGCAGAAAGTAGAACTCTATGCCCATATTCAGTTGTGAATAAATAACATAATTTCGCTGATGGGTGTGTCTGAAGTTCATTTTTAAAGAGCTAATTGTCACTATTTGTCAACCCTATTTTTTTTTTCTGTGTTATATCAATGTTTTCTAACTTAATCTCTCTCATTTATTTTATTTTCTGCAATGATAACAATAAGGCTTGTCTTCGAGTCCGAAGATTAATGAGGAATGGCAGTAGTTCCTGTGGCTAAGCAGCCCAAGCTGTGGCCTACGTATTTTGACATTCAGGGCAAGCATAACCATTGTCTGCCGGTGGTCGATTAAGATTTTCTTTTCACCGTCTGCGTCTGTCCTAGGCAGCGGATTTTCCATTGGTCTCAAATGTGTATCCCTCGGCCTTTGTGAGTGACCTCCAGCTGTATACAATTGTATTCCATGTAATTATATCTCTTTTATGTATAATCTTCGAATCTGAAGAACATCCAAAACACATTTTAAAAAATTTACAAATTTATTTAAGGGAGGTAATAAACATAATGTCAGTTACAGCTATTCAGCAGTTACATATAGTGTTCGAATTTTAAACAATAATAACAATAATGATAATAATAATACTAATAATAAAGGGGGGAAAATAAAATTAGCCTACTCTAATAGATAAATGATGTTTTATTTTTGTATTATTATTTTGTATTTGTGTTTCTTTGTTAATATTTAGGAATTGATCATCTCGTTAAGATACATGAAGTATTTATGTAATTAGCATTAGCATTAACATTTTATATTATCCTACTACTCGCGAATATCATGTCTTCAAAAATTAAAAGTAAAATAGAAATCATTTTCATTTTTAATGTTATTACACTACTCCATACATATGACACAGTAACACATTACCCACATTGTATGTAATCAGGCTGTGTATGTCTATAATAAACCTAAAGATTCTTCCAAAAAAAAAAAGATTTTCCCAAGGGAAACAATCAAAAATTGTCAAAACAGAGAAATGCTTTTTAAAGGGGAGATGATCATTTATCATATATTTAACATATTATGGAAAACATTGTAGATGTCAAATTTATTTTCTTCATATTTGAATTGTTAAATTATGTAACCTGAGTTATACAAAGTACTATGGACCTAACTTAGGACAATTAATAATGTTATGTCACACTATTATTTTCTCACGTTTCACACACAATTAAATTGCATGTAATCCGGATGTGGATTAGTTAACCTGTTTGTCTTGTGTGTTTCTGTAAACGAACGTATTATCTGGATAAACTTCAAAAAAAAAAAAAAAAAAAAAAAATCATTTTCATGCTCTCTGCACAGATAGCCTACTAAACAAGTACTATACTGTTATAGGAACCATTTTGTTTCATTAAATGTACATTTTTTTAAAACTCTTACAGACCCCAGAGAGTTCCTGATGCTATAGGATGGAGATTCCATGTCTGGGGTTCTGAAGGGGGAACATTTTTCAAAAGTAATGAATTTTAATAACTTATAAGCCCTTCAATTTTTTTTTTAGATATTTGATTTGAGGAAATTTTTCAAAATTGACTTTGTCATCATTTTCTGGACCTTTGCTTTCATCATTTTCTGGACTTTTGCTACAATCTACTCTACGATCATGATGGAAATCCTGGAATGTGATTTTGAAACTATGTCCTTAAAAAAAAATAATTTTATAAAATACTCTTTGTATTATTATTTGTGCTAATATATGATATTACGTCATTGTTTGTTGTCTATATTTTTTGAGTAAACGCAAAAGAATGAGCGGAAATAAAAGAGTTCTCTGTCTACCATGATGAAGAAAGTCTCGTTATTATTTATTGTTATTTTGTAATGTCTACAGTAGCTTATTAATCTGTGACAACAGAACATGGTGTCAGAAGCGTCAGATCTTGTGATCTGGTGTCAGAAGTGTCAGATCTTGTGATCTGGTGTCAGATCTTGTGACAGATATGGAAGGTAGTGGTTTCCAAACTGCTTTAACTTTAAAGTACATTTTATTTGTAATCAAGACAAGTGGTATCATATCACTATTTCATATTAAATTGTTTTAGATCTAGACATCTAGACATAGAATCTAGAATCTGTACGAATAATGGAATTATTCGATCCTCCTAAAGTTGTCCTAAACCATTGTCACTAGACGGTAATCTATCTGAAAGATGGAAAAAATGGAGACAAAGTTTTGAACTATTGAACTTATGGTCGCCACTGAAAAGAATACGAAGCCCGAGCCAGTGAAGAAAGCTTTATTGTTACACCTGATCGGTGAACCCGCTCGAGACATCTACAATACTTTTCAAGTATGTGAAGATGAGACTGTAGACAAACTCATTGAAAGGTTTCAGAATCCAACACTGTTTATGACAGATTTAAATTCTTCACAAGAAGTTAGAAGAACGGAGAAACGTTTGAACAGTACTATACAGATTTTAAGAATTTGGCAAAAGAATGTAAGTTCGACAACCTTCGTGAGGAACTCATAAGAGATCGATTGGTATGTGGCATACAGTCGGATCGAGTGAGAGAGAGACTTCTGAAAGACGTAGACTTAACTTTACAGAAAGCAGCAAGCATCATTCGTGCTGACGAGCATACACAGAACCAAATGATGGAGATGAAAGGATTACAAATAGATGCTGCTAATAAATTTAAGAGGACAGAAAATAGAAAGCGAAAGCCAGTTAAAAGCTCACAGGAGAATATGGCAAGGAACCATGGAACAAGTACTATTAAAGATTGCAGATCTTGTGGTAGATCTCATGCAAAATACAATAACCCAGCATTTGGACAGACATGTCGAAAATGTAAAAAGAGAAATCATTTCGCTGCGAAATGTCGTTCGAAACATTCCAAGGCTGTTGATTTACTGGAAGATGAAAGTCAAGCAAGCCAAGTAAATAAGTTATGGTTTGAGGCAATTGGCACTGACAACAATGTCAGAGTTTGGATGGTTGATGTCAATATTATGGGAAAAATTGTCAAGATGAAGATTGACACAGGAGCACAAGCTAATGTGGTATCAGAGTCAACGTGGAACACTTTAGAAACTGAAAGTCAGTTAAAACAGTCAAATACTACCCTACGAGCATTAGGGGATGAAGCATTAGAACTGAAGGGAGTTACATCGGTCACATTTAAAGTCGACGATGTAGAAGTCAAAGATGATCTATATGTGATCAAGAAAGAAATAAACCCAGTTCTTGGTATGAAGACATCTATTGCTTTAAGACTAATCGAAGCAAAGAAAAGCGTCGAAGTACATGATGTCAAGCGACAAAATGATGTACCACGAGAGTTGATGCCGAGAAATCAACTAACAACAACTTGCAGACCAAAGTCAGGTTCTCAATTGCATGAAGATGATAAACTATTACGTGCTCAAGAGAAATCGAGACCAGATGAGGACATGATTAAGAAAAATTATAGCGCAACAGGAAAGTTTCCAGGAAGTGATCAGAAGATAAAAGAAATTCGTCGCAAAACTGAAGCTGATGTTAAACTATTCAAAAGAAACAATGTGAAGAAAAAATTGCTACCTCATGCTGTACCAGACAGACCATGGAAAAAGGTTGCGACAGATTTGTTTGAATGGCGAAACAATGATTACTTGCTAGTTGTAGACTATTTCTCAAAATACCCTGAAATAAAACGACTGGAGAACAAAACAGCAGAATGTGTAATCAGGGCACTGAAAGGAATTTTTGCTAGACATGGCATACCAGAAGAAATAGTGAGCGACAATATGCCATTCAACAGTTATCAATATAGAGAGTTTGCTTCTGAATGGAATTTCAAGATAATCACATCAAGTCCCTGGTACCCTCAATCAAATGGTCAAAGTGAGGTGTATGTTGGTATCGTAAAGCAGATATTCAACAAAGCATACAAAAGTGGGAAAGATCCATATCTCGCTATGCTCGAGTATAGAAATACTCCAATAAGTGGACTGCCGTATTCACCATCACAACTGCTGATGAGTAGAAGACTCAGGGACATAATTCCAACTGATCCCAAACTATTTGAACCATCGATAGCTGAAAATGCAGAGAAATTACTCAACGAACGACAGATGAAAAGCAAAGTAAAATACGATGCAAAAGCAAGACTGCCTAAAGATTATTCTGTCGGAGAGAAGGTGAGAGTGCGTCTAGGACAAACATGGCAGAAAGCTGTCGTCATTAAGAAACATCCATCACCCAGATCTTATATCATAAAGACAAATGATGGAAAAACTTACAGAAGAAACCAACGGTTTTTAAACAAGAGTTTTGATGAAGACATCTCTGGGTACTATGATGCTGACGACGACAATGAACAACAAGCTGTTAGAACAACCGAAACAGACAGTTATAGATCAACGTCTAGAGAACTTGTCGTGCCAGTCAAAACAACCAGAAGTGGCTGAGTTGTTAAGATTCCTTCTAGATATCAGTAGGCCCTATTAAGAACTTTAAAA
>JADKLZ010000104.1:35640367-35656719 GCA_021533235.1 Biomphalaria straminea | reverse complement strand
TCAGTAGGCCCTATTAAGAACTTTAAAAGGAAGGATGTGCTAATATATGATATTACGTCATTGTTTGTTGTCTATGTTTTTTGAGTGAACGCAAAAGAATGAGCGGAAATAAAATAGTTCTCTGTCTACCATGATGAAGAAAGTCTCGTTATTATTTCTTGTTATTTTGTGAAGTCTACAGTAGCTTATTAATCTGTGACAACAGAACATTATTAATATAAAACAATATGCAGGGGCCTAGCTGGTGGGGGAGGGATTGACCTCTTTGGGAGCCCCTTTGCATTTTGACATACGACACATGATATGAGATAATGTACGCAAAAAAAAAAATATAAGCCCAAAATTAAATTGGTTCAGTATATCAGTAAACTTAACAAAAAATAATCATTAATAATCTTGTGAACCGTGGGCCACAGAAAGAGATGACTTTTATGTTATCTGCCCTATAGATCGCAAGGTCTGAAAGGGGCACTTTACTTTTACTTTATTCTATGGATATCTTACATAAGTTTATCTACAATTGGGTTTAACTTAGATTTTAGATAAAGCTAATTGTTGGCCAGTCTACATAAGTCCTTTTATGAATGTTAAAATGACATTTAGCAGTGCTCGCAAACTGTGCATTTCGAGTCGAATGATGCTCTTTGACTCAGTGGCTTGTCTACAAAACGTTTAGTTAAGGCCAGTGTTTCTCAAACCTTTTCCTTAACGGAACACTTCGCACATTCTGGGGTAAAGAAATGATTAATGATTTTAGGAAAAACAAGGACCATATTGCAGAAATTCAGATAGACAACCAAAACATAGAGCAAGTACAAGAATATAAATATCTAGGCACAACTATCAACAACAAACTGAAATGGAGTGAACACTGTCAAAATCTATACACGAAAATTAACCAGCGACTCTTCAATCTCAGAAAGCTAAGAAAATTTAACATAGACAAAACAATAATCAAACTCTTCAACACAGCAACCATCAGCATTCTTATTAACTTTGCCATCACCTGCTGGTACGGTAATACTTCACTGGCACAAAGACTTAGAATAAATAGACTAATTAAAAAAAGCATCGTATATATTACTCAAGTACAGCTAGCATCTCTTGAAGAGCTTTTCTCTAGAACGATTCTTAAAGACAACCTGCCTGGTCGAGTGGTTTGCACGCTGGACTGTCGTTTGGATTT
Organism: Biomphalaria straminea; assembly: GCA_021533235.1. Taxonomy (NCBI): domain Eukaryota; kingdom Metazoa; phylum Mollusca; class Gastropoda; family Planorbidae; genus Biomphalaria; species Biomphalaria straminea. Next base: position 35,655,533 of record JADKLZ010000104.1, on the reverse strand, counting down.
ATCGATGGTCCCGGGTTCAAACCCTGCCCGCTCCCATCCCCCGTCGTCCTGCGGGAGGTTTGGACTAGGAAGTAACTATCTTCAACTCTGAAGGAACATCCGAAACATGTAAAACATTTTACAAACAAAAACCAATGTTACATAAGATCTGAACGAAGTGGTCGCTTCCTTTCCATTAAGACTAAAACTGAAAGATTTAAAAACACCTTTGTTTCACTTTCGGTCAGAGTGTTACGAGGTCAGCTGTCATCGAGAAGTAGGGCCTACATAGAAGTCAAATTCATAAAGCGCTGGTTGTGAATGTGTATGTGTGTTTGTATGTGAATGTTTTCATCGACATTGTTTTTGTTCAGTAGTCAATTGTAATCAAACTGAATTTCCATTAGATTGGATCAATAAAATTATCTTATCTTATCTTATTTAGCAGAACACTTTGCTTATTTCTTTTTGAGAGGTTTATTCACTAGTTAATTATTCCTGTAGATCGTAGAACACCTATTCAGAACTTTTCAGAACTATTAAGAATTTCCGTGAAATTCAGTTTGAGAAGCACTGCGGTTTAGGCTTTGTAACAGACGAGCTAACTTGTTTGAAACGCAAACCTACAGAGAAGATTCAAGACGAGGCAAACTTTTAGAATGCCCAAAAGCACGCGGATATTCGCTCGCAAACATGTACAACCATAGACATAAATAAATATAGACTGGCCAATAAGAGAGTTTTATGAAGGGAAAATTTGTGATTTGCAAATTAGTGCGCTTTACTATACAGCATGAGCAGTATAAAAGTTAAGTATTCATATCTATTTCAGCCATAACCTATATAAGTATTACACAATATGTTTTTTTTAATCTCTTAGCGTGACTGTAATGTCAATCATTCCATGTGTCAATTAATAACAATGTTCATTTTTAGTTCTGAAACTGATTTTTAATTTTAGCTTATTTATACATTCTGCTGAAAAAATCCCTAATTTCACTAATTCAAAGTTAAGGACTGAATCCATTACTTCATTTTTCCAGTCTATATTTATTTATGCTATCCACGTGCTATCCATGTGCTATGTTATTTTGTGAATGAAAATAGTGCAGATTTGGATACACCATTTTCCTTTCACACCATGCTGCGTAAATGAGGAGGCAGTGTAGTTTTGTTTAATCTCTAAGACTGAAGATCGTGCAACTTGTCGGATTGCGGAAATCCGAATACAATGGATATACATTTTTTCAAGTTACATAAAGTTACTTCCTTTTTCCAGTCTATATATGTCTATGCATGGTCTATGTGTACAACATTATTTCCGGAAGTAAATCTAAGGCAAGCAAGTCAAAGAAGTTCTACAGCTGATAAACAAGTGTTTTTATTCACCAAGACTGTTCAGGACAAACACATAATAGCCTTCTATATTAAAAAAAAAAAGAGTCTTTTCCCTAATTCTACCAATCATTTCCCCGCCAAATCTGAATACGGACCAACGAAAGCCTCCCCTCTTCACTCCAGGTCCCTTTATTTATAATGCTACAGTCTTCAGACAGCACAAAGGACGGCACCTTAGCTCCGAACTAAACCCACTCTTATCCTAATCTCTTGTTGCCGATGTAAACTCTGCTCTCCTGTATCCCAGCGTCCCCTATTGTCTTATCTTATATAAGCACAGGTACAAGGCAGGAATATAAAATACGTTTCAATCAATTCAACAAACAAAGCATCATAGGTTCGCTATACATAGGTATAGTACTTTTTATTTATTTATTGTTTTACTATTGGGTGACTTGGGCGAACTGGCGCGATGGAAGTGCATGCAATTTTTGAGTACGTTATTGTCTCCTTTAAAAAAAAACTTTGTATCTTCAAATACAAGAACAAAATTTGAATAAAATACCCAGTAACTTCAGTAAGACACAAAGATAAAGACACATTCCTTGTTCCATATGCTAGGACAAATGTGTATAAATGCCAGCCTCTTCTTCCCTAGTGCTATATATTAGAGCATGGCATGGACTAATTGCATGAGCTAGCCAGGAAAACCAGATTAGCAGAATTTAGACCCTAAGTCATTGGTTAACATGCATGATAGATGCATGACGCGTATGACGTAATCATCTTTTTTGAACAGGCTTCGGTAGGCCTATATGCTAGTACAAATTTGTACAAAAGCTCCTTCTTCCCTGGCGCTATTAAAGCATGGAATGAGTTAATGCCTGAGCTAGCCAGGAAAACCAGTGACTTGGTAGAGTTTAGGTCATTGGTTAATATGCATGACTATATATAATTGCATGACGCATAGGACGCCGCGTAATCATCTTCGTTTATTGAAGTAACGTCTGTAACATATAAGATAAGATAAGAAGACCATTTTGGTGAAACTAGAAACGTTATTTCTAGTCTGGTGAACACAAATAGTTTTTGCAGCACATTGGTGCTATCGGCGCTATACGAATTTAATTTTTTTTTTAAATTTCGATATATATATATATAATAATAATAATAATAATAGGCTTGTCTTCGAATCCGAAGATTAGTGAGGAATACATTGTTCCCCGTGGCTGTGCAGTCCTAGCTGTGACCTTCATATTTTGCCACATCCAGGGCAAGCAAAACCATTGTCCGCAGGTGGTCGGTTTAGATTTTCTTTTCGTCGTCTGCGTTTGTCCTCGGCGGCAGATTTTCTTTTGGTCTCAAATGTGAATCCCGCGCTTTTTAATACATTGCGTATTATTGTGTCTTAATTTTTATTTTTCTATTTCATTTGGGACCACTACAACTACAATAGCTACAATTTGATTTCTATATTTCTTTTTTTTATTATGTAATCATCTGCAGATAGGCAACATTATATATCTTGATAGATGAAGATATGCTAGAATCAGTGAACAATTTATTTACGTTTTTAATGAATAGGCCTACAGGTCTGTTGTATCTTATAAAAATAATAAATTGGTATGTGAAATTAAAACTTTTATAACAAATAAAAATTATAAATGAATGATCCCCAAGACATAACCAACCAACACATAGCCCTGACCTAAAAAGGTTAAAAGAGGTCACAGCATTCTATGTTGAGCTACAAAACTAGGCCTAAACCTAAGCCCCACTAAGCGGTTGTCTCGGTCACTGGCCTTGTCTGTGCAGTTTTGTACTATTCGCAAACAGTGGATATAGTATACTCTAATATTCTAATAAAGATCTACACCTGTTCTAGATTTAGATCTCTAGTACATAATTTATTTCCAAAAAGGTAAGGAAGCTTGGTAACAAAACTATGCTGAGTGCAAGGGGGGGTATTGTTATTCACTTATTGAAGTTATTGACTTTTTCTAGTGACATCTAGTCTATTAACTAAGTTTTCAACTTTAACTTAGTGTAGACTAGACTAGACTAGACTCACTGTGACTAGACTCTACTAGTACTAGTAACTAGTATATAATCTAGTACTACTATTGTAATTATACTAATTCTCTAGACTAGACGTCTAATTCTCTAATACTTGACGTCTAGAGGCACAAGAGACGAGTCTATGTCATGTGGGTGCATGACTAGTACTAGTAGTAGTAGTAGTAAGTACTACTAGAGTCTAACTAGACTAGTAGATCATAGATGTAGATCTAGTAATGCTAGGTCAGTACTTGTACACTACAGTCTACTAATAAGACACTGACTACACTACACTACAGACTACAGTGTCTATTATATCCAGACTTAGTCCTCAGTAAAAAAGTAACCCACTTAGGCCCACTAGTACTAGTCTAGTAGTACTAGTAGGACTGACTACGACTAGTACTAGTAGTAGGTCTACTGTATATAGCCTAGATTTTAGATTTTGCTAGATCTAGAAAATAGTTTAATTAATTATAATAAAGTATATCAGTAATGTCAGGTAAGGTTTCAGAAAGCATGACAAGTAGGCCTATCTAAAGTATATGATTTAATCTAGTATATAACTATAATATAAGTATAGTAAAGTATAGGACTATAGTATATATCTATATAGAATATAGTCTATGTATAATATATTTAAATATATAGTAATATAGTATAATAAGTATAGTGGCATTAGTAACAATAAAATAGTTTCTAAAGTTTGTTGCAATATGTATGTCAAATGAGTCTGTCACATTATGTATCAAACTTAACAAAGTCACTGTGACTTGTGACAGTGTATGTGGTAACTGTTACTGTAAGTAGTGTGTGTGTGTATTGTGAAGATCAGATGTAATTTTGTAAAGATTGTAGTCACTGTACTGTAGTGTCAGTGTCTTAAATTGTGGAATAGATGGAATTCATGGTGTATGCCTGAATGGTAAACATTACAATATTTACAATGTAAACATGATCAATTTATTATAATATAATGATAATTAGGTGTCTGATAAATTCTAGATCATTGACAGACTATATATGCTCTTCCTTATAACTTCTTCTAGGAGGCGCATTGGCTGAGCGGTAAAGCGCTTGGCTTCTGAACCGGGGGTCCCGGGTTCAAATCCTGGTGAAGACTTGGATTTTTATTTTGGGATCCTTGGGCGCCTCTGAGTCCACCCAGCTCTAATTGGTACCTGACATTAGTTTGGGAAAAGTAAAGGGGGTTGGTCATTGTGCTGGCCACATGACACCCTCGTTAACCGTAGGCCACAGAATCAGATGACCTTTACATCATCTGCCCTATAGACCACAAGGTCTGAAAGGGGAACTTTACTTTTTTTTTTATTCCATGCTCTAATAGCACAAGGGAAGATGAAGCTATATATATGAATTAGTCCTAGCATATGTTATAAGAAATGTGCTTTTTTGTGTCTTTTTGAGTATTATATTATAGTTAATGCTTAATTTGTGTATTGTAGCTTATGATTTCAGTGTTTTAATTCTATGTATTGTTACGATCTTTCTCAACCAGGCCTTCTGTCCCAACTGCTCCACAACACAACACATCTTATAAAGAACTTGACAACAAGACTTTCTAGTAACAATGTGGCGATTTATTTACAAATTACATCAACAGCCAATACGACACACACTTGGCTACCTAACTTTAAATGCTTTCTAAACAACAGAACTGCCTATAACTAATCACAAGTCTCTCTAACTGTACATCTACATTTTCAAGACTCGCTCTCTTGCTGTCCTGGACCCAACTGTCTTTCTACACATTGTCTCTTGACCGTAAAGGCCTTCAGTCCATGACCATAGCACAGATCACGGTTGCGTGCACGAGTAGTACACCCCTTGTTTATAAAGCCGATGACCCGTTGACCTGTGTTATTGGCCAAAGTGGTGTGTGTCAGTAGGCCACAAACAGATTAACCTTTTGGTCCGCCAATTGAGTTATTACAGCAACTTTACTTTTTATTCTTTTGTCCTGATGTCTCTCAATTTAGATGTAGTGATTTTGCTTATGGTGTTGCTCCAGTCTATACATTATATATGTTTCATTTCAAGCTTGAGAGGTCAAGAATAAGAAGGAATTTACATATTCATCTATCTTATATTAGTTTTAGTTATTATCTTATAAATTACAGACACTATTTCTAAAGGGTACATCCATAAGATTATTAAGAGTATAAAGATAAGATAAAATAAGTCAGGTAAATCAAAAAAATATTTGAAAGACTAACAGCCAAAAGTAACAGCTCTCTTCAATATGCTATGTGAGTCTTACATTCTCATGATCATATAGAACAGATCAAGATCTAATTGATTTCACCTTCTTGTTAATTAATTAGCTGCAGTGAACTAGTTACTAGATGTAGATCTTGATCTAATTTTTAGTGAGCCATTTGTTACTGTAAATTTTTTATATTTTGTAGGAGTTATTTGCAAGTAAACATATTATTTAACAGATTAAACATATATTGAATGGCTTGGTGAACCAACTGTTGGCTGAAGGTTTTGTTGGAAATTGTTAAACCATTTGTGATGAGTAATGGAAATATTTTGCCCATACAGACTCTAGTGGAAAACCAAAGACATAATCTTATCTTGCTTGCTCAGTTTATGTATGGCTTGCTTATCTAGTCTAAATCTTTTGCTATGCAGCTGTAAAATTTAAACAAAACATGTCTTATATCTATTATACTTTACTATCAGAATAAATTATATAAAATTGACCACTATTCTTACTGTTTAATTAGTATTAAAATTAAACATGACTATATATATATATTAAAAATGGTCTTTAAAAACTTGGTCAGGGTGACACTGCACTGTTTAAATGATAAGCTCATTTCATCATCCTATTTTTTTCATGTCCACAATCAATAATAGTTTACCTTTATCAACCTGATTGTCTTAAACGTGACAGATAATATTGTTATCACTGCATGGGATGGACGCAAATCTTATCATTGTTTTGTAAAGATCTGCTCATCCAGTGGCTGTTATCAAATAGTTACTTGGCTTGAATGACTATTCAAAAGTACTTTTATAAACTAAATACTTTGATAAGAAAACATTTTTTTTTTTTTTTTTTTTTTTTTTTTTTTTAAACTCTGACATAACTATAAAATGTGATATTGATGAAATGTATGTAACAAACAAGTTCTTGGGTGATATGGGACTTTGGACTTTGATAGTGTATCCCTTTAAAAAAAAATATTTCTTGACACAATTTTTTCACTTTGTGCTAGGGATAACAGTCCTGTTGCAAAAAAAAAGGGGCCAAATAATTTATATGCCCCCTCAAGGTTGTACATTTGCAATGACCAAGCTCTTACAACAGTCTGTCTGATTGTTTGGTAAGCAGTTAAAGCTGTCAACCCTAGAATGAGTTATGAAACATGAGACTTCATAAAAATCTCTTTCTCAAAGGAAAGATTTTTACTTATTTTTTATCCCAAATATGAGAGAGTAGAAAAAAAATTATTTGTTGCCTTTAAGGCTGAAGTTCAGTTATAAAATCATCAAAGGTAGTGTCTTCCAGTCCAAAGATTAAGGAAGATTTCAGAATTTGATGTGGCTGTGAAAAGTCAGCTGTGACCTACTTTAAGAACCAACACTAAATTATGAAAGGGCGAATTCTTTGAGTTATCTCTCTTGTTTCAAAGACAAAACTCAGTAGTCAGTGACTTTGCGTGGATAAACCCGCAATGAAATATGGCTCTTTGGAATCTTAAATACCCAGAGATATTTCTTCTAAATGAAAATAATGATCACATCTTATAGTTTTGATGCAGTGAGACATGCGAACATTAGCAGTATTCCAATCCTGTACCACTATTTCATCCCTAACCCAATACTGACTAGCCAACCACCTGTCCCCTATGTGTTGCGCGTGTACAAGAGACTGCAGTGTAATAAATAATTGCGAAAACCGTCTCTATCAGACACAGTAGTTGTTTTTTTTTATTGTCCTTATGCTGGCAAGGCAATATCTTGGTCACTAATTATTATCTTCTTCCTCCTTTACAAATGTCCTGCTTTCAGTGGCCTAGCTAGGGATTTTGGGGGCCCTGGAGGGGGTGAACTCTTAAGTAGCCCCTGCATTTTGACATTCGACATATTATATTTGGCATATTATTTTAATGTAAAAGCAAATTTTGAACACTACTGGGAAGCGTGGTCGAGAGGCTAAGTGCGGCTTGAGCTTGGCTTGCTTGGCTACCTAGAAGGGGGGCTCGAGGTTCGACACCCGACTCGGGCAGAGTTGTGTTTACTGAGCGCCCAAAGGCAGCACGGGAAACCAATTCCTAGATACCCCCTCCCTCCCACCGGTCCACAAATGAGATTGGACCAAAGCGCTCTGAGCATGCTATAAGCATGAAAGTAGCGCTATATAAAAGCTATAATAATATAATAATACTTTGGCGCCCCTCAAATGGGAGCGGGGGGGGGGGGCGATTTTCAAATTTCACCCCCCTCCTCCACCCTAGGCTACGCCACTACCTGGATGGATAATTGTGTATGTATTGGTTTGCTAGTTACTAGCTGTGGTATGACAGTAGTTTGTCAAACATTCTAATAATTTCCCTATCATCCCCCCCTCTCTCTGTTGTAAGAATCGGCTCCTCCGCTGAAATAAGCCATTTACATCTTTGCTGTTGCATTGAAAGATCTTTTCAAGTCATGGGAGAGTGCGATTTTCAAGCTCCAGTGACAGAATTGCATAGCATGTATGTGTGTGTGTGCTACAGAATTGCATACATAATTTATTTATAAATACATATGGCATTGTCAGCTAAGGGAGGAGTATTTAGTTAATGTCATTCTGGGGAAAAGCAAAGGGTACTAAAGAAGGGGTAATTATTATTATATAATTAAGACCCTCGAGTATCTCAGGTACAACATGTGACAGCCTCCTCCCCCCCCCCCATTTTTTTTTTTGGTCACACATTTTCTCCTACTGTAACTTTGCATAGATTAAATAGAAAGATCTACATCTCTAAGAGTTCGATTACATTCCCGTATTTTAAGCATGTCGTTAACAGACCGTGTATAAGTCAGTACATAAATTAACAGTATGAGTTAGTACATAATTAACAGTCCTTGTCGCGGCTATCTCAGCCACTATTAGAGCGCTGGTTGTCACCCTACTGGTAGCATCGGGCCGAGGCCAAGTGTCAAGAAGTGTGACTGCACGTGGTCTCGGTCACTTCATCGCAGGGGCGAATCTAGCACTCAGTAGCCCAGACCACCCCTCACGCTTTATACCCTCAATTTGCGCCTGTCTGCACTGTCTTCAGAGGTCACTTCCGGCTTAGATTCTAAATACATGTATTTGCGTAGGACAGAGATTCTAAATACATGTATTTGTGTAGGCCACAAATAGAAATTCTAAATACATGTATTTGTGTAGGCCACAGAGAGATTCTAAATACATGTATTTGTGTAAGCCACAGATAGAGATTCTAAATACATTTATTTGTGTAGGCCACAGATAGAGATTCTAAATACATGTATTTGTGTAGGCCACAGAGAGATTCTAAATAGGCCTACATGTATTTGTGTAGGCCGCCGAGAGAGATTCTAAATACATGTGTAGGCCACAGAGAGAAGTAAAAAAAAGTTTCCCTTTCAGATCTTGTGATCTATGGGGCAGATGACATCTGTTTCTATGGCCAACGGTTAACAAGCTGGGTGTTATGTGGCCAGCACAGCGACCAACCTCCTTTACTTTCCCCAGCTCAAGTCAGGTACCCATTAGAGTTGGGTGGACCCAGGAGCGCCCTAAAAATCCGGAAATTCAAAATCATGAGATTCGAACCCAGGACCCCAGGTTCGGAAGCCGAGCGCTTGACCACTCTGCCACCGCGCCCCCACAGAGAGAATTGTGTGTAATGAAATAGTGACCGTGACGCTCTGTCAGTTGTAATGTTTTCACTTTTTTCACTTGAGTGTTTAGACTTGTGTATATTTTGTTACATATACGTACATCCTTTCCACCCCCTCACACAGAACACATGCGTCTTTGTATTCACACTGTCCATCACCATTTTTTTTGTAAACAACTTTTTATTTTTTAATACCATTTTTAAAACGGAACAATTTATATTGCAAAACTGAGGAATTGAGCAAGTGCTTTAAAAGCGAGGGATAGGTTTTAATTATTATACGGTATAAAAAGGGGAGTAGGCGTTATACCACATACACACAATTTTTTTTATCCCTTTTAATTATACCGAGCCAGGGACGTATTTAAGTTAATGGATGCCACTTCTTTCTTTTGAAAGCTTTGATGCGAATGCAATTCATTAATGTTTGGGTAGTGCAATCTTAGAGCATTACATTTGTTTATTTTCAATGTTTTTGGATGTTCTCTCACATTTGAAGATGATTAAACCCTAGGCCCAAACAACAGCGAGCAGGGTTCGATCCAGGACCATTGAAAGGTCAGTCCTCAGCGCATCCCACACGATCAGGCAGCCATCCATTTAATCCGACTTTCCTTCTTTTATATATATATATAGAGAGAGAAGGGGGGGGGTCCCGGGAAGCAGCATAATCTTAATCATATATGCTGCACTTGACCCACCTGCTATAGTGTTGATTGTGTACGCCCATGATCTAGCCTGTAGTAAGCAAACGGAAAATATTTTCGGACCACATAATACAAGGCCAAAGTTACATGGAAATTTACCGTATGTCTCTGAGAGTCTGTACGCTATCATTGGAGATAGGACACGTGTCACATGTGGTTATCCTTGTACATCGACCTGATTTTGGTGTATAGGTCACCGCTCGTGGTTAGGGTATGATCCTGTGTTATGGTATGATCCTGTGTTAGGGTATGATCCTGTGGTGTGTGCGTTAGTAGGATTACATAACTGGCAAGCAAAAATATATAAAAATAAAAACAACTAATAAAACAAAATAAACGTGTATAGGCTATAAGGGAAAGATATGCACAGTTATTGTCATTTCTCTTAATACTGCAACATTTATCTCCCCTTTCGACATAAAACGTAGTTTATTGATTACCACTAATAAATTAACTGATTTTTTTTTGTTTTTTTTTGCTACTGATTCATCTGTTTTTTTTTTGTTTTTTTGCTACTGATTCATCTGTTGTTGTTGTTTTTTTTTTAGCGAAAATGGCTAATTGTGCAAACGTTTCAACTTGATCCGAGAATTGGAAGTGACAAGAAATAATTCGTACTTTTGGGCCTTCTCGGTCTACTCAAGCCAACACGGTAGCCACTCAGCTAGCGAAGAGCGCATGAACATGGAAGATTGTTTAGTTATCTATTGATTCTATTTTATAATTATTACATCTAGTATGGAGATGTTGGTAAATATACTAATGCCTGCTTCTGTTATATAAAGAACATGGGCGTTGGGATTTTTAAAAAAAATTAATTAAAACTATGTGAAAGAATTTATAAACGACTCTCCACCCCAACCCTCTTTGTTTATTTTTCTGTTCGTTAATTAACGCCAAGTTGTGTGGTGCGTTGATCAATACCGGCTAGAGTGTGTTTCATTTAGGCAAGTTACAATACTTAGTAGACAGGTTTACACAAGGGAATGTGTTTGTACCAATACGAGGATTGACTCTGGTGTGCAATAATGGATAGTTTCGTAGCAGTGTAGAAATATTTCTTGGGGCAAACTTTTTGACTGTAATCGAATGAATGATTATCCCTTTGTCGTCTGCTGATCAAAGCTTGCGCTTTAGCTGAAGAGCGTATGACGGAAGAGGGGGAAACAACACACCGTTCTTCGCTGTTGCTCTCTCAAAATGCTAATAAATGCAGAATGTTTCTGAAAATGTCGCCTGTGGTTGTATAACATACTTTCTCCGTTCAGTGTGTCGTAGGCTAGTTTGTACTAGTTTTTATAACCAAATAGAGATAGTATTTCTAAAGGATAACCTTTTAAGAATTTACCTTACACTATTACTTTATGATGTGGGGTGAATTAGTTTCAAAGTGTTGTCTTGTAGTATTGATTACTTTACGATGTGGGGTGAATTAGTTTCAAAGTGTTGTCTTGTAGTATTGATTACTTTACGATGTGGGGTGAATTAGTTTCAAAGTGTTGTCTTGTGGTATTGATTACTTTACGATGTGGGGTGAATTAGTTTCAAAGTGTTGTCTTGTGGTATTGATTACTTTACGATGTGGGGTGAATTAGTTTCAAAGTGTTGTCTTGTAGTATTGATTACTTTACGATGTGGGGTGAATTAGTTTCAAAGTGTTGTCTTGTAGTATTGATTAGGTTTCTTTAATTTTTAAATGTAGATCTTATATTTGCAGAAAATATAAGGACCATTTCATTTGTTATATTAAGTAAAGTTCCCCTTTGAAACCTTGTGGTCTATAGGGCAGATGGTGTAAAGGTCATCTGATTCTGTGGCCTACGGTTAACTAGGGTGTCATGTGGCCAGCAAAACGACCAACCGCCTTTACTTTTCCCCAACTTATGTCAGGTACCCATTAGAGCTGAGGCGCCCAATGATCCCGAAATAAAAATCCCAGTCTTCACCAGGAATCGAATCCGGGTTCCCCGGTTCAGAAGCCAAGCGCTTTACCGCTCAGCCACCGCGCCTCCCATTTGTTATATTACTTTTTTTTTAACTTCATTATCAGTACTTTCTACTGTACATGACTTTCTCAGGCATAATAGTACGTCAAGTAATCGTCTGCTACCCAGCTTCCGAGCAGTACATCTTGTGGCTTGCGTTTTCTCCCTTTTTTTTAAAATTTTGTTGGTCCCGTGCCAAAACACGTGACTTGTTTATCAGCTTTTGGCGTGAAAAGTTTCAAGCAAATGATGCAACAATATTTTTTTGTTGTTGTTTAAAGCCAAGTTTTTCTATTTACAGTTATCTACTTTCACCCCTTCCCCCCCCTCTATCTCTCTCTTCCCCCCCCCCTCCCGTATATTTTGCTGAGTGTAATGGAATGACTGACGCCTACGAAGTCATCTGACCATTTAGATTCGTTGATTCGGATGGCTGATGAAGGTTTGGGCTGAGAGAGTGCTTCCCAAACTGTGTTCCGCGAGGCCTGAATAAAGGTGTTCCACAAACTGCTGGAATACTTAACCAGTAGGGCCACCACATAAATTGATCTCTAAAACAAGCAATTGAAAAGTGTGCTTTTTAAAAAAGAAAGCTTAAATGAGGGAAAGAACCTCTATTTCCTGCCATTTATCTGGCAATCACAGGGTTCAGCACCAATTATGCTACACAAAATTAATTAGTTAGTACTAACTGATTAAATAATTTGTTAATTTTTATATCGATTCGTATATTGTAATCGACTTTGAAAAATTATGCAAAATTTCAACCTGGTCTGATAATGGGAAGTGGGAGACAACAATGTGTCATAACGTAATAAGGGGACTAAATCCAAATATACATCCACATATCTCAATAAGCAGCATTTATTTCCCTTATTTCGATACCAAAACAACATACTAAAGCATCAACAATTAATTAATTTTTTTTTTATTCGTGTCATTGTCAGGTTCAATGAATAACTGTGCAAAGTTTTTAACTTGATCCGAGAATGGGAAATCGGAGAAAATACATGCTAAAAACTTTTTACCAGACAGACAGGCAGACAGACAGTGAGTTCTATAAGCGTTGTAAAAAATAAGCAAAGTGTTCCGTTAAGAAGAATCTGCCAAAACCTCCAAACACACCTCCTATCGAAACTCCTAAAGTGTCGCCGCCAATTTTATTGACGTTAGCTGAAAATATACATAAAGATACCAATTTAATCGCGATTTTTTTAACCCTTTTAAACTAAGCTTATATCAAATCAACCAGCAAACATGACTACGAAAATTTTAATCACTAATTTAAAAAAGGTTTTGCACACATTATCTTAAAAGTACTTCTTGAAAGTAGTGAAGCATGCTCAATGGGGAGTGAGTTCCAAACTTTTGGTCCATGTACTGAAAAAGTCCGCCAACTGTAGTGATAAAGTGGCCACCACTAGATGCGTTAAGTCCGTGGAGCGCAGGGCTTTCTGAGGGACATATGAAATGAAAAGTCACAAATGTCGGTTTGGGAGCGTCCTAATAAACGACATAACACTTAACACTGTTCTGTTAATAGCTGTATTACAAACGCTTTAAACGGGAAACATGATTACCATATCCCCCCGCACCAACCATTCTCAATCACAAATTCAGACATGCGCACTCGTACTCAAAAACGATTTTATGAATGACGACTTTGCTTGCCTTTTTTTTTCTTCTATAGCTTATCTTTGGAAATTATATCGCCTTGAATATCAGTGGATAAGAACAGGTTATTGACTATACAGTAGACCTTGGACATTGGACTACATACAGTTGTCTATAAATAGTCGTCTTTCGATGTTTTTCTATATTATGTAGTTTCCCCCATACATAGCCGTGAAACATCCGGGTTATCTTTTGTAACTTTAAGACACAATTCTGACTTCCAGGTAGAAGAGTTATTTGTTTACGCTGTTTGACCTGGTAAGTGTGTCCATAAACATACATTTTATATATACATTTTTTTTACGGTTTTTAGGTGTGAAATGTGTATATGTGATGCTGTTACTTTAAGATATAGAGCTTTATTATACTTAGACAAGTATTAATAATAACTATTGAAATGGCTGGCATTTTCGGCTCCTACATTAGTTTCATGTCTAGCTAATTACTCTTTTTACTAGGCCCAAATAAACACCAACGGATATGCTATGCAGTCATGCATAAAAACAAGGGTAATGAATTCTTCGCTTTGTTTACCTCTATCATTATTATCGTCTGCTCTGAAGTCTTCTTGATACTTGTGGAGTTTAGATTTTGTTAACTTTTCTGATTTATTTTTAAATCTATTTAAAAAAAAACACAACATTATTTAACCTAGGCTATATACGCCCGTTGATTTGTTCCTAGGCTTTTTTTTTTTTATCAAGGTCGGTTTTATTTCCTAGGCTTTATATTGTTTATTATGGCCGTAACGTCCTTTTTTTAATGTCAATAAACGAGCCTCAATTTAACGATCCTAATTCACCCCCGACACATACACGCACTCATATATTGGACCTGTTAATTCTAGTGGCACTTACACTTATCCGCCCAACCCCCATAATATTAATATTATTATAATTTTTTGCAACTTATATCTCAATGCAAGCAATGTATGGTATTAGACACCTATAACATTTCTTTACACCATAGCTTTCAGGATTCATTTTCATAAGGCCCCAATTGAATGTCACATTACCCGTTCCCCTTTCTGCATTTATTTTGGTATTTTGTTCTCTAAATAAAAAGAATGGCATTCTCTTAAATATACAATAGATATAAAGCTTGTCTTTTAAGTCCGAAGATAAATGAAGAGACTGTATTTCACATGCACACTCAGCCCCAGCAGTGACCTACATGTTTTCCAACATCCTACGCACACCTTTTTTAGACTAATTATATAAAACACTGTATTGCCTTCTGCCTGCGCTGAGTATGGGATAATTGGCTCGCGTAGGCCAATACCACTCTTTACACTCAAATGCAGTCCACAGTGGCACAGAAATCTGAGACGGCTGTGAGCAACAGCTGTAGGTTTTAGTTAGGAGGTTACAACTTTTAGATTGGCTGTTGACCAAGGCCATACTGCCATAGAGTCCAGTCTTCCCAAAGTCCGAATTGTAGTTGTTTTATATAAGCTTCATTGCTTTAAGTAATCCTATACTCTTAAGCGAGCAATTCTTGTATATATATATATATATATATATATATATATATATAT
>JADKLZ010000104.1:35611642-35625783 GCA_021533235.1 Biomphalaria straminea | reverse complement strand
ATGACTTCAACCACCAAAGAAGGCGTTGGTGGATTAATTAAAGCAACGCTTGACAAGAAGCTTGCTCTCAATATCCTCAGCTTCATAGTGTATGCTGTGTCTGAATGTAAAAATTTTGTCCTCACCAGGTGACAAGGCTGGCAATGTGGTCCACTTGTATGAGAGAGACTGCTCAGTGCAGAGGCGACACCAGAAAGTTGTGGAGATAGCTCCAGCCCCAAAGTTGGACGAGAAACTGCGTAACAAGATGAATGAGGATGCTGTCAAGCTGGCCAAGTTTGTCGGCTACGAGAATGCTGGGACAACTGAGTTTCTTTTGGACAAGAATGGGGAGCACTTCTTCATCGAGGTGAATGCCAGACTTCAAGTTGAACACACTGTGACAGAGCAAGTTACTGGGTAAGTCAACCAATCATATAGTCTTCTAATTTGGTCAACCAATTCTATAGTCCTCTATTTTGATCAACCAATCATATAGTCTTTTATTTTGTTGAGCTTCCTTGGGCCAACATTTAAAAAAAAATATGGATTCATAAAAGAAACTTGCTTGAAACACAAATGAGTAAATGTTTTCTTTAAGTCTAAAAAACTTGTTCTAGGGATACAATTCTAAAAGTTAAGCTCAGAATAAAAATTCTGAATGTTAGTACATTTAACAGCTGGTCTAACACATTAAAGCAATGTTGGCACCTACTTTCACTGCCTCGCAGTCTGAGATATCCACTTTCACTGTTTTACAATTTCTGGAACTGACTTCACTGTTGATTCATAGCATAAAATATAGCAGTAATTAAAGTTTATAATAGTGTGTGTCTCTGAACAAGTATTTCTATTGCATCTCATATGCAACATAGATTTACAACAAACTTTATATTATAAATACACCCAATAAAATATTTGTCTACAATTTTTGAGAATAGTCATCTGGGCTAGTAATGTTACTGTCCACTGGAAATTGTAATATCTCTAAATTTTAAACATTATTTTAAGGCCTTGGCAGTGAAAAACTGATTACCAATTTAGACAGGTCATTTTTCTATAATTTATGCATATATCAGTTTCAGTCAAGTTTTCTGGAGATACAAGAGAACTCAGTCATTTAAAAACTTTTTTTTTTAAAGTCAAAATATTTGTTCTTCAAAGTAAAAAAAAACAGTTCAGAATATTTTGCAGCTCTAATAAAGAATTAATTAATGCTTTGATAACAAACTTTCTATTTGAACTTTATATGAGATAGATAATGGTGCTTAGTAATGAGAGAATGTGGATGTCGGAGAATGTGGATGTGAGAAAGTGTGGATGTACAAATCATTTATAATGCTCTTTGACTTGTCTATTTAGATAATATTTCTGTTGAATTCATTTTTTTTTCCCTTAAAGTGTTGATCTTGTGCAATCTCAAATCAAGATAGCAGAAGGGCACACCTTGCCCGAGCTACACCTTACACAGGACAGGATTCATCTCAATGGTTTTGCTATTCAATGTCGTATGACAACAGAAGACCCATCACGCAACTTTCAACCAGACACTGGCAGAATTGAAGTAAGATGAAATTTTTTTTGCTGCTAACAAAATAATACCTTCAACCATGAGAACTACTAAAACTGTCTGATCACGAGACTGAGAAAAACTGGCTTAGAAAAACATTGATCGCATGAACTAAAAAAATTGTTTTATAGTTAAAGTGTAACTATAGATCTCTTATCTTTTAGTTTTGAATTTGTTAAAGTTGATTTAATGTTTTTTTATGATTCTTTTTTTTAAAAACTAGGTCTTCCGAAGTGGTGAGGGTATGGGCATCCGTCTGGACAGTGCCTCAGCTTTTGCTGGCGCCGTCATTTCCCCTTACTATGACTCCCTGCTGGTGAAAGTCATTGCTCATGCCAGAGATCATCCATCAGCTTGTGGCAAGATGCTGCGTGCGCTCAGAGAGTTTCGCATTCGAGGAGTGAAAGTAAGTGATCTCTTTTCCCATGACAATTTCAGTCAGACTGAATTCAAGTACAACATATTCCAGCTAGATGCGGTAGTAAAGAAAACTAAATGACAGATCTCTAAATTAAAATGACTTAACTATTTAGTTAGGACAGAAAGTAAAAGTTGAACTATATACTGATTTAAAATCTCCCATCATCTTTGTCCATTTTTTTTTTATCCAGGTGTAAAATGCAGTGATAAAAAATAAAGTTTGTACTTTTTAAAAGTAATTTGATGGGGGTGGTGGATGTTTGGTGAAAACTGTGCAGTAGGGAGCTGTAAATGTGGTACCTGCATGATAATGTTTCCATCTTTGTCTGAAACTGGACATGTTTGGAGCTTTATTGAACTAGCTCAATAAAATTTACAAACCATATGAAAAAATAGTTTGTTTTATGTTGTTTTTTTTAAGCCATTTATAGCAATGAAACTAACAGCAATAAATTATTTTTCTTAAAAATCAAAACCATAAGTTGAACACTGTGAATTGCCAACTACAGAAATTTCACTTAAAAAAAAAACGACATGATAAACATACTTTCCACTAATGAGTTAAATTCCATTTAGCTTTTTTTTTTCTTCTAGAAAGTGGTTATTATTATTTGTTTTATACAACAGTGTATCCTTTTTCCTTTTATTTTATCTGGGGTATATAGTGCCAATTGTAATCGAGCAATGCCCCACTGTTGGTGCACGTTTGATAGGTTGGCCACATTTGGTTCACAGTAACATATCTAGATCATTTATACAAACTTATGTTCAACTTTGTGTTTCTGATGGGCTTTTTTTTTTTATTGGCACTGAAAGTGTTCACCGTAATATAAGCTAGTAATTACAATTAATTATGTTTTGTTTCTTCATTTGTTTTTAATTTTTAGCGGCCCCCGAAAGGGGAAAAGACGCTATTAGTTTTGTGTGGCCTGTCTGTCCGTCTGTCTGTCTGTCTGTCCGTCCGTCCGTCCGTCCCGTTTAGTGCTCAGAAAGTAGAAGAGAAAATGAAAATCTGACATCACGATAATATAGAGCATTCAAAGTTCTGATGCAACGGCTACTTTTTTTTTTTCTAAAAGCTCAAAATCTAATTTTTAAAAATATTTTATGCAAACAGTATTTAAAGAGAAAAAACCTAATTAGTATGCAATATAAATGAAACCTACTTTAAGACAATTAATAATCTAATATACTGCACATGCATTCACATTTTTTTTGTTCCAACATACGAGTAACATACCAGTATTTACTCGTAAAGTAATCAACTCATAAAACAAGTGTGGCAGTTGCCTTGAACATCGGCTTTACAAGGCTAACGTTGAGAGATCAAAGCACGGAAGATGTATATTAGTTTTGTGTGGCCTGTCTGTCCGTCTGTCTGTCTGTCTGTCTGTCCGTCCGTTGAGAGATCAAAGCGGAACTGACAGGGATCCGACTCCGACAGGGGCCGCCTCTGAGTTTGTGTATCACACAAACTCTCTTTGTAATCTTGTTTTTTTTAAAGTTATGTCTTGTTTATTCATTTGTTACAATTTCATTGTTGTTCCCGTGTAGACCAACATTCCCTTCTTGCTGAATGTCCTACAAAATGAGACGTTTCTGAAAGGCAGCGTGGACACGTACTTCATCGATGAGCACCCTCAGTTGTTCCAGTTTGCACCAACTCAAAACAGGGCCCAAAAGCTTCTACATTACTTGGGCAACGTGATGGTCAATGGGCCGTCTACGCCGTTGGGAACTGACCTGAAACCGTCTGATGTGATACCTTCTGTGCCACCTGTACCAGCTGGTAGGTTTGTAGTCAAGGTCATTAATGTTTAGTTTTTCTTGCATTAGAAATGCACAAAATTTATTTCAAGTTCAAGGCATTCCCTCATCCTTTTTTCTATCTTTTCCATAGTAGTTCTTGACCTTGTTCAATGGAAGATGAGGATTTAGTAGCAAAGAATATTTAGTTTTGTAAGAGATTATGCAAGGCTTTCTTTTATCTCTTGAAATTTTTTTAATGCAAGAATATTTTTGTAGAACATAGATTTTTTAAATGCATTTGCTTGCATTTTAGTTCAACAACTCAATGTTGCTAGTTATTTATTTCTCTTTGTCTTATTTGATTTATTAAACTTGGGTTTTAAACTAAAACGATTGTTAAATAAAATAGAATTTAAGGCAATCTTTTTTTTTTTAACATTTAGCTGTAATTTTTGTACATATGTTAATGTTATTTTATTGAAAAAACTGATTAAGTATTGGCATTATATTGTGATTCTTAAGACTAAACATTATTGCTAAACTTAAACAAAAATATTAGATATGCTTTCCTATAATTCTGAAAATTATTTTTACCAAAGTATTTGAGTACAGCAGGTCTAGAATTCATGGTAATAGCACATCTATATCTTCAACAAACACACACACACATCCGAGGGATCCGAGGGATAGACAATGTCTGGGATCCCATTAAGATGTCCAGAGATTAGCAGATAGAACAATTACAGCCTTAGAACAATTACAGCCTTAACCTTCTCATCCTGTCATATGACCCCGGCATCTAATAAAGTTCCCCTTTCAGACCTTGCGATCCATAGGGCAGATGATGCTAAGGTCATCTGTTTCTTTAGCCATTGGTTAACAAGCAGGGTGTCATGAAGCCAGCACAATGACCAAACCGCCTTTACTTTCCCCAACTAAAATCAGGTACCCATAAGAGTTGGGTGGACTCAGGGGCGCCCTAAATATCCCGAAATTCAAAATCCCAGTCTTCACCCAGATTTGAACCCAGGACCCTAGGTTCGGAAGCCAAGCGCTTAATCCCTCAGCGGCCATGCTCCCTGATCCCGGCATCTACTTGTCAACTATTTGGTGATAGACAGTTTATTATTTTTTTCTTTCAACGCTGTCATTTGTTTCAGATGAACGAGGGAGAGGTAAGGCCGTCACTAACACAAACACATTAGCTCTCTGTGTTCATGGCCCCCTTGTTTATTTCCATTGTCTTTTTATTTCCATGAAAAATGTATGAGGTACTTGTGGATAGAATCATTTTACGAATTTGTTCAAATATGTAATCCTGTAAATCAGCAGGACATGTTCTAGATTCAGATATGATGATATGGTATTGTAGTGTGATGTGGGATGGAAGTTAGTGTTTAATAAAGAAGTACTACACAGACCACTGTAGGTTAAGTTATTGATAGCCATGCCTGGCTTATTTATGACAAGATGTTGAGCTTTTTAGGATCCTTTAAAAAATGCTATTTATGAATGTATCAGTATCATAATGAGAATCGAAAATATTTTTATTTTCAATTATTGATGTGAGATTTTTAAAACAAATATAATAACAATTTTTTTCTTAATGAGATTAGAAAAGTTATTTTTGCTTTTGTTTCCTTCCCTTTGTTCATCCTAAAAGTTCATCAAGTTGTCTGCTTGGAACATGAAACCATCACATGACATGATCACATGACACTTTCAATTCTAATGCTTGAGCTATTTTTAACTACTTGCATGCTGGGAGTTTACAAAACACAAAATGATGAATGATTTTGATGACAAGTTTGAAATGAAAATTGTTATGTAACAATCATTAAGAAGATTTTTAGTGTGAATCTCACCAGCAAAACATGTTTAACTATAAAATTATTTTGCAAAGCATATTAACTGCTGAAAAATTAAGTCAGGGATATAAGGGTGTTTCAATTTTCTGAAATTATTTATGATTTCTCCCTGTACTCTTTTATTTTTTCTTCTCTTGTATTGGAACATCTTGGTCAGCATGATATCTTGTGTGTGGACACTGGTCAAGTAGTACAACTTGTTTGTTTTAATATGTTTTTATACCTCTGACTAGAAGAAGTGGAATCTGTTTTTCCCCTATCAATTTGTTTAAATCTTGCTTGATACAATATTGTTATGTTTCCTTGAAAGGTTGAATGTAAGAGTTTTGAACATGTCTGCACTTTGTTTCATTTCTTTAGAGAGTATAAGTGGCTTTAGAAAAAAGATAATATTTAAATATGAACAATTTTTTTGTTTCTGCATGAACTTTAAAAAAAATGTAACGGTTCATTGATTCTTATCTTCTAAATTGTCCCCATGTTATACAAATAATAGTACATTACACATCCTTGCATGCTCCTTTGTAAGTCTACCTTGGATCAAGAGGAGAGAAAACAGAAAAGCAAGGGAAATAATAACTCATGTATTTGAAAATTAATGGTTAAAATTGGAACCAATACAAGAAGATGATTTAATTTATTGGTCGAAGGTCTACATTGAAATAAATAAATTTTCCTCTCTTCTATAAAAACAAATAAAAAACATTTAAATTTGTAATATCAAATGTCATTGTCTAGACTTCGTGCATCATTCAAAATTCATGTCTTCCAGTATTGAACATCATTGAACATCTTCTTTGAGCATACAATTGTATTGAACATCATTGAACATCTTCTTTGAGCATACAATTGTATTGAACATCATTGAACATCTTCTTTGAGCATACAATTGTATTGAACATCATTGAACATCTTCTTTGAGCATACAATTGTACACACTTATTAACAAAACAGTGAAATTTATATGCAAGTTACTTTACCTAGATGGGCCAGGTTTGCTTCACAGGCCATTATGTAGTATAAAAATTATGACATTAGACAGGTTTTTATTAATGGCTCCCAAATACTTTTGTTTTTTGTTTTGGTAATTGCCTTTTTTTTTTTTACATAGTACAAAGGATATCTGCTTATGAAGCTTTTTTGACAACTAAAGATGAAAAGAAATCTATGGAATAAAAACTAAATTAAAAGCATGGTTAAATATATGTGCACATAACATTGATGCAATACTTTACTGACCTATATATTTGTTGGTGAAATATTATATGTTCATAGTTGCAATATTTGATTAGTCCATATGTTTATGTAATCTAAAATCATGTTAACAATTGCTTTAAATGTAAATTTTAGCATTAAATTAATCTGTTAATCCTTAAATTACTGTCAGGAAAAAAAAGGATCCCAGTAAAGTTAATTTTCTGGTACACTAATAAAACGACAACCAAAAAACACTCTTTGATTTGAATGAACATTTAGTAGAAACTAGAAATATGGAGATGTTTTTAGTTATTGATGTTAGTAAATTGGTTTCAAAGGCAAACTTTAACTGTTTGGAATTTCAATGTTTTGTATCCCTAGAGTACAGTCTTCTTTGAAGACCTAGGGCAAATGTTTTTAGACCAATGTTTAACAAGGGTATTATTGTGTCCGACTCAATGAGCTACTGATTAGAAACTTGTTGAGAGCTTGATGGACTCAAGTAATATAGTCCAGACCTAAAACATTCTGGCTCATCCACATAACATTAGTATCAACAAGCACCTAGTGACTTAACCCATGCTGTGACTTAACCCATGCTGTCCATTTATGCTTCCCTGTAATTCAATTATTATTTGTGGGCTGCTTTCAGACATAGAACTGCCATGACTCTTTTATTTCTCATATCTGTTAGTTATGTATCCCAATTCTTAGATTTCCATATAATTTTATTCCCTAATCCTAAATGCAGGGCCGGTCCTAGGCCACTGCAACCTATGCGGTCGCAGTGGGCCCAGCGCTTTCATAGGCCCCGCGCTCTAGGTGTAATTATTAAATTGAAAAATATATACGAAAAATTCCATGAAATCTCCTGAATTTATTCATATCTCCTGAAAACTCATAAAAATCTCATGAAAAATAGACAAATAGATAGCAAGGTTCGTAAAATAAAGTAAATGCAATGAAAATTTTGTACTTAGTGAAGAATGAATAAAGTTCAAAGTCAATTTTTTTTTCTAATACGAAATCTAAATTTTCACTAATTATGCTTTTTCCCACCCATACTAGGCCCCGCGCAATCAGTTTCGCATAGGGCCCCGCAATCGCTAGGACCGGCCCTGCCTAAATGTTCCTACCATAGTTAAGTTGATCAAGTTTTCTTTTTCATAATGTATTTGGTTATCATGAATTGAAAGCTCTAGTAAGTCAACATTTGTATAATCAAGATCTAGCTTTACTTTGTTTTTTAACGTACAGGCAAAGCACCCCCACCAGGGTTGCGTGATATCATTGTGAAAGAGGGCCCTCAAGCTTTCGCCAAGAAAGTCCGTGAGCACAAAGGTCTGATGCTGACAGACACCACCTTCAGGGATGCACACCAATCTCTGTTGGCCACCAGGGTCAGGACCTATGACCTCAAGAGAATATCACCATTCGTGGCTCACAATTTTACTCCACTCTATAGTTCAGAGAACTGGGGAGGTAGGCACAATAAATTAGATAATATCTATTATTTAGTGACTGTAAAGTTCAGAGAACTGGGTAGGTAGGCACAATAAATTAGATAATATCTATTATTTAGTGACTGTAAAGTTCATAGATTTCAGGAGGTAGGCACAATAAATTAGATAATATCTATTATTTAGTGACTTGTAGACTACAAATTTAAGTTTGTTATTAAGGGAAGTATCACATTCTGATCTGATGCCTAACTGTTGGAGTTGATTTGAGTCTTCATTCACCAATACTTGGTAGATAGAAGCACTAGATAAATCCGCATGAAGAGCGGAAAAGGAAAGGGTCCTGAAAGAAGGGTGAAAATGATGTGGTATTTGGTGATTACCGATGCCCAACCTGTGACTGCAGATGTGTATAAGGGTTGGCCTTTCTGCAAAGAGAAAATATTGTTTCTTGGGATGTAAAATGTCACCTATAGATATGATGTAGTACTTTTAGTGTACTAGATGGTCAAAGTTACAAATCAAGAAAGATAATCTTATTTAAACAAAAGTATAAGTTTGATAAAGTTAACTTTGTTTATATATGATGTTCAATATAAAAGTATATATATTTGTATTACACAGGAGCTACTACCTTCTATTTTCCATTATGAAAAACTCAATTTGTATGTGTTCTGTCATCTCCAGGTGCCACATTTGATGTAGCCATGAGATTTCTTCATGAATGCCCGTGGGATCGTTTAAGGGAACTTAGACAGTTGATACCTAACATTCCATTTCAGATGTTGCTCAGGGGAGCTAATGCAGTTGGTTACACAAACTATCCAGACAATGTTGTCTTCAGGTAATGAGTTATTCTGCTACATTATGTGGTCTTTATGTCTTTGTGACATGGAGTCATTGTGTATTGCTTGACTCGTGTGCTGGGTTGAGGGGTACACATTCTGTATCTGAAATGCAATCTTTTTAGTGAGCCGAAAAGAGCCTTGTAGAGGTGCTCCTTGGAAGTGCATTTAAGATCAGCTCAGACACAAGCTTTCACTTACTGGCCTAGACTAGAACACTTGACACCAACTGACCTCCAGGGAGTTCTTACAAAGACCTTAGTTGAAAGGAAATAAAACCGCTGAAATCAAAGATTGATGTAAAAAGAGAGGCTTAATTTGACCCCAACAGATAACAGCTTCATCTGAATCACAATTAGAAATAATGTAGGTCACATCTGGGTCTTCATAGAAACATAAATTAGGGCTCTCTCCTTTAGTCTTCAAACCTGAAGACAAACCTTAGTATTACCATGCTAAATTAGACTTTTTCTTAAATATTTTTGAAATTCTGACAACTATCTTTTGTTATTATTATGCTGTCTCATGATCATTTAAGAATATCTAATATGAAAGCTCTTTAATTTAAACTAAAAGTTTTAGCCAGGAAAATGATCACTTTACTCAATTATCTATTTAACTAATACATATGGGAATGACATTGTTAGAAGTTGTTTACATCTACGTAATTCACTAAATTTAGAAAGCCTTCAGGATAAAAGACTTAAAAGTAAAGTAGCAATTATACATAAAACACTGAACCATAATCTTCAAATACGAAAACAAAATTTAATAAAATACTCAGAAAGACATAAAGATAAAGGCACATTCCTCGTCCCATATGCTAGGACAAATTAGTACAAAAGCTCCTTTTTCCCTAGTGATATTAGAGCATGGAATGGGAAGCGTGGTCGAGAGGCTAAGTGCGGCTTGAGCTTGGCTTCCTAGAAGGGGACTCGAGGTTCGACACCCGACTCGGGCAGAGTTGTGTTTATTGAGCGCCCAAAGGCAGTACGGGAAACCAACTTCTAGATACCCCCTCCCCCCAACTGGTTCACAAATGAGATTGGACCAAAGCGCTCTGAGCATGCTATAAGCATGAAAGTAGCGCTCTATAAAAAGCTATAATAAAAAAAAATATTCACATTGGACTAGAGTAACACCTTTATTAAAATCACTAAGTTTAGAAAGCCTTCAGGCTAGAAGAAAGTAGCGCTATATAAAAAAAAAAAAAGCTATAATGGAATGAGTTGCCTGAGCTATCCAGGGAAACAAGTGACTTGGCAGAGTTTAGGTCATTGGTTAATATGCATGACTAATTGCATGACGCGTAGGACGCAATCATCTCCTTTTTTAAAGTAATGTCTGTAACAGATAAGAATATAAGGGAAGAAACAGAATCAATTGTGGCGGTATAAATATAAAAAACAAAAACTGTCTATGCTAATTTACTACAGTTGACATCATCCTAAAAGATTCATTTGGCTATTGTTACAAAGAAAGGGTAATGACAACTTGATTTAAAAAGTTTGGTTCTTGTGAATTTTAGTTGATGACCTGTACTAGTATGTACAGGTATCTCAATATCAAGACAAATGTTCCAGCTTATATATTAAAAATAGTTGTTTATAAATGGAACAGGTTTTGTGAGCTGGCTGTGAAGAATGGAATGGACATCTTCCGAATCTTTGATTCTTTGAACTATGTCCCAAACATCATAGTAGGAATGGAAGCTGCAGGGAAAGCAGGTACATATAATATTTATTTTATCATATACATGAAGTAGTTAATTGTATTGATGTAATACATTTTATAATGAGAGGTATAAGCTGATGCCTGTTCTTTGAGCTCTGACCACATGCTTCAGTTCATTCAAGAACATTAACACATACCTTTTCAAAACTTTATTATATTTGTATGCCATTTTCTATTGTGTTCACGTCGGCTATGTTCTGGTAGCGCTCTATCCTACATTCTTTTTGTTATTATACTTTTTGCCCCCCTTTTAGACTTTATTCTATGGGACAGATGATGTTAATGTTTCTTTGGCCAATGATTAACAAGAAGGGTGTCATGTGGCCAGCACAACGACCAACCGCCTTTACTTTTCTCAACTAAAGTCAGGTACCGATTAAAGCTGGCCGGACTTAGGGTCACCCTAATAATCCCCAAATTCGAAATCCCAGTCTTCACTGGGATTTGAACCCAAGACCTCAGGTTTGGAAGCAAAGCGCTTAACCACTCAGCCCTCACGCTCCTCCATATTTGTTATTAGTGCTATCTAAATACAATTATTATTATTAATAGTCAAGTTCAAGCAATTTTTCTAGTGTATTATTTTATTACAAGCCTGCATTGGATTCTAGTTAGAACTTGTGATGGTTCTTGTCAAATATGATGCATATCAGATATGATACGACCTCACCTTTAGAACTAGAGTGCTTTGTTTTAAGGGATAGTGAAAATCTTCTTTGCCTTACTTCCACTCTTTTCCAATATGTAATCATCTTCTTTTTTGAAGTAACGTCTGTATTTTATAAGGTATCCTTCTGGTTGCTCTTGAACAGCAAGAAAGCAACTATTTTAGTCTAATTTTATGCCATTTTTCTTTGTCTTTACATGTTGTTTTTAAAGCTTGTTGTTTGACAGATTAGGAGGCTCACCACTGATGTAAAAACTTAGCCTTTAGCATAATGTTGAGATTATATTTCTGGATCCCACTAGGTGGCGTTGTGGAGGCAGCCATGTCCTACACTGGGGATGTGTCTGACCCAGAGAAGAGGAAGTACAACCTAGAGTACTATGTCAAGCTGGCTGACGAGTTGATTCGAGCTGGAACCCATGTTCTGTGTATCAAGGTAGGGCGGGAAGCATGTTGACATATTAACAATAAAAGTGACTTGAATCTGTTTAATGAAAATGTCTTTAAAAAATATAAAGTAAATTTAAAGACATTTCCAGTTATTGCCTTCAATTGATTCATTTGCTGGTTCTTACATAATGATGTTTATCAAGATTCTCTAAACATCTGAATCTTTACATTAATTTTTAAAGAGTGACATGTATAAAGAGAACTGGAACTGCCAGTTGGATTTGCAGGAAATTTAGTATGAAGGCCCCTTCGACCTGTCAGGTGTTCTCTAAGAACCAGTTTGTTTGTTAGATTTGCAATCTGGGCGCTGAAGTTTGGAGAAATTGCAAGTTTTAAAAATTTGTATTTAATTTTTGTTATTTCCCCACTCTATGAAGCTTAAATACTTAAATGTTTAATAGCACTAATAAGACTACCTTCTTTTTTTAAGTACTATATAACTCTTTTTGGTGCATAACTCAGTTAACAATCTGATATTTTCTATTTTTCTCACAAAATATGAAATAGCTGCATGACTATGTGAGTTAATGCACTCAAAGTTTAAAAAAACCTTCATACTACAATTTTATTTGGCTTCATAATAAAGTAAAGTTCCCCTTTCAGACCTAGTTATCTATTGGGCAGATGATGTAAAGGTCATCTGTTTCTATGCCCCACGGTTAACGAGGGTGTCATGTGGCCAACACAACAACCGCCTTTACTTTTCCCCAACTAATGTCAGATACCCATTAGAGCT
The DNA here is from genome assembly GCA_021533235.1 of Biomphalaria straminea. Classification (NCBI taxonomy): domain Eukaryota; kingdom Metazoa; phylum Mollusca; class Gastropoda; family Planorbidae; genus Biomphalaria; species Biomphalaria straminea. The sequence continues at coordinate 35,613,108 of JADKLZ010000104.1, read as the reverse complement.
GGTTGGACTCAGAAGCGCCCTGACGATCCTGAAAGTGAAAATCCCTGTCTTCACCAGGATTCAAACCCAGGACCCCAGCTTTGGAAGCCGAGCACTTAACCACTCAGCCACCACATCTTCAGGCTTCATAATACTTTAGTTAACTCCTTGTTTTGAAACTTACACATTGATCAATTCTCTTCTGTACATTTTCTCTTGCTGTCTGTCAATCTTTTGTTTCCCAAATGAAAGAGTATGAAATGAAATGATACCATCCTCGATTTGACCCCATAAAATTAATTTTTGTTTTTTATAAAGATTAATTTGTGTCATATAAAAAGAGCATGCATTCCACTTCAATTCTATACCAAATAAAAAAATTTCTGTTAACAAAGTCATAGAAGTTCAACCATAACAGGGAAGTGAATTATAAATAAACATGGAAAATAATTACATAGAGTAAGAGTTAGAGCATTTAGTCTGTAACTACATATGATAGGTTTATTAAGTGTTTTGGGGATAAAAATTTAGTTCTCTGTTTGGAATGTATTTGTGTTTCTTTTAATTCTCTTGAGTTTTTTTTTTTTTTTGGCTTTGTTTTTTTTCCTAGGACATGGCTGGCTTATTGAAGCCAAGGGCTGCAACTCTCCTTGTCTCCACCCTGAAAGACAAATTCCCAGACATGCCCATCCATGTTCACACCCACGACACCTCTGGTGCCGGTGTGGCCTCCATGTTGGCTGCAGCTTACGCTGGCGCTGATGTGGTGGATGTTGCTGTCGACTCCATGTCTGGATTGACCTCTCAGCCCAGCATGGGCGCTGTGGTAGCATCGCTGGAAAAGTCTGAGTTGGACACAGGTACTGGACATCCTAGTGAATCATCTCATTAGAATACATGAAAAGCTGTCATGGAATTCCCATGATTGATGAAACTATCAAAAAAATTAAACAAAGCATTAGGGTTTATTAAAAGAAATTTCTACAATTCAAATAAGAACATCAAACTAAAATGATTTTTAGCCTTGGTTAGGCCAATAATAGAATATGCATCCTCTGTTATGAACTCCTCATCTCATTAGAATACATGAAAAGCTGTCATGGAATTCCCATGATTGATGAAACTATCAAAAAAATTAAACAAAGCATTAGGGTTTATTAAAAGAAATTTCTACAATTCAAATAAGAACATCAAACTAAAATGTTATTTAGCCTTGGTTAGGCCAATAATAGAATATGCATCCTCTGTTAGGAACTCCTCAACTCAAGAAAACATTAAGAAACTGGAACAGACACAAAATAGAGCAGTGAGATTCATAACAAACAAATAGGGAAGCGTGGTCAAGAGGCTAAGTGCGGCTTGAGCTTGGCTTGCTTGACTACCTTGAAGGGGGCTCGAGGTTCGACACCCGACTCTGGCAGAGTTGTGTTTACTGAGCGCCTAAAGGCAGCACAGGAAACCAACTCCTAGATACCGCCTCCCCCCCC
>JADKLZ010000104.1:35554204-35597052 GCA_021533235.1 Biomphalaria straminea | reverse complement strand
ACAGCATCCTTTCTCTATCCTCACAGCATCCTTTCTCTATCCTCACAACATCCTTTCTTTATCCTCACAAGCTATAAGGCAACCATAGAAACAGTTTGGCTTTTAAAAGAATAATATCATAAAGTGTCAAATGTTTTTCTGGTAAGTTGCTGTGGCTAAACAGGTTTACTTAAAGGGAAACTCCAATGTTTTTGACAATTATTGATGTGTCTTCATTTACAAATAAAGAATACATTTTTTATTTTCAATAATAAGTTAGTAATTATTCTGACCTAATTTTTCTGCACATTCATACAAACTGGTCAAATTTTGACTGGGTGATATGACATCTAAAATCCCTAAATACCATGGGCCTACATTGACCACTTTGTTTGAAGCAGCCAGATACATAGTCTATTTACTTTTTTTTGAGCATGGGGGAGGGCAGGGTTGAATATAAATATTTTGTTTTTTTTCTCTCGAGTTATCCTATTGCTTTAGATCTGTATATCTGTACTTATCATAGTCTATGGACTAGGCCATCACTAGGCCTCACTCCTCACTGTTAAAGTAAGAATGAAGAAATACAAATTGTTAGATCTAGATCCACAGTACTGTTGAGAGGGGTGTTGTAGGATGTCCCTAAAAACAAAATCTCAGAAACCCCCCCCCCTTTTTTTTTAGATATAAAAAATTAACTAATTTATTACATACAAATGTTTCTAAGCATCTCAAAAATGATACAATGTTTGCTATTATAACTTTTTATGCAGAATTTAAATATGTTAAAAACTCAAATTTGAGTTTCCCTGCAAGGTTTATATATATGTTAATGGTAGTTTGATCATGAAACCAATAAAAAGTTTAATTTAGGAATTGATTAGCTCTTATCACAGTTCATATTTTAAATCAGACTTTCAACAGATATTCTTTTTTTGAAGAATGAATCACACAATAAATGGAAAAGAAAAGAATCTAGGAAGTTGTTTTTTTTTACACAGTTACATGTACACATTTATGCATGCATACACACACCTATAAACAGGTAGTCCAAAAGAATATTTAGAATGAGGTTATGTGATCAAACAAGGCAAGAAAAAGAGAGGGCACCAAAGAGCCCCTTGAGATGTGACAGCCAGACACTTTAAAGTTTGGTTACACCAGGAACAAGATAGAAACGATGGCCCAGGACAAGGGACTATGGAGATCTAATGTTGGTTGTTTGTCAAATGTTTTGCTTTCCATGTTTTAGAGATGAAGATAATTTACTTCCTACTCCAAACCTCCAGCTGGATGACAGGGGATGGGAGTGGGCAGGGTTTCAACCTTTTACCATCAATAAGTCCAAACGACAGTCCAGCGCACAAACTGCACGACCAGTCAGGCCCATACACCAAAATGGGTTGTCATACTGTACGTACACAAGTATGTGATAAAATACAGTTTGAGAGCCTGCGCTGACAAAATCTAAGTGTTTTTGCATTATTGCTTCCAATACAATTTATTTATCAATGTAATATCAATATAATTGTAGTAAATGTATTAATATGAGTAAATTAAAATCATGAGATCTGTGAATGAGTTGTTTAAACAGCATGGTGGCTACTATAAAGAGGTCTAATAGTTCGAATCCTGAGTGTGAATGAGTTGTATTTGCTGACCTCCTAAAAGAATCCCAGATACCAACTCCGCCCTCCCCCCATGTCCATTAAAGAGCTTGAGAAAGCTTATAACATTATGAATGGGGTATACAAAAGTAAATTTTTAAAAATAATAATCAATTTTACTATTTAGTGTCCACTTACTGTTGGACTACCCTGAATATACAACAAAAGTTACAAATATATAAGATAACATATAATTACTCTCTAATGGTTGGAATTGGTTTCTTACTTTTGATTTGTATTTGTCCAGATGTGTATTGAGAGTGAAGATGAAGAAAGATGACATTGATGACATGGTACTGGTAAGTGCCTGCAATAGCTCTCGCCGTCTGGCATGAGGAAGGTTCTGGAATCTGACCACATCCTCTGTCAAGCGGAGCAGTGTCAGCAGAACCAGCTCAGTCTGTGTTTCCTGAAACATTGGTAACATAAAAATGACATTGTTCTCTCCCTTTGTTGTCTCGTAATTTTTCCCTAATAGGATCTAACATCTTATCTAATTTCCTAATGGAATCCAACATCTTATCTAATTTCCTAATGGAATCCAACATCTTATCTAATTTCCTAATGGAATACAACATTTATCTAATTTCCTAATGGAATCCAACATCTTATCTAATTTCTTAATGGAATCCAACATCTTATCCAATTTCCTTATTGGATCCAACATCTTATCTACTTTCCTAGTAGGATCTAGGATGTTTATCTAGTTTCCTGATGGGATCCAACATCTTATCTAATTTCCTAATGGAATCCAACATCTTATCTAATTTCCTAATGGGATCCAACATCTTATCTAATTTCCTAATGGGATCCAACATCTTATCTAATTTCCCAATAGGATCCCACACTTTAATTTGCGTTTTAAAGAATTCAAAGATGATGATTATATCCTATGTGTAATCAATATAGTTATGCATGTTAATTAAAGACTTAAATTCTACTATGTCATTGGTTTCCCTGGATGATTCAGGCAACCCATTCCATGCTCTAATGGGACATTGAAAAAGCAAAGTTTATTTTATATTGGTGGACATAATTACTGATTGTCAATTAAATTAAGTTACTAACAAGATGAATGATTGTTAGTGTTTCCAAAAAAAAATAATTTTTTTTAATTTCTAGGATTTTTTTTTGTATTTTTAAAGACAAAAAAAAAACAGCACTAATATATTGTTAGATGTACTTAAACCTTGTTAAGTTTTATCCTAATGTAAATGCATAATACTTCTAAAGATACAAGGAAACAGATGAGTTTTAATGTTTTTCTTAAATTAGTAGGAAATCATAAGATTTCTTCTTAAGCTTGGTAATTAAATGGTATATTATAAAGAATATAGCAGAACCAAGTAAAGATTTCACAAGTAAACAAAAGAAAATAGAACACAATGTGAATGCCAGTACCCCGTTTCGACAGAGAACAGTGAAATCTGTAAAAAGATTATCCCACAGCTGAGGCCACTCTCTTTTCATTAATTCCACTAATATTCTTGAGACACCATCTTTGATGTGCTGTTCTTCCTGAAGGATGTCCTTGGTGCCCTGTGAGGATAGGTACATATTATAATTAAATGGTTCAAGAAAACTTAGAATAATTTCAGATTCCACTCAAGTTAAGCCTCACAATTCAGCAGGTTTAATACATCCATTAGCATAAATTAAAAATGAAAAACTTTTGTAAACAATGTCCCACAGAATGAGAGTATTCTTCTTCAAACAATCTGGTTGATCTTTCAATAGTGCAAACAAACAGAAAAGTCAATTTGACAATAAGTTACGTTACAGAAGTACAGTTTCTGTGAATAGTTTAGGTTTGAGCTGTTACGTTTTTGTCAATAGTTTAGGTTTGACTAGTAAAGTCTCTGTGAATTAACAAAATGAAAAAAAAACAAAAAAAAAACATGTTCCTCAAAATTTAACTTTTCTTCATAAATAAAATTCAATTCATTCATGTTTACCAAGCATACATAAAGATATTATGCATAACAATATACTACTAACAACCATGCAACACTTATATTTATTTTACTTATATTCAGAATACATCTGTGACTTATGTCTGTCCGTCTCCAAGCCATCAGTTACATTTCTTTTGTCTAAACACAATTGCCACCTTTATTTAGTCCTGACTGAGACATATCACACTGCACAAAAATTAGACTGATGGCCATGACTTTTTTTCCTATGCTATGCCTGCAAATCATGGACTCTTTATTCCAGAAATAAGAGAGTAGGATCCTAGCCATGGAATAATAATAATAATAATAATAATTTTATTTATAAAGCGCTGTTAACAAACAAAATGTAGGTTCGGGGCGCTGTAATAACATTACAAACACAAACAAGAGACATGACAAACTAATCTAAAAAAGTTCTAAACAGATAGGTCTTAATGTTCTTCTTAAAAGTGGTGTTGCATGTTGTCTGTCTGAGATCAATGGGGAGTGAGTTTCAAACCTTTGGTCCGTGAACTGAAAAAGCATGCAGACTGTAGCTTTTGAGGGAGATGAAGAAGCTATTGAAGGATTATAGCTATCACCCATAAAGAACTCATCACAAATAAAGAAAACAAAAACAGGATCACAATACCATCATGTCCTTATGATAACATTCTGACCACTGTCAATAAAGTCCTATACCACAAGATCCACAGGGCTTGCAATGACCTTTCTGCAGGTAACAATTTCAGATAAAAGAAGTAGAGGCAGACAAAAGAAGTGATGGGAAGACAAGATCAAAGAATGGACCATGTTATCCATGAAAGAGACCTAATACTGGCAAAAGAAAAGATGGTTCAAAAGACTTCAGGAGAGGTGAAAGTTAATCCAACTGATCCCCGGACATGTTTTATCCTTCAACTGAAACTCATACTAAATCTTTTCAAGTTGTATTGCAAAATAGGTTTCAACTCATATGGTGCTTTCATTACATTTTAATTCATTTATTAAACTCCATTTGAGTGAGGGCTTGAGAGGCTTAAATCCTCTCTAGCAAAAGCCCTGGACAGAAGCCCTGCTGTCTTGCGTAGTGCATAGGCGTCACCATACAGGTCGAGAATTTTTGGTTTCCCAGACCTGTGGAGGCGGAGATCAGCAAGTCTGGGGCAGTCAAACAGAATATGAGGCACGGTTTCCTCCTCTTCCCCGCAGCAGGGGCACCGTGAATCGAAATTTGGCCATAGCCGTGAAAAGTATGAGCCAACAGGACAGTGGCCTGTCCTGCACTGTGCTGTAATAGCTTGCTCAGGCCAGGACAGCCTCCACCACGGGGAAGTGCGGTCAGGGCGCCTCATGCGCTCCCAGACTCCAAGGGCTTTTTGGGACTTGTCCCAGCACTCAAACCACTTTCCATTTCAGTTTTTTTAATTATAGCCAGGGCATGGTGAAAACTTACAGCCTGTTCAGTTGGTGGAATTTGCCCTCCCTGGTGTCTGCAATAGTGTTCCCAGTCACACCTATTTTAATTCATATTAATCAACAATAATCTCACCTGATCCACTAATTTGAATACATTTATCTTTAAGTCTGACTTGTCTGCTGGACTAGCTTCTTGCCACCGATATCTAATAAACAAAAAAAAAAAAACAACATTTTACTTAGATGATGTATATTCCCTTCATCTCTACTACTAAAAGTTCCCTTTCAGTCTATAAAGCAGGTGATGTAAAGGTCATCTCTGTGGCTGATGGTTACAAGGGTGTAATGTGGTCAGAACAATGACCAACTGCCTTTACTTTTCCCCAACTAATGCCAGGTACCATTAAAGCTGGGCAAACTAAAAAGCACCTTAAAGATCCCCTAAAATTAAAAATCCAAGAATTCACCTAGATTCCAATCCGAGACCCATATAAACAGATAGATGATCTTCCACATCATCAACACCATATATCAAATGATATGATAGGGGTATTTTACTCCTCCATTACACCAAGATTCAACCTGGAATCCCTCAGTTCAGAAATCAAGCATTTAACCACTCAGCCACCAATTTATACCAACTAGATGACCCTAATTAAATGTAGAATTCTGTCAGTGCCAAACACAAAACACTTAGCTTTTTTCTAAATTACTCACTTGATGAAATGCTCAACTACTTGCAAGCCAAAATGTCGAACAAAAGAAGAATTCTTCTTCTCTGCTAAATGGAGTCCATATTGAAAACTCTGTTTGGAAGTTTCTTTGAATTCCTCACAAATCTGCATTAAAATTTACTTTTTTTTAAATTTTAAGCAAAAGAAAATATTTTACACATTCCAGAACCAAAAAAAAAACAAAAAGTGGCTTAAAGACCATCCAAACAATATTTCATATTAATTATACAATATTAGATTTGTTTTCATTAAAAAAAAATTAATTGAAAGTAGACTAATTTTAATTTTTTTTTTACATTATATCTAAGTAATTCTAAAATTATTTTAATGTTACAGCTAATTATGATGTTTGTTTCTGGATGTGTGCAAAGATTGAAATGTCAAACCTACTGCATGATGACAGGGATGGCAGTAGGCAGGTTTTAACATGGAGCCATAGTGAGAACAGACAGAAGATCATGCCACATGACCAGGCAGGCCCCCAATTAGTCAATTCAGAGACAAGGTATAAAGTGACTATTTGTTGTAATAAATGTGGTGGCAGACTCAGCTATTCGATGCTTTCATATATGTTTATGGCATTATACGAAAAAGTATATAATTTTTTTTATCAAGTGTAATCAAGCAAATGCACAATTCATTTTGGCTTTATCAATACAGGTGAAATCACCCTAAACTCACTATCTATAGCATAACTATTCAACATGTACTATGGCTAAAAAAATATTTATAAGATTAGGGTTGGTTGAAAGCAAGATAGAAAAAAAATTGGCTAGAAATAAAGAAGGAAATGTTGGTAGCAAATAATTGAAGACTGAAATTTTAGAATATATTTTTCTTTAAATTTAAATAATACCTTATGTGCTATTTGGCGTTCTTCATTCGTTGCAAGCGGATTCATCACTTTCTCAACAGCATTGATTAAAGAGTGAATTACTTCAAGATGGGCTGATGTAAGTGCCATTCTTATCTTTGAAATAAAACTGAAATATTCATAAATGGTTAAAGAATATGTATAGCTAGAGTATTGGATTAAATGATGTATTCAGCAATTTGAAGTGTATAATAACTTACATAAAGACTGTTATGTTTACATGCTTGTAAGTAAAGTAACAATATATTATTGTCCTTATAAATGGCCAGTTTGGTTTGTTTTTTTTAAATATATATATATATATAATAATAATAATAATCTTTATTTTCCGTAATATATATATATTAACAAAAGTAGTTTCACATTTACTTATGTTGAAAAACATCAAATCTAATTTTTTTTTCATTCTATTTTCTCAAGTTGAAAAGTTTTCCAAATATGCACACAGTGAAATAATGAAACAATAAACAACTCAACAGTTACTTAAACTTGAAAAGATTGAATGCAGACAATAACCCTGAGACAGAATATAGAGTGAAATTTTTAACCAAGCTGTTTGCAGTCACAGTTTATGCAGATGTAGGAGCATCACAAACTCTTTAGATTTAGATTTCTGTATAATTTTCAGAATATGAGAAAGGGCAATATAAGAACATGTTCAGCTGACCTGCAGATTGCTGTGACAGAAACCTTAAGAGACATCTAATAGATGGTTTGTGCTAATATAAAATATATTACGTCATTGTTTATTGCTTATGTTATTGAGTGAACGTAAAAGATAGAGCGGAAATAAAAGAGTTCTCTAATGTCTACCTTAATGAAGACAAGTCTCGTTATAGTATTTATTGTTAAATTGTAAAGTCTATAGTAGTTTATTAATCTGTGACAACAGAACATGGTGTCAGAAGGGTCAGATATTGTGATCTGGTGTCAGAAGGGTCAGATCTTGTGATCGGAAGTGGCCGAGTTGTTAAGATTCCTTCTAGATATCAGTAGGCTCTATTAAGAACTTTAAAAGGAAGGATGTGCTAATATAAAATATATTACGTCATTGTTTATTGCTTATGTTATTGAGTGAACGTAAAAGATAGAGCGGAAATAAAAGAGTTCTCTAATGTCTACCTTAATGAAGACAAGTCTCGTTATATTATTTATTGTTAAATTGTAAAGTCTATAGTAGTTTATTAATCTGTGACAACAGAACATGGTTTATGGATATATTATATGTTTTCTGAAGAAATGGAGACAATAACGCCATTATAGCCTGCTCAGCAACAAAAGCCCAAGGAACTTTTTCAATATCTTGCTAGTAATGTTAGGTCTACCGCATTCCCTTTAGAATTTATTAATTTCCTAAAGAATGCTGATGAAAATGCCAGTGAGTCGCTTCTGGTGAAGAAGCTTTTCCAAACTCAAATTCTCAAAACCTACCAAAGGTCAGTAATTTCACCAAGATTGGCAAGAATGATTTGATATTTAGCAATTTTATATATTAAATCTCCAATAAGTAGAGATATTAAATTTCAAACAGACTTTGTTAAGAAGAAAGCAAGAAAGACCCAGTTTTAAATTATTCTCTGTCATTATAAAATATTAATGGTAACTGATTTTGGTAAAAATTAGTTTTATTACTTTGTATTTTTTTTTATTATAGATATAGCTTTGAATGTAAGTTAGTACAATAGTTCTGTAGTGAAGTTATGTTCTGATTTGCTTCCTATGTATATTGTATAAATGATGATATAACTATAACCATCTAATCTAATTAGTAGAAATAGTGAAGTTGTTATTCTGTTATTCTAACAACAAAAAAAATTAGAAGAGGGTTCTGGCAAGCATATATTAATTGGGCCTCGCGATTCATAAGGATGGCATGAAAGAGTTACTCACTGACTTCACTGAATGATAAACTCTACACTCCTAACAGAGTAACACTAGTAACAATGACATTGTTACTTAAAGTTACTGTAGCTGTTAGTATTAGTTCAATTAATTGCAGCATTGTACTAAGCATTGACTACTCTACTGAACACTATACAGTTTTCTAAGTAAGAGAGACAGTCTACTGAGTAGACTGAGTAGTACTGTGTAATACTATTACTATTATATTATTATTAGTGTAACTGTAGTAGTGTTGTGCTGTCTGTAGTCTACTACTAGTTATGTAGATCTAGTCACAGACTGACACTGTGATGTGATGACTGTGTATGTCACAGTGTTATAAATGTGTCACTGCAGATCACTCACACTGTGATCACTCAGGATCACTGTGAGTGTGATTAGTGTATTACACTACAGTGATTAATAACTTTGACTGTGGACCATTGACTTGGCTGACTGTCAAACAAACAGTTTCGATTTAAATACTTAAAAAAATACTTTTTAAAATAGTTTAAATAGCGCAACAAATGAACAATCACTTCAACTTCAACACTTGTAATAATTTTTACTACTTTAATTACTAAATTAGTAACTAAGTAGAATCTAATACTTAACCCTAAGACGACTAAGCCTAAGTAAAAGTAAGTCTAAGACTACTAAGACTAAGTTTGAAGAGTACTCAGACAGTAAAGTAAAGACTTAGCCTAAGTCTGACTTAGCCGACTTAGTCTTAGAGTCTTAGTCTAGTAGACTAGACTAGTCTCACTAGTGGCGACTAGTCACTAGTCTAGTCTAGTCTAGTACTCTTAGTAGATCTAGTCTTAGACGTCTTAGTCTTAGTGACAGTAACTTAGTCTTACTTTAGATATAGAATTAGAATAGATCTACTTAGACTCTACTATAGTTTTAAAAGCGTAAAACAAAACCTTACTTTTACCTACTATTATCTAGCCTATGTCTACATAAAAAAACAACTAATTAATTAGATCTAAATATAATCTAGAATGTAGAATCTAGGTCTAAAACTAGATTTAAATCCAAAATCTAATGTCAACAAACCGGCGATAGAAGATGGAAATTCTAGATTCTATTTTTTTAGTTGCACAATAAAATATAAAAATAATAATCTATGTATATATACTATATACTGTATAGATTATAGATCTAGGATAATACGAAACAAAAAGTAGAACAGATACAGTGGATTTTTATGTCCTTATTCCACTGTGATGATGGTGATAAATTTAGGTTTACCATTTTAAATCATAGATCTTCTACTAGGTTCTAGATCTAAATATCTATAACAAAGTGAAATTAAATTTAGATTCTAATAATTAGACTTTTTTATTAGTTAATATTCTTATATTGAAATTAGCCCTTTTTACCTTTTATCTAATCTAGTTCTACTAGTAAGTACTAGTACTAACTTCTAGTTCTAAAGACTAACTATGATTTACTACTAAACTAAAAGTAAAGTTATAAAAGTACTATCTATCATTATGATTATCATCTAGTATCTATATTCTATAATCTACTAATCTAGATCTAGAATAGAGTTAGACTAGAGTCGTAGAGACCTACTACTAGTACTAGTACTAGACTCTACTAGTTACATTGTAACTAGTATTAGATATATAATTAGAGTCTAGTAGTAGTACTAGTACTAGGTAACTAGTAGATCTACTAGACTCTTAAGACTAATTATCTAATACTGTAATAGTAAAATTTAAAATAGAGATCTAGTCATTCTAGTTAGATGATGTCGATAGATTAGATCTAGACCTAGTCCTAGTAGATTGAGATTCTAATTCTAACTAAATTGATTAAAATTGTAAATGATAATCTTAGACTTAGACTAGACTATTAGTCAGATAGGACATCATAGAATCATAGGTCTAGAGTCTAGACTGTAGTGTAAGTGTAAGTCACTGTACTACACTACCCTAGTGAGTCGACTTACGACTAGTTAGATCTAGTACTACTACTAGTAACTACTAGATGATAGATCTAGACAATCTAGTACTACACTAGAGTCGACTAGACTAATTACAATTTACATTATTACTAGTACTAGTAGGTCTAGGTAGTACTAGGAGGTGACCTAGGTCTAAGTCTAGGCCTAGCCCTAGGTCCAAATTGACCAAATCTAACTTGAACTTCTAAAAAGTCAGTCAAAGTGCCTTCAAGTCGACCAAGTCATTCTTTAATTAGTCTAAGTTAAAGTTAAGTCCTAAATTAAAACTTAGGTCAGTAAAGTTTAAAGATAAAGTTGATAAAGTAAAAAGTAAGTTTTGAGTTTTGTTTTGTTTTACATGTTTCGGAAATTCCTTCAGAGTTGAAGATAGTTATTTCCTAGTCCAAACCTCCTGCAGGACGACGGGGGATGGGAGCGGGCATGGTTTGAACCCGGGACCATCGATAAATCGAAACGACAGTCCAGCGTGCTAACCGCTCAACCAGGCAGCCATCTCTCTAGATCTCTAGATGATAGATCTAGTAGATCTAGTCAGTAGTGGCTTGTGTTACTACTAACTAGGCACTAGCTAGATATACTTTCTTTAGTCACACTGACTTAATTAACTTTAAGTCTTAACTTTAATTTTAATGTCTTTAACTTTAACTTAGTTACAACTTATAGACTTAGTCTTAGTGACTTAGACTACTTGGGCTAAAGTTAAAAGCTTAGGTCACTAGTGACTGTCAGTATAAGTACAATAAGTACAGTATTACATCAGTAAAGTACCTGCAGACTGTATTAACTATGACTGTATCTATGCTACAGTGTAGATCTCTAGTGTAGAATCTAAAGATACATAGAATAGATTATATAGATATAGGAAATATTGTGGTGCATCACCTTTTGCCATCGTTTGCAGAGCAGTTTATGTTGAATTTATATCTTAAAAAAATGTATTCTTACACTGTTTCAGGAGATAGGGGGGAGGGGGGGACATTGCTTCCCAGGGTTTTTGCCAAAAGTTTGGTTACTATCTTTTAGGTTAGGCTATTGAAACACCTCTTTCTTCTACAACTGATTTAGAAGAGAGTCTATCAGTCATTCCACTTTGTGTTTATTTATTCCCAAAGGTGGCCAGAGAATCTTCTGTATGTTGATAGTAAAGTAAAGTACCTCGTTCAGACTTGCAATGTATGGTGGAAGATGATGTGAACTTCAATAACCAACTGCCTTTACTTTCCCCAACTAATTCATTGTAGTTGGGTGAACTCAAGGGTTTCTTAAAAATCTCAAAATTCGAAATCCCATTCTTCAATTATATTCAAACCTGAAACCCCTGATTCAGAAATTAAGTACTTAACCACTCAGCCACCATTGCCCTCTGTATGATGGGCGAAATAAGGTGTTATCATGTTTCTGGGGCTGAGCTTCCAAGTGTCATAGTTAAGCTTAAAAGTCTTTGCGATTTGCATCTAAAGACCCAGGCGGCACATTTTGCTCATGAATGTCGAATTAGGATATTCTGTTTAGCTAGGTGTGGTAGATCTTTTTGGCAGTAAGTTAATCTTACAGCATACCAAGGAGTGAAATCTGTCACAGTCTGTCTTACCTTGAAGACCTCTCCCAAATCTTAAAAATTATAAGTAGGCAAATAATTGGAAGATGACCAAACATTTTATCGTCTAAGCAGAAAAAAGTGGCCAAATGAACTGGACAACACATGTTTGAATCTCTTTGAAGACTAGGTTTTACAGCTTCATAATTTTAATGGCCTTCCTGACAATAAATTGGAAAGGACACTTGTGCTCATTAACTTTCTGCCATAGAATCAGACGAGCCTTACATTATCTGCCAAATGAATCCCAAGGACTGAAATGAGATTTTTGCTTATAAAAAAATCTTCAAACTTGTGGCTTGTAATGTTATGGTTAGAGATTATATTAGTTTAGTTAGTTAAATATATTTTGTGTATGGTTTTAGCGACAGTGAAAGTAGTGACGTAGAGAGACAGACTAATGACGCAGTAGACTTAGAGCGACAAGAAGGATGAAGATGGCGGTCTTCTTATAGTAGAATTAGGAACTAATAGATTAATGAAATAAGTGAACGAACGACATAGACTGCGTCCTTTTGAGTCATGATTAAATTGTTAAAGCTACTAGCCAGAGTTATTGAGTGTTTTCGTATTATCTGTTATTTGGTGTCCACAAGCTCACATTGAATTACCCGGAACAAGACAAATATCTACAAACAGTGAAACACACCTTTAACAGATTTGGAGAGACAGACTAATGACGCAGTAGACTTAGAGCGACAAGAAGGATGAAGATGGCGGTCTTCTTATAGTAGAATTAGGAACTAATAGATTAAGGAATAGGCTAGAGGATGACGTAGACTGTGCCCTTTTGATGATTAAACCTTGTTAAAAGTTACCAATTGGATTTCTTTAGTTAATCATAGTTTTAGTCTGTTTCTGTGTGTTCAAAGAACTCACGTTTAAAACAGTAGCTACATTGACTTCATTGAGAGTGAAGTACCAAACAGAACAGCACAACACCAGAACAGTTTTTTAGTACATTACATTATTCATGAAGTTAAAATTTTTGTAGAAGAATAATATGACTGCATGGGATGGAAATAGGAAAGGTTCAAACATAGCTCCATAGTGACAGTCCAAAGCACGTACACCACACTACCAGGTATCATCCATTCTATAAGATAATGCAGGTGACTTCTTGTCATAAAAAATATGTACTATCACATTATATAATAGATACAAGTATACAATCATTTCCACATATAAATCTTTTATTTAAACATTTTTTTTCTTTTTCACAGTCTAGTTTGCAGGACCTCAATTTTTTACTTGATTAAAACTTAATGAACTGTTAATGGGAGGAAATGCGTATGCCAAAGTATGCTGTGCCTCTCAGTGTCATAGGAACAGTGGCGGGATGTACAGTATTACTGAAGTAGGTTTTATGATGTTTGCTTATAATCTTTTGACATTTTGTTTTTATTTCTATGCCTAAAACATTAAACAATTTCTTTTAATCTTTAATCTGAGCGATAACATGCTTGGCTTTTGAACCTGGGGTCCCAGGTTTGAATTTTTATTTCGGGATCCTTGGGCGCCTCTGAGTCCACCCAGCTCTAATAGGTACCTGACATTAGTTGGGGAAAAGTAAAGGCGGTTGGTCGTTGTGCTGGCCACAAGACATCCTTGTTAACCGTAGACCACAGAATCAGATGACCTTTGCATCATCTGCTCTATAGACCACAAGGTCTGAAAGGGGAACTTTTTAGTTTCTTGCATGTCTCCCTCCACCTCAAGTTTCACTTTCCTATCAGCTCAATGACAACAGACCTCCTCATGATTACGTAAGAATCTATTCGGCCTATGCTATACAACCAAATTATCCACCTAGTTGTTTCATACTCATGATTAAATCAGAAACATGAACGTACACTCCATAGCAAAGGAATTGTTCAAAACATTTTGTTCAGTAGATTTGTTTTGTCTATTTATGATGTGTCTTTTATGTGGCTTCAGTCTGCATCATGTTTACTATCGGCACTATATAAAATTTAATTGTCATCATTATTGCTAATAATTGTTTTTTATCTTTCAGAGATTATATGGGTGGGCCAAGATACAGAGGTAACGAAAGAATTGCAGGAAAAACAGTTGTGATAACTGGAGCCAATACGGGTATAGGAAAAGAAACAGCTAAAGAGCTAGCTAGAAGAGGTAAATCTCAAGATATTAGTTATTATTATAGCTTTTATATAGCACTACTTTCATGCTTATAGCGTGCTCAGAGCCCTTTGGTCCAATCTTATTTGTGGACCAGTGGGGGGAGGGGGTATCTAGGAGATGGTTTCCCGTGCTGCCTTTGGGCGCTCAGTAAACACAACTCTGCCCGAGTCGGGTGTCGAACCTCGAGCCCCCTTCTAGGTAGCCAAGCAAGCCAAGCTCAAGCCGCACTTAGCCTCTCGACCAAGTTGGTAGAGTACCAATCAGAAAATGACCTTGGCTAAACTTATTTAAAATGCTTTCATTTGGAAATGTTCAAAATTATGGGGTCAAGTTTGAGTCACAGAGTATGTAGTAACTTGATCTCAATACCTGCTACCACAGCCTGTTTCACATGTTTCTGATATTCCTTCAGACTTAAAGATCATTACATCCAAGCCCCAAACCTCCCAAAGAACAGTGGAGGATAGTGATGTGGAGGATTTGAATTCAGGACTGTCGAGATGACTGTCCAGAGAGCATGACGAAGTTGACACAGAAATATATATAGTAATTAGTCCATCTCAGTTCATTACACTTAAGTACTTGTTGAATAGGAGAAGACTAATAAACTATATCATGAACATTAAAAAGTGTTGACCTGTTTTAAAACACTATCATAGATTAGAAAAGTTTTTTTGTTTTTTTTCATAGAAAATCAACATATTGCTACATTTCATAATCTCATTGCTTCTAGAAAGAACATCATTATGTTATAGTGTTCATTTATCCTGACAATGATAGTAGACTTTGAACCAGGGGTTGAGCTGAAGGCAAACCAAGAGGCACAACCTTCTACCCTGAATATCTTAGTATGACCTTAAAGCGCTAATTGTTAAAAACAATTTCTCTCTTATTCTCAGGGGGTCGTATAATACTGGCTTGTAGAGACATGGACAAGTGTGAGCTTGTGAAAAAAGAAATCATTTCAGAAACATCCAACAAAAGTATAGAGTGCAGGAAATTAGACCTGGCATCTTTGGACTCTGTCAGGGCTTTTTGTGAAACTATAAATGCAAGTAAGTATTTGATTAAAAAAAAGTCACAACATTTTCATAGCTGTATCCTCCAACGTTAGAATATCAGAATCATTCAACATTATAATATAGAGTCATTTCTAATGAACAATCGATAGAAATATCTTTCCTTTCAGCAATATATTTAGATTAATCAACAATTTATGGGATACGTTGGTGGAAACATTAAATGTTTGGCTACGGAACTGAGGGGGATCCCAAGTATTAATATTGGGATGACTTGAATTTTGAACATTAAAGGGTCTGTACAAGTTGCGAGCCTGTTCCCAATAGGCAGAGTATTCAGAGACTCTGTCAAGTGACAACCCTGGTGGATACAATACAACGCATACATTAATAAATGAGAACTTTGACTGACATAATATTTGGATACATTCACATTCTACATTCCTGACTCATACGCTGAGTGTGTACACTCATTTAGAGTATAGGGGCGCTGTGAATGAGTGGTTAAACATTAGGCTTCCAAACCTTGGTTTCTGGGTTCAAATCTCGGTGAAGACTGGGAATTTGAATTTCTGTTGTTTTTTTTTTGGGTGCCCGAGTCCAACCAACTCAAATGGGTTCCTGACATACATCAAGGAAGTAAAGGCAGTTGGTTGTTGTGCTGACCACACCCTAACCCTTATTTACTGTCAGCCATTGAAATAGATGAGCTTTAGATCATCTGCTCCCATAGATCACAAAGTTGTAAAGTTTGCCTTCTACTACCCTCTTCAATCCAGCCTTTAAGAAGTACTAATGTAAGTACTAATGTAATGATTTGATTTCACAGCAGAGAGCCATTTAGATATACTTATCAATAATGCTGGTGTGATGATGTGCCCCAAGATGCTGACAGAAGATGGACTAGAGATGCAGCTTGGTGTAAATCATTTTGGTGAGTCTGATGCTGTTGTCATTCTAGTGGACGGTGTTGAAAATGCTATGCTGGTATGTGTTGGTGCTGAATTGTCTGCGTTTCACCTTAGTTACACCCCCCTGTATGCTTATTTTATTTTGTTGGAATGCTTTCATGAACTTAATGATATGAATGAGGGAAGAGACAGCATGAATATCATTGTTGTTGATGTGAATTTTGAGTTTTCTAAGTACTATCTTCGTTTTGAACTACAGTTGTTATTTGGTTCATTTTGATGTTTGTGGTTAAATCAGACTACTTGAAAGAATCCACCACATCTAGAACTAATCCTTATAGATAAGTTGAAATCGGCATTTTTAGAATTTTTTATTGTCCTGGTTCATACACATCTCTAACACTTTCTAGCTGCCAACTTTATTAAAAATTTTATTATTTCTTGTGTTAGGACATGCTCGTCAAGTGCAAATGTTCACATTTTAACTCTTCTTCCTATAGGCAATTGATCTGTTTAAATATTAAGTAGGAACATGTTGTACTGCTTTGTAGTTTTAAGTGATTAGATCCATATGTGCTGTATTAAGATTATTAATAAAAAAAATAGGCATAGTATAAGAAGCTCATAGCATTACTCATACTGTTATTTTTCAGCAATTTGAAAACAGAAGTTAAATCTAAAAAGAAATGCTGTAACACAAAATCTGAAAACAATTTTAAGATGTCATAGAAAAAACAAGTGGCTAATTTTAAGATATTATTATAATTAATTATTGAAGGAGACCCTGATGCAGTAATTGCAATAGCTGGTACACTGATATAAGTTGTTTTTCTATTACTACCAAGCTACACATTTTCTTAAAGACTGAAAATTATTTGAGAGAAGTTATAATAATTGTTTTTTTTTTGTACATTTCCTTTGTTTTATACGTCTTCAACACTTCTTCTTCTAGCCAGCTTTTTGCTGCTGAGCTGTCAGCTCTTTTGCAGACTGTGCCAAGGAAAAATAGTCTGCTGTTCTCTTCAGTTGTTCAGCACTGCCATACAGTGTTGGTTATGTTGGGCTGTAGTGGTAGTAGGGTTTGCATAAGGCAGATTAAAATAAGACATTCAAATAGGAGAGTGGAGCAAGTATTTGAAGCAATGTTATTCATTTATTCCTTTTATTCATGCTTATTTTATTTTTTTTTTATCTCCAGGTCATTTTTTACTCACAAATTTACTGCTGGATAAATTAAAAGCTTCTGCGCCAAGTCGCATCATAATTGTTTCAAGTCTGGCACATACGAGAGGAAAAATTAATTTTGATGATTTGAACAGTGCTAAAGATTATAGCAAAAGGGGAGCCTATGAGCAGAGCAAACTAGCTAACTTGCTTCACCAACGAGAGCTGGTGAAAAGATTAGAAGGTAATTTTTTTTTTTGCAGGTCATTATTTTGGTGAATTGAATGTATTTTTTTAAAATATTGTTTCAATGTTTTTTTACAATCATGAGAGTTGTTGTTTTTTGAAAACTTAGGTTACTGCCCCTTCAGAAAAAAATAAATAGAACTTGTTACTGGGACAGACAGTCATGTCATACATATTCCTTATCTTTTACTATATAACAAACAATAAAGAAAATTAAAATAAAATAGGCTTATACCAAGTTAACTTATCTGATTTCCCAGGCTTTTACATCAGCGCAGCTTATTTCTTTTCTGCCTCAATAGACAAGTTAACTATAAACTTATTTTGTTTTAATTGTTTGCCTTTTTTGTTTGTTTGTAGCTGATGAAGGCCTCATGGCCCAAACATCCTTCATTTTTACTTCCTATATACAGGGTTCGTAGCGCTCCTAAAAACTCCTAAAATCTCCTAAAAAATGAAAAGTCTCCTAAAATCCTAAAATTCTCCTAAAAATTGCCAGAATCCTCCTAAAATTTTGTCCTCTCTCCTAAAATTTTTACCCAATATTTTTTTTAAACATACTTTTGCTTATTTCTCGCTAAACAATGTGGGGGAAAACAACAGCGTAACCTGGCATTCTGATCGCTTGACGTTACGGACTAGCTGTGTTAATGAGCTGACCAGTGACGCGTCTACGCCGCCTTTCACCCACTTGTGAAGCGCGACCTCGTGATTGAAGATGACCTTGGCTCAAACAAGCATTTCACCTGGCAGTATTTTTCTGAAGGCAGCGTAGAAATGGTTGTTTTCATTTATAGTTTATAGTTACCAATAAAGATGCGCTAGATCTAGATCTAGTCTGTAGTGACTATTGTCTATAATTAGAACCTAACCAGCCTAATTTGTAGGCTACACCGGTCCGGGCCCTCCCTCACTTAAATCTTCATGTAAGAAGTTTGCGTGGAAAGTCCGTAAATCATCTATATCTAGGTCTAGCGTAGGCCTATCTAGATTTAGATCTAAGCCTTGACACAAGGAATTTTAGTCAATTTATTGATCTCAATACATCTAATCTAGTCCAATGTCTAGATTACTCTAGAAAAACGCTAGTTTCTAGATTTACGCTAAATCACTAGATCTAGAATCTAGTGAAGATAATTCGCACACAGCCGCGAAAAGTCCGCGAATTTTAGTGACTTAGATCTAAAGTCTAGATTTACGCTAGATTCAGTGAAGATAATTCGCACACAGCCGCGAAAAGTCCGCGAATTCTAGTGACTTAGATCAAGTGTTTAGATCTACTCTAGATTTAGCAAAAATATTTCACAAACAACTGTGAAAAGTCAGTAGAGTTATTTTGGTTCTAAAAGCCAGGGAAAAAATTGTGATTGAAAAAACAAAATGCTAATAGGTCTAATACCCCCCCCCCCCCCCATCCAAACAAAAAAACATTATTTAGTAAGCAAATGTCAACTAAACATACAAATAGGCCTGTATATTATAGGTCCTGTTTATGAGGGGGATTTAAGCGTAATTAATAAACATGATAAAACATTAGGCTATTACCTTAAATGCACACCATAACTCTAGTATCTATACACAATGGAACTAAAAATGTACATTTCCAACACAGAGAAGGCATGAAAGCATCTCTAAGAATGTTTTTAATGAAAAAAAAATGGAATAGCAACCTTTCTTTACTAATGTTTTTTTGCTAATTCTTTGGGAAAAAAATGGTTGTTTTAGGTTTTGGGATGACAGTCAAGTTGTTACTTGATTAAAAAATAACTTTCATTACATTTTCTGTGGACATACCACAGCGGATGACATTGTTTCTGTTCTGGGTGGGATGTAGGCAAGATATTTTCACAATAAACTAGCAATAATTGATTTGATAAATGCATAGTTTTATGTATGTTCTACAATGTATCACACAAATTGACAGGACACACACACACATATAGGGCCTATATATTTATAAATATCGGTATACATCATACATTTCATCCATAAAAAACGTCCTAAAATCTCCTAAAATTTTGTCATGGAAAAGTGCTACTAACCCTGTATATAAATGTTGATTCTATTTTTTATACTGTCATTCACCACTGCAGCAGTTAATCTTTTTATTTTTCTGTCTTCACAGGACTTTATGAATTGACTTTGTTTATTTTAACAAATACTTTTTTCAAAATCACCACAAAAATTACCACTCTAAATCATCTTGTTAGTGAAATTCTTTCATGTGAAATTGAATAATATAATAGACTGTAAAGTAGTCCACCCTATCTCTACTTTTTGTTCATCTTATTGGTTTGAATGAATCATCTTCCTCTAGGCACAGGAGTTACTGTGAACAGCCTTCACCCTGGAGTTGTAGATACAGAGCTGGGAAGACATCTACCCTTCACCAAATCATTGTTCTCAAGCATCGTACTGTGGCCTATAAAATTTATCCTAATGAAAACTCCTGTCCAGGGGGCACAAACTACAATAAGACTTGCAGTAGACCCTACTCTAGAGTCAGTGACTGGCAAATATTTCAGGTATTTACTTATGCTACCATAAAAAAATATTATCCACCTTAAAATAGGCAAGAAGACGTTTAGGAAAAAAAAATATTGACTTTATGAAGTTTCCATTTCATTATATGGAAAATTTAGTTTTAAACTTGAGATGACAAGAAAGAGACACTTTATAAACATTAGACGTTTCATGGTGACTTTTGCTTTGTACAGCTCTCAACTTCTCTCTGGGTTTCTTCTCTCTCACAAAAATTTATTTTTGAAAGTTTGTATCACTGCACAAAATATTTAAACACTCGACTTTATTCTAACTCTGCTGGTGGAGATGTAGCAATAAGATAAAACAATCTTTTGTTGTCTAATGAAGTGTAAGATCTTGTATTGATTCTGACTCTGTTGGTGGAGATGTAGCAATAAGATAAAGTAATCTATTGTTGTCCGATGAAGTGTAAGATCTTGTATTGATTCTACCGCATGAATCAACCTTTTTCTTACAATTAGCTTCTCATTTCTCACTTTCAAACTGACGAGACGTAACCATGAGCTTGAAGTCTCACAATTTGTAGAAATTATATACATTTATTGGTTTCTAATGCACTCTAAAGTTTAAAGTGATGTTAATAAGTTTTAAGTAAGAAATGTTTCTAATACTTTATGAATCAAAGAGCAAACGACCCCAGAGGCAGAAGGTAAACATAATTACCACTTATATCCTTTGGGCGTTTTTTTTTTAATGTATAATTTATAAACTAAAACTATTACTTCGATAAAGCACTGTAAACTCAATGTGTCCTGCTTTAGGATGGCTGCCTGGTCGAGCGGTTTGTACGCTGGACTGTCGTTTCGATTTATCGATGGTCCCGGGTTCAAACCCTGCCCGCTCCCATCCCCCGTCGTCCTGCAGGAGGTTTGGACTAGGAAATAACTATCTTCAACTCTGAAGGAATTTCTGAAACATGTAACACATTTTACAAGGTACAGTTAATGACCTGACCCAGAAGTTATCTCTTTAAATATTACTCCGCCAGCTACTGTCACAAATTGTTTCATCTGCTGTGCCTAAAGATTTTTGTTTTGCTTTTTGTTTAGTGACTGCGAAGAGAAAGCACCAGCTGAGCAAGCTTTAGACGACAATGCAGCTAAACGACTTTGGGCAATCAGTGAAGCTTGGACTGGTGCAAATGTTCAATAAGTTCTGTGATCATTGTTCATGCTAAATAGTTTTTTTTAAATTATGCAATAAAAACTTATTTTTTTTAAATTGTTGGAATGTAGTTTTGTTATATTAGAATTAAGTAAACACATTTTTTTCTCAATACTATTTCAAATTGTCAATATCTCATTTAAGACCTGCTTTTTATATAAGTATTGCTAATCTCTTCACAGGAAGAGAGATTTTAAAAAATAATCCATACTAGATATGGAAATGGAATACCAGCTTAACTAGCATTGTCCAATTTACAATCAAACACACACCAAAAAAAGATGCACATGATATATGTGCTTGAGTAAGTGCTTGAGTAATTCATTCCGTTGCGTTCCTCAGTAACAATAAATGGCCTTTAAAAACATTTCCCTTTCAATCTCTCTTTCTTAAGAGAGAAACTGACCACTGTCCAAATCTGATTGAACTGAGATGTAAAGGTGAACATTGCCTTAAAAAATATTACATTTTGGAAATGCAATAGTTCAAGAGATGGTAGCTGTGTTTTGAGTGATATAAAGTACTTTTTAAAATTTGTCTAATCAATGTCTTAGTGGCTTAAGTGGTATTAAAGATCTACCTGATTTATGAATTTGTGAATATGTACTATTTGCATTATATTTTTACCAAATTATTCAATTTTTACTGCCTTTACTATTTTAACTGTGAATAGTAACTGTATAGAATTTAGCCCTTGTTATGTAGAGGGAGAGTAATCCTTAAAGGATTGCGGGCACCACATGGCCTAAATTGTGCAGATGTGCCTAAAACCAAAACCAAAGATCTACCTGTGTTGGATCTAAAAATACATTTTCTTGGTCCAGAACAGACAAGCCAAAGAAAAAAGTAAAAGTAAAACTTTAAATCCTTTTTTTTTTAATGACATTTTATCGTACAGAAACATTGAAACATGATTTTCATGAAACTACCATCAGAAATCTAGTCCAGTATCAAACTTGAGAATGTCTATCTTGAAATCGTGGAACTAAAAGACATTTATTTATTTTTGTTTGAAAGAAAACTACCCAGGCATTAATGCATTGAAATAATTAACTTCAACAAGCCAAATATTTCTGCAAACTATATTAAGGATATAAAGGATATTCTATTTGATGGCAAGTGTATGTCTATTTCAATCAGTGGGAATAAATGTTAAGACATTGAAATGTTAAGATTAGTTCAATTTCCACTAAAACAAATTATGTACAGATTCACAATTTAATTGACTTCACAATGACATGTAGTTAATGCAGGAGAAACAGAAATGAACAATTAAAACTTGAAGTCTTTGTACTTCTTGGCTCCTTTGCCTGTGTCTTGTTGAGCTTTTTTACGTTTCTGAAAAGTATACAAAGAAAATTGTAAGAAAATAAAATAACAGACATTTTTTCACAACAAACTTTGAAAATGGGGACACAAAGAGATAAATTGGCCCTGACTACTAAATGAGGTTTGACAGAAGGAATTCTGCATCCCAAGAGTTTCAATAATAATAGGACCTCAGAGCAGTAAATACCATCTGGGAAGAGGCTGCAGACATTACGAGTGACTATCTCTATGGAAAAAAACTTGCTGCCCGGAGTGCCAAATGGCAATGAAGGGTCAAAGTAGGTAAAAAAAAATCTTGTGAACTTCATAAATTTAAGGTCTTGAAAACAAAACAGATCAAAGACAACTGAAACACATATTCTACTTAGGCCAGGTCACCAATTGAAAGAAAGTTATTTTGAAGTAAAAGTGAAATTCATATAATTTCACAATTCAATATTTGTATTTATCACAAGTATTTTTTAAACACATTAACCCATTCACTAGTGCCAGCTCAAATAATTCTATTTGAAAGCAAGCAGACTATAAAGCAATAATTCACTTAGATGTTGTGTACATAGTTGTTCATACCTAGATCTAATTCATGCCATCACCCTCTTAAACTTGACAGTCAAGCTTTATATCCCAAGGCTATCAATCATTATGACTAGTCAGAGGCGTCACTAGGGTGGGTGTCACCCGGTGCGGTAAAATCAGGGTGTCACCCCCCCCCAACGTTCCACTTATTCTTCAAATTCGTTGTTCAGTTGTTGTTTTTTTGCGCAATAATACAGTTCGTTTATTGCTGCTACACAAAGTTTAAATGAGTATCGATTATTTTTTTTCTTACATATTATCGTTAATCATTACATACATTAACATCTACGATTTTTTTAAATAGAAAGAAATTAAAAACCAACTGAGCATGCTTTCCTAAATAAAAATTAAACAGCTCTTAATGGAAACTTTTGAACATTATAATCACATATAGTGGTAGTTTCATGAGGACAACTAGTGAAAAATGCAACTTAATGAAAAGTATATTGATAGGTAAAAAAAAAATTTAAGAATTTTTTTAACATATAAAAGTTTACAATAATTTTAGAAAATAAATATTTAAATTTCCTTTTCAGGATTTCAAATTAGAAAACTTATTAAAAAAACCTTTAAACTCAATATATATTGCGACTTCGTTTTCAATGGACAGAATTGCTTGATTTGATTTCAAAAAATAGTTGTTAATTAATGTTTTAATGAGAGAACGTTGTTAGTTGATGTTTAATAAGAGACCGATATTAGTTAATGTTTGAATGAGAGAACGTTGTTAGTTGATGTTTAATGAGAGAAAGTTGTTAGTTGATGTTTTAATGAGAGAACGTTTTTAGTTAAATTTAGTTTTGCAAAGGTTACAAATAACACCTAGCAGTGGGCTGCATTGATATTAAATATGAATTCACTATCAGGCTTGAGTTTCTTAGTTGATTTTTAATGAGAGAACATTGTTAGTTAATGTTTTAATGAGAGAACGTTGTTAGTTGATGTTTTAATGAGAGAACGTTATTAGTTGATGTTTTAATGAGAGAACGTTATTATTTAATGTTTTAATGAGAAAACGTTGTTAGTTAATGTTTTAATAAGAGAAAGTTGTTTGTTGATGTTTTAATGCGAGAACTTTATTAGTTGATGTTTTAATGAGAGAACGTCGTTAGTTGATGCTTTAATGAGAGAACGTTATTAGTTAATGTTTTAATGAAAGAATGTTGGTAGTTGATGTCTTAATGAGAGAACGTTGTTAGTTAATGTTTTAATCAGAGAACGTTTTTAGTTAAATTTAGTTTTGCAAAGCTTCTTTTCACATGACGCCTTGTAAACATGCATTTGGCAAGAAACTGTTAAAGGTTTAATTCAAAGGCTGGTAGAGATTCGTTGTCGTCTTTCAAAACTTTGCTGTATTCTAGTATTCTAGTTTTAGTATTTCTGTTCACATATCTTGCCGTCAAACCCAATATAAAAGAGATTGATGCACTCAGTATTAACTTCTTGCTCTCTATTTGAATAGTAAATCTTAAGAATACTTTCCTGATATTTTCATATTGTTAAAACATATTTTTCTTTTGCATTAACATGCTAGTTTGACTTGAGAAAAGTTATTTTAATAACATTTTGAGCTAACGTTTCACATATTTCGTAGAGTAAATGTTTAAGTGCTCGAGCTTAGCCACCACTTTGAAAATAATTAACACTTTAATTTGAAGGTACTTTTGTGTTTAGTTTACTTTTTTGAGTACATCTGCCAATAAGAAAGTCAAGCAATGAAAGTTATGCATGTATTCACAGACAGCTGGCAATCATATTTGTGCTGCGCCTCTAGTGTTTGTATTTTCAGATAGACGGCAAAGATTTTCGCCGTCACACTTTCATAAAATCGTTCTTTCATGGGTCTAACAGCAACACCATGAGCACACCAGCGATTTGTTCATATGACACGCTATCATTAATTATATTATCCTATCTATTAGTATTAGTGGCAAAGAAAGAAAACCTTTTTTCTAGAGAACCAAGAAAGTATAATTAGAAAATATTTTCCGATTAAGAATTTGGACCACATGGCTTAAGTAAACGGTGTACACATCCATTCAAGTTTCTTTTCTGTTCTTCATTTATTACCGCCTGCACTTCTTCATGAATCCTTGACATTGTAGCTGCATTACCATGTCCCTGAGCTCATCATATCGATACGTTAAGCCCATCTCTTTTCAGTCGTTTTAAATTATCAGTACTGATACACCAGATTTGGCCCACGTTAAGAGGAATATAGTACATTTCTGTCATTTCAACATAACCATTGCTACTGTTAATATATCTTACAACTTCAGAGGTCTATGTTAGGTGTGCTGTAATACAAGATACCAGAGTACCTTGCAGCTTTTATGTCTCTCATCTCTGATAAGTATATCCCTTAAGTGGTTTGCTAAAACATTTATATATATTTTTGGTACAAGCTTGGAAAGTAACTTTTTTTTTATCATTTCTGACTTGCGATCGTAAAAGTTATTATTTCAGCACTGGCTCATATTTGGATAACATTTTCACAATCCCGAGAAAAAAATTCATTTTCAATGAAAAGTCTTCACAGTTCGCCACCATATACCAACTTTTTCTTTGCTAGAAACAATGCGATAGTAAGCAATCTATAATACAAGATATTCCTCTGTTTTCCCATCTAAACGTCAATCATAGCAATGACGTCCTTGTCAATTTTTGGAAGCTAAAGTCCTGCTCCCAAAATGTTCCTAATTTGAAAGCCTGATAAATGTTCTTCAGTCTTCTCTCGAGTTTCTCGTTGTGGACATGTCCACTATTTATCAGAGAAGAAAATCTTGCTATTGATGTTTTCCCATTTAGAATAATTTTATTCAACAATTTCTAAGCTTTATGATTTTGCTTCTGTCACATTTTAAAGTTGGTATTTTTTAATTATTTTTTTAAGTGCCTTTTTACACTTGGGTGTCACCCCCTATCGGGTGTCACCCGGTGCGGACCACACCCCCCGCACCTGCCTAGTGACGCCTCTGTGACTAGTTATGACCCATGAGAAGCTCATAGGTTATATATTTCACATTTACACTTGGTTTTTGAAAATTTTTTTTTCCTAACATAAAATAGTCGAACAAAAGCAAAATTAAAAATTTCAGCATGTTTTAGTGGCAATCCTGCTTTGACCAATATTAAGCTCAGTTGAAGCATACATTTTCAAAAAATTAGATTAAAAGGACAGATAAATTCTCAAGAAAACAAAATAGGATTTCCTATGTGCATTCTTGAAAACAAAAATGGTTGATACTTGGATGTGAAAATAGATTTCTCAATCCCCTCCATTTTATTTGAAATTAATTTACAGTAATCTCTCGACTTTTAGCAGCTACATGGCAGGCATTGAGGGAAAATTTAAGCAGACAAAGAAAGATGAATAAATAATATATATCATTAAGTCCATTCTTCTATACTTTTTACTATTATTAGCCCAATGCCAGTAAGAAGCAAGTAAAAATCTTTGATTTCACTTTCAAATGTTGTCATATTTAGCATTCTCTGTTTTTAATGTAAATAATATAGTAGACCCTGTGCATCCTTTTGGTATGAAAGTATGTGCATAAATGAAAACAATGTTGGCTGTTTTGTTATTAGTGTGCTGTAATGTATTTGTCAGAATAGGTGCCTAATAATATCATTTTCATATTGTGCATAAATTAAAAGTATTTTAAAAAATTATTCGCATGTATTAAACTGCACTGGAATGTACACCCACAAAATATGAGGGATTACAATTGCCTCAAGTCTAATATAAGTTTCAGAAAATGTTTTATTCATACTGTAATGTTTTACTAAAACCTAATTTAGATCAAACTTTTTTTTTTAGAAAAACTTTATGTCGATACATTCATACAAGCCAATACAGTTGATTCTAAAGCTCCCTAAATTTGTAACACAAAAGTAAAGATATTCTTGAAGTTATTTAACATTTGAAACTGATTATTCCTAGTATTAGTCTATGTCAACGTACTGTTAAGTTTGTGAAAATTAAATAAGTGTGAAATAGAAAGTGAAATACTGATTTTAAAAAATTTACATTACCAGCTTCAAATAGCATAAAGTTGAAATATTTTAAATGAAGAAGGATTAAATTTTTAAAAATGTTTTTATTCTACTGCATTATATTTGTGTTGTCCTTGGTTTATGCTATATTATTTTTGTCTCTATTGTTCAATTACCAGACCCTATTAATCTCTTTTCCTAAAATGTGTCACTTTCTTATATTTTCAAGTTCACTAGACTCCCAAAGCTGTTTAGTCAAATTCTGACTTGAGGTTTGAGCTGGCACATGAAGAGAACAATGGGGCTTGCCTTAGCGTTAATGACCAATGAGCTTACCCGTTGTTTCGCAGCATGTGCTGCCACCATGTCACTGAGGTCCTCCTTCTCCAGCTGCGATTGTTGCTCCCTGACTGTCTGTTCGTATTTGGCCTGCATGGCTGCTGTGTCCAAGTCCAGCTCCTCAGGATTCAAAGAGACTTCTACCGTTTCTGCAGATGCTTTGTCACCAGGTTTCTTCTGAACCTAAATGTTTTAAAAATTACATTATTGGTTACCAATTATTCAGAGACCTTGCAATCTATAGGGCAGATAACTAAAGGATGATATTTCTATGGACGATTGTTAACAAGGCCCAGTGTCATGTAACCAGCACACTAAGACCAACCACCTTTATTTTTCACAACTAATGTCAGGTACCCATTAGTGTTGGGCAGACTCTAGGGCGCCCTTAAAATCCCAAAAATGTTTCCCATTATTTAAATGAGACCCCCCCCCCCTCCTTTTAGAAGCATTACACTCAGCCACCATGCCCCAACCCCTAATTATTACAAAGGTAAATTTAATGCATGTCTCATTATGTTTTATTCTTTATCAACAACTAGACATGAATATGAAGAAATGATTTAAACTTACAGCTGATATATCATAGACATGAGCAGAGCCCATCATGGCGCCACCCACAGTTGTCTTCTTCTCTGGCAGAACTTGGTACAAGGCAGGTGTTTCTCCACCTTGGTCCATGGAGTCTTCAATTCTTTTCTTCCTCAACTCTATCTGGTCAGGTGTCTCCATACCCACAGGCACAGAGGTAATACCACCAGGGGTCATAAGCCTGTGGGGGATAGATACACATAGGAGGAAAGTTGTTGCTATGGTTTTCTATGAGATATTATTATGCTGTTCAAATAATTTTATAACAAAGCACACATTTTTCTATTTCATAGAAAGCAAAAACTCAAAATTCAAAAGTTATTTTATAACTATAACATTTTCAAAAAATTATCTTTTAAAAGAACTTTATTATTGCTGAGCCATTTTTTTCTTTTCATTTAAAATTAAGAATAAGTGCAGTATTTAACAGTTGCAATCTTATTATTTTGCCACATCTGATGCAGACAAAGTCATTGTCAGCTTACGGGACTATGAAAGCCAAAGCCTAAACCAGGCCTAGACAATGAAAAGAAAACTTTTTAATTTCATGGGCAATTACTATGAATAAACAATGAATAATGATTCAAAATTTCAAGTTGATCCGAGAATGGAAAAGTAGCATTTATTCCCCTTATTTCAATATCAAATAAAATAATTAATCACCAATAATTAATTAAATAATTGGTTAATTTTTTTTTTACTGATCTCATGTCAATGAAGAATAGTGCAAAGTTTTAACTTGATCTGAGAAGAGGAAATGGAAGAAAAGACTTTTTGCCAGACAGAGTGAGCAGATAGAAGCTTTGTAAAAAAACACTATATTAAAACTAACAAAAATTAAAGAAGGATTGTTTGCTCCAAAACTTTCTTATGCCAACTTACCCTTCAGCTGGTGTTATCAACCCAGACTCATCTTTTTCTTCTTCTTCCTCTTCCTCGGATTCCTCTTCAGACTCAGACTCGGACTCTAATTCACCCCACATTGTTTTATCTATCTCCTCCTCCTCGACTTCATTCTGTGAAACATTGAAACTGTATCAAAATATCTTACAACAAAACCTGGTCCTAAGTTCAACACTGGTGTCCCCATATTGAACATTTATTGCTGGAATTCTTATTCCAAACTAAGGCAATGAAAAGAGATTTTTAAAATTGTTTTGCATTTCAAAATGCCATAGTCCAGAGCTGTGTGTAGTATCCAGGATCTTGCAATGACTTGATTTTTTTTTCAAAATGTGGTAGAATAAACATTAACCTTATTGGTTCTCTCACATAATCATGTGCTCATTTGCTGACAGGGGTTGGTATACACAAGATAGCTGGAATAAATTTTTAGATCTAGAACCAATGTTTTTAAACTAACTTATCAAAAAGTCAGCTTTAATCACCAAATGTGAGTTTTTCTTGTTTTAAAGTTACTTAAAATTCGTTCAAAAAAGAACTATGTCATACCCATAATTCATGTGTTAACTTAATCATACATGTTATCTGGAGTTTGCTAAGTTTGTTATCAGAAAATCCTAAATCCATTGGTGTAATATACCAGTAATGTTAAAGTATTTTAATTGATAGAGCTGAGACCCATAGAGAAGGTGGAAATAAAATTCACTTGATCAAAATAAAAAAAATCTTTTATATCAAGCATTTTGAACAAGGTTTCATACCTTCATAATTGCAGATGGTCACACATTTTGACAAAATATTGATAGATTCCTATTACCAAGTTATAAACACAAATTTTATCCTTGAAGAAATCAATTACTTCCTTAGTCGAGCATTTACCAATAAACGCGAGTACAAAATATCAATACAATAAGTTATAGATAGTCCAAACTTACTTTGAAATCTGAGCTCTGTGTACCAAAGACATCACCATATAAAGGTTTACCATGCTCATCCACAGGAGGCTTTCCCCATCCACCAGCATGGTACCCAAACATACAGCCCTGTAGAATACACAAAGCACATTTTAATCTAGCCAGCATGGTACCCAAACATACAGCCCTGTAGAATACACACAGCACATTTTAATCTAGCCAGCATGGTACCCAAACATACAGCCCTGTAGAATACACACAGCACATTTTAATCTAGCCAGCATGGTACCCAAACATACAGCCCTGTAGAATACACATAGCACATTTTAATCTAGCTCTACGCTTAGTTAATTAAGTCTGGTTAGTTAACATTATTGCTTACTAAAAAGAATGATTAGAAACACTCAACTTACATCTGGAATGGGAGCATTCAGCCCTGGTATTTTTAGATTTGGATAGGATGGTGGAGGTCCATATCGCTGCATGGCAATGAGCCAAGGTGGAGGAACTTTTTCTGAGTTCTAAAATTTAATAGCACACATTGAAACAGTTATTAAAAGAAAAATATTACATTATAATTTTAACTCTGTAATGAACTTCAATGAAACTAAATTAGAAAAATATTTAATACTTCCACCAATCAAAGTCAATACAAAGAAATTCATTTGAATTTAATTTTTATTGAAAAGAAAGAGTATACTAGAGATATAGCTTTAATATTCTAGGCTTGGTCAGGATTTTAACAAATGACATCAAGATCCTTTTGTTTAGACAATAAATTTATTTTGTAAGCTTTTATCCAACACTAAATAGTACAGTGCAAGCCAATTGTGACAACAAAAATAAAACTTTTTGTATATGGCGATCAAAATTTAAATTTTAAGTTGTTATAATTTGAGTTTAGAGAAAAAATGTTTGCATACCAATGCCATAATTGATTGATACCAAAGGCTGTACATAAAGTTTAGTAAAATAATTACTAAAACCAAACCAGAAATATTTTTAAAAGAAATAATAGAACAGCATAAAACAATAGATGTGGAATTTATTCAAGGAACAAATTGACATAACATGATACTTAGGTGTTAAATAAAAGAAAAATACAAACATCACCACTTACATTTCCAATGGGCATTCCAAGAGCCATTTTCAAATCATCACTTAGATTGCCTGGCTTTTTCTCCCTGAGTTTGGTTTCAAATTCTTTAGCTTCATAGTACAGGTCTCCATGCAATGTCATTTTGGGTTTAGTTTGGTAGCGGAAGAAGGCATCGTGGAGCTTCTGGTAATCAATGTCAATTTTGCCCATTTTAGGTCGCACTTTCTCTCTCATCTTGGACTTGAGAGTTTTCTGGTCCTCCTACAAAGATAAACAGCAAAGACAAACTAATGAGTGCATTCTTATAGCCTCTTAGATACAACATGCACATTTTTTTCTTAGCATATCATTTCACATTCTTTCATCTACTAATCAGTTTTAGCAATATATAATTAAGACTTAAGACCTGCGTGATGAGCACTTTGCTATACGGAAGCGAAACATGGTCAACCTACTCATGGCAAGAAAAAAAGCTGAATGTCTTCCACCTCCGTTGCCTAAGGCAGATCTTTAAAATAAGGTGGCAAGATAAGATAACCAATGAGAAAGTGCTACAAAGAGCAGGTTGCCAGGACATTCGCAATGTTATCAGCAGTAGACGCCTTGGCTGGCTTGGCCACGTTCGTAGAATGCCAGTAGGTCGACTCCCACACAATATTCTGTATGGCGATCTAATAGAAGGCAGAAGAGCCGCTGGTTGCCCACTCTAACGTTATACAGATGTATGCAAACGGGACATGAAGCTCTTTAAGATCGACACCAGCAACTGGGAAGAGGTGGCACTGGATAGATCCATGTGGAGAAAGAGCATAAAGGAGGGGTCTTTGATTGCAGATGCCGTACACAACAGAAGCAGAAAGAAGGGTGAAAATGCAACGGCGCCTGGTGACTACATATGCCCAACCTGCGATTGCAGCTGTGTATCAAGGATCGGCCTCTTTAGTCACACAAGAGCTTTCAAGGGGAAAAGATCATCTCTCGAGACGTAAAATGCCACAGAATTAAGATTAGTATAATCTTCAGGCTTTAAAGACCAACTGAAGAGGTTTTTTTCGAAATTGAGATAGCGATTGATTTAGATAGTTCATATCATCAGAGTTAGTTCCTAAAAATTTGAGATTTTAGAAAAGCGTATTTATATTAGAAAAAGTAATTTGAAAGTGTAAAAAATAACGAGATTTGAAAATCAGCTTTAATGGCCGAAACCGGAAGTGACGTGTTGTACTGGACTGAGGAAATGTAAATAAATAATAATAGACATGGCTGGATAGGCTACGTTATTGATAGCGATTCAGATGATATAGATCTAGATCTACTTATCAAACAATTTTAAATTATACTTATGATGGGATGCACCAAAATGCCCTGAAGATAACTTTGTCAAACTAAAGTATATTTTATTATAGGGCAGATTATTTAATTAATATAATTACAGATAGATTAAACTAGTTTACTAGTCTAAGTCTAGTCAGTCTAGAATAGGATAGCCCCGGCTCCCGGATAGGTTACAATTTACAATACAATACTCAATAGGGTACTCTAGATTAGATTTTAGATCTACTTAAATTTAAATCTACTAGTGTATAAGCTATATTAGTATTAAGTATTACTACAAATCATATTATAAAGTTATCTAGTGATAGAGTGACTAGATCTAGTAAGTTTTAGAAGGCATAGCTAAGACTAAGAGTAGCTAGAAACTATATAGAATAGAATTAGAGATAGATTATTTTAGATTAGATCCAGCCATTTACTATGATTTACTTAGTTTTGGTATAATTATAATAATAGACATAGACTTATATTATTATATACTAGTATAGTATATATTAAATAATATATATATAGTCACTAGATTTATAGTAGATCTTACACTTACAGCACTTACACTCACTGTGTAACACTAGTATAGCATTATATTAGTAACACTAATTATTATAATATCTAAATATCTATTAGTCAAGGCCAAGGACTAAACCTAAAGCCTTTAGATTAGAAGCTAAATCTATAGATATGGAATATATTTATAATAGATCTAATATAGCCCTTTACTAGCCCTTACTATACTTATTAGGCTTGACTTTAGTGTCTTTAGATCTAAAAAATAATAAGTCATCATTTATATTGGTAATGTTAAATACAGATCTATACTATTCACATGTCTTTAAGTCTTAAATACCGGTATATTAGATTGCCTAGACCTAGTGTAGAGTAGAGTAATTAATTATTATTACAAACAATAAGAGTAATATGTTTGTAAAAAAAAAAGTTTTGTAAAATGTTTTACATGTTTCATGTTCCTTCGGAAGATAGTTACTTCCTAGTCCAAACCTCCCGCAGGGCGCTGGGGCATGGGAGCGTGCAGGGTTAGAACCCGGGACCATCGATAAATCCAAATGACAGTCCAGCGCGCAAACCGCACTACAAGGCAGCCATAGATGTTAATGTTGGATTAGATAATCAGTATAACATATATAATATATATAACCACTAGTTCTATATATATGTATGTATACATAATTAAGTATAAATGTTAATAATAAATTTTGAAAAATCTATTTTACAGAAAACATATATGACATGTGGCATACAGAGAAGTTTACTAGATGGATCTTTCATCATTTGGGAAGAACAAGAAGAGTTAATATTCCCTGTTTCTATTGTGAAACAAATCACAGAAACATTCTACAATTTTTTTTTAATAATAAATACTAAAAAAATGTAAATACAAAATCACTTTTTAATAGAGTTCTTTATTATACACACATTATTTGTTTGTTATTTTAGTCCTTTTCACTTGCTTTGAATCAGGATTGAATGATTGAATATTACTATATCATAGCACAAAACTCTAGCAGAATGTTAGTTAATGGCAGCAGTCAATGTTTGAACCTGAGACGACAGAGAAGACAGTTCGGAGCGCGAACCACACAAATTTCTGGATTTCGAAACTTATTCAAATTTTGATCATTTCTATGTTATTTATTGTAGATTTGAATGTCCATTGCAATGATGACTTAAATTGATCTGTAAAGGGATTAAATTAAAAAAAAAAAAGAGTTGGATCTCATTCTTCGAACGATGCTATTTATGAGAAATTGCATCGTCGAATACATATTAGAAGCCAAAAGAAAATCCACTGCCGAGGACAGACGTAGACATTCAAAAGAACATTTAAATTGACCACCAGCGGAAATTGGTTATGTCTTCACTGGACGTGGCAAAATATGTAGTTTGCAGTTGGGCTGCGTAGCCACAGAAAATACTGCATTCCTCATTAATCTTTCGAGGCCAGCCTTAATTATTAAACACTTTAAATCAGGCATGTCAAACTCATTAAGATGTATGGGCCGCATAAACAACTTACTATGACCTGAGGGGCCGCAGCAAAAAATCAGTTTTAAAACAGCTTACTAGTTTTTTGTATAATACAATAATTAATGGCATACCTGTCCCTTAGCTAAATTTGTAGTACTATTGGCTAATTAAAAATTACTATGATTACGCATTATTTTCTTTGTCCTGATGCTTGACATCTTTTCTGGGATGCCATTTTATTAATGTCAGGTTGAAGTTTGTTTGCCACTGACGCTTTCATCACAGATGACAAATTTTAATCAGATAATCTCGAACGGTGAGGTGTTTTAATAGCTTTTATTATGGAAAAGAACTGCTCATAGAGACCAGTTCATGCAAAAATAGCTAGAATTCTAG
Organism: Biomphalaria straminea; assembly: GCA_021533235.1. NCBI lineage: Eukaryota > Metazoa > Mollusca > Gastropoda > Planorbidae > Biomphalaria > Biomphalaria straminea. The sequence continues at coordinate 35,562,335 of JADKLZ010000104.1, read as the reverse complement.
CTACAAATTTACGAAATCTAACGAAACTTTCAGGGTAAATGACTGTACAATTTTGGCACAGCCATTTCAATATTCTTCGATTTCAACTTAGAACCTGACTTCAATTCTATCAGCTCTAGTTGCACATTTCCAGCAGCATTTTCAGAATCAAATCAGATCGCGTGATCGAGAGGCTAAGTGCGCTTGAACTTGGCTTGGCTACCTAGAAGGAGGCTCGAGGTTCGACACCCGATTCGGGCAGAGCGCCTAAAGGCAGCACAGGAAACAAACTCCTAGATGCCCGTTCCCCCCCCCCCCACTGGTCCACAATTGAGATTGGACCAAAGCGCTCCGAGCATGCTATAAACATGCAAGTAGCGCTATATAAAAAGTATAATAATAATAATAATAATAATGCACTGAAAATGAGCAAATTTAAAATAAGCATCAGTCTCTCTTATTTTTGCAAGTAACTTTGCATCAAAACCATTTCATTTCATGGTTGGTGCGCCATACCTTTGTTAGACTAGCTAGTTTTACCAAAGATAAATTGTACTGTATTTTCACCTCCTGTCATTTCTCTTAAATCATCCTCACTTGTTATGCATAGAACAGAACTCAAGTAGTTCCTGGTATATGTCAAAATTCCTGTTAAAGGCCCTTATGAATATAGCCAACTGTGCTACACCCGTTACGTCAGTTGACTCATAGAGACCCAATGAAAATAATTCAAAATCAGCTCTGTCGTTCTTTAATTGTTCAAGCAAGCTGACTGACATGACATTTATTCTATCTGCAACAGTGTCACTAGTTAACGCTATTTCTTTGAATGCTTTCTCCTTTTTTTTTAAAATAAATGACTTTGGCTTTAACGAAACACTCTTTCATAAAATCAAATTTATTAAATGATTTGAAATGGCTTGCAATGAAGTTTGACAAAATGTAGCTTGCTTTCACTGCAGACTCACCCTCTTTGTTCAGTAAAACAAATACTATTTTTCCATTCAAGTAGCTTGTCATCTCTTGTTTTCCAGCGTAATAGTTTACCATTATTTTCATAATTTTTTTAGGTGGCAAGCGGGCCGCATGCAAGGTGGTCGCGGGCCGCATGCGGCCCCCGAACACCCAGTTTGACATGCCTGCTTTAAATTATGAATATCTCTGCATTTTTTAATAAAATGTTTTTTAAAAATATAAATATATTCATTGACTAATGGCTATTAACTGGCAATAATACTAATACTAAAATTTAATAAAATGAGTTCCATAACTACATTAACATTAGCCTATGAATTACTTAATATTATCTTGAAACTATAATTTATTTTTTACTTCCCATAGAAAAGAAAAAAACAACAACTCCTTTTCCAGTAGGATAATCTCTTTTATTTATAGTGGTAGTCTAAACACAATTTAAAACCTTGTTACAGTTACAGATTAACTTGATTCGAATGATTCTTTTCCAATCAAAATATAGACTGCATGTCAACAAAAATTCTTCAATTTTGACATAGGCCTATAGATTTATACAACTATTTAACTATATAGGCCCGAATATACCAATATATTTCTGAAAGAGTGTAACGAAATCCATATTTCGTAAAGTAAAATATAGTAATAACATTATAGAATTGGTAGCAGGTAGATCTATAGGTCTGATACTGATTTTTGCTTAGTTTTTTTGGACATTTAGATCTAGTAGATCTAAATCAGCTAGACTACTTTTAAGTCTAGGCCTAGGTTAAGGTTGAAGCTATTTGCTACTCAATTTGCTAGTGACTAGTGTTGTACGGGGTTGTGACTCTAAAATAAAACTAAATATAATCGTGCACTACAATAACTACATTGAATGAGTTCAACATTGTAGTCAATGTATTTTTTTCACCCATATCGGGACGACTATATGTAATATAGGTAAATAATGTTAAACTTTATCTAGATCCAGGCCCAGCACTTCGATCGGATCAGTCTAGATTTTATAATAGATAGGTCTAATTTCTTAGTATTTGCTAATAGGGGCCCTACTACTATTAGTAGATATAGACTTTGAGAAATCAAATTTAGATTTAAATTTAGGTCTAGTTTATAGATCTACATCATTAAAGATCTGAGAAAAGAAGATCTAGTTAATGGTCAAAAGCAGTAGATATAGATTTAGAATAAGCCTGAAGCAGTAACAATAGTAACATGTAGATCTAGACTCTAAGCCATAAATTGCGTAACTTGACCAAAACGAAACGTTAACTGAGGCGCGCATAGTGCGTGGGCTGAAACGCTGTTCGCTAGACTAGATCAAGAAAAGCCGACAAACGGTAGATCTAACATGTAAAGCCATAAATTGCGTGATTTGACCTCATTTCCCCAACTCTAACATCCACTTTTTATACATTGGTGTGTTTTAGTCGCCTTTGTTTTCGAAACTGCAATGGCCTTCCTGTAAAAGGGAATTGGGAAACACGCTGTTATAAGCCATAAACTGTAATAATTTGACCTAATTTCCCTAAGACTACGTCATCGACCTTGGTTGTCTGGGAGAATCTGATCTCGAATGGCTTCGAGATTGTGAAATTTGATAGGCCCTAAAACGCACATTAAAATGCTTATATCTAAATAATTACAAAGAATATATGTCTAATATTTCGTACGTATGTTTTTTTAAGCATTATGAAACTAAAAAAAAGTATTACACCGGTTTCTGCGTCTGACCCCAAAACCTCTTCAGTTGGTCTTTAATGACTGCCAGTGATAAGCTATAAGTCACGTTCCCTTTTCAGACCTTACAATGTCAAAGTCATCTGTTTTTGTAGTCCATGGATAACTAGGGTGTCATGGCCAGCACGACGACCAATAATCGTTCTTTTCCTCATTTTATGTCAGGTACCCATTAGAGCTGGTGGACACTGAGGCACAATAAGGATCCCAAAATAAAAAACCCCAGTCTTTTCAAGGATTCAAACCCAGGACCTGGCTTGGAAGCCAAGTATTTTATTACTCAGCCACAGCATCTCCTTCCTAAGCTTTATTCAGAGAATATATTAATATAACAGCTATCTTAAACTCTCGTATTAGTTAATGAAAAAGCAAAAACTATTTCTTAGCTCTGACCTTTTCCTGTAGCGCAGCCCTCATCTCTTCAATACCTGTGGCTTTGATAAAGTCAGGAAGTTCAAAAGGGGCTTTTTCTATACCTCTTTTCCCTTGAAGGTACTTTCTTTTGTAGCACCAGTGGCGAGGAACAGGAACGGAATTTCTAGCAGCCTGGCATTTGAAAAATAAAGACAATGTGTCATTTTAAGATAGTGAGATATGAAATAAATAAATAAATCAATTATAGCTTTTATACAGCGCTACTTTCATGCCTGTGGCAATCTCATTTGTGGACCAGTTGGGGGGGGGTATCTGGGAGAAGGCTTTCCACGCTCCCTTTAGGTACTTAGTAAACTTAACTATGCTCAAGTCGGGTGTTGAACCTGGAGCCCCTTTCATAGGTAGCCAAGTTCAAGTGTACTTAGCCTCTCGACCACACTTCCCACTAATTTAAAAAAAAATTGTGAAAGATTTTTATTTACCTTCAGATGCACTAAGAGCCTGGGATCTCGGGCTGTGACATCATGCATCTCAACGACATCTGGTCTGAACACAAGCTGTGAATCACATTCAATAGAATTTATACTTGGCTTCACAAAACTTATTCCAACTAAAACTTAGCTAAATAAAAGTAACCTGAAAACTATTGATCAGTAGCTTCACATCAGTAAAACATCTTGCAGCTAACTTTTCATTACCTGTTTTAATTGGGCCACTGTGAGACGAGTCAACTTTTTCAACTTCTTTTTAGAAATTTTCGGTCCATCTTCTTCTGGCTTGGCAGTCTGGACAGCAGTACAAAAATATTTTACTATACTTTCATGACAAAATCTCCAGTGGAAACAAAAGTTGTGTGTGAACAAGAAGCTCAAGAGAATAAGGAAATATCAAGTTAACAATATGTACCTCTTCTTCATCTTCATCATCCATGATCAAACCTTTAGCTTTGATGGGTATGTCTTCTTTTTTTTCTTCCAGTTTCACATCTGCCACAGAACTCTTGGGCACTTCTGGTTCAGTGATCTTAAAAACAGGAACAAAGTAATTACAACATAAACATAAGATAAGATAATTTTTATTGATCCAATGTAATTCAAATTCAGTTTGATTACAATTGACAACCTCAGCGTAACTACTGTACAAAAAGAATATTGATGAAAAATTCGAACAACATTCACATACGAACACACATACACATTCGCAACCAGCGCTTAATTAATTTGACTTCTATTGTAATGACTTGACGCGTAGAAGTATTGGGAAAATTGGGTATCCATAGAATGACGTGACGTAGGAATTAAAAACTAGGATTAGATAACGACGAAAGATAGAGACGGACGTGACGCCTAGAACTAGCAACACGATTTCTGACTGTGTCCTTATTTTTGAGTATTAAAGTGTAAATAAGTTCAAGTTCAACTATCGTTACTCAAGTTACTGAATGTTCTGTGAGCGTGTGTGAACGATCTCGCAAGTCAACTTATACAACTACACAACTCTAAAACCACGCTTTAACAGAATTGGCGACCCCGACGAGATTTTTGGACTCTGACTCTGAGTCTGGGCGTCAGTTGGATCCTCGATTTCGTCTACAACTTAGATCTACAGTTTACATATTGACAAGTACACTTGACTATCAGTTTTTCACTGGATCTAGCCTACGTTTGTGTCATTGGGTCTGGACTGAAGCTGGATCCTTTTGGCATCGCTTATTCCAGTGGATTTATCAGAAGAAGAAAAGTTCGAAACTATTTTGGACTCTACTCTACCAGTCAGTGTGGCCAGCCATTTTGTATGTTTACTTCTGAGATCTACAAGTCTTAACACTCGAGATCCATTGCAAGAAAGTTATTTCGTCCGTTGCAAGTAGTTAAGGACAGTCAGTCGTCAATATACCTCCAGTATACCTCATTACGGCAGTTTGGATATTTTATTGAAGTACGGAAAGTCACCTCTGGATATATTTACTATTTGGATCTACAAGTCGACCGTTGACGTCACCTTTCGTCACCTTGGCTTGTTGGATTACCTTATTCGCAAGACTGTTGCAGTGTTGCTGTACTTCTACATCTACACACGAGTGATGATAAACCCTACTATCACACTGCGTGATTTTTTATTCAACTTTTAAAGTTGAACAACGTTGTATCCATCAAAAGAGAGAGTTGGACTTAGCCATTTTTTGTCATCTCTCTTGAGACAGCACCACTAGCTTGTCTCAATGACTTTTGTTCCTGACCTGTGACCTGAAGCCAGAAGACAGCACCAACAGATCAACATACCGGAACCGTGAACCGTGGAACCTGACCTAACCAGAGCACCAGAGGACTTTGTTGGAGAACCGTACCTGTACCATATTTTGAGCAGCACCAGGAGAGAGTGACATAGCGTTGTACTGCCGTCAAGTAGCCTTTGTGGGAGCACACCTTACCTTACCTACGACAGTGGGGACCGTGTGTGGAACTGACCAGTGGCGTTCCGTGGACCGATGAGAAGATTCTGACTAAGATAAGTTTTATCTTCCTCTCCATTAGTATTAAGTCTATAGGGATAGTAGATCTTTGTTAAGAGTAGATTGCCTGATGAGGGCGTCATAGGGACGTAACAAAGCGGGTCTACTCATTAATGAAGTCTCAGTAATTGTTTAGATTGTCTCGTCTTGTTTGTACCTCCGTCATAAAATCAATCTTTTATTATATTTTTTTTACAAGTATATATATATGGCTCCTTCTGTCTCGGAAGACAATGGATGCGCCGAGGTGAGTCACTGGCTTTGGTTACGTCTTGAGACGGGGCAGAATCTGGAGTGGCTGATCAAGCCAATTCTGGATCTGCATAGTTTGCCACTGTTCGTGCATTTATATTCCTCAGTTTTAGGGCTGGCTGACAGCAGGGAAGCTTTCTTTTTCATTCTCTTGGCCGAAGCAGCTTCATTTCTTTTGCATTCAGCAAAGTTCGTGCCAGCACGCACAGTTTTACAAGTAATGTGACGTTATATCTATTGTACCTTTCTTGTCTTCTCCTTAAAAAAGTCTCATCTCATTAGACTAGATTTATTTTTTGTGTCTTATTACGTCTATTTTACTTTATTATTATTATATATTATTAATTTTATCTTAAGTGAGATCAGGTAGGCCATGTTTAGTCTAGTATAAGTTCTAGACTGTTTTCGAGTTATAACTACATTGTTATATACTCATGAGAACGTAGATCTATTGTATCCTAAAGACATCTGAGTCTAAGGATTTAATTATATTTATATATAGATCTTTTGTCCCGATTTAATCGGTTGACATATTAGAGATGTGTCAAAACACATTCTAAGTGGTCAGAGTTTTTTATCAGTATCACTAAAGTGTGATTTACTGTTGGGAGGTATACTTTATTATTGAGTTATTAATGTATGTACTTCTATGTACTTCTCGATGACAACAGCTGACCTCGTTCAGATCTTAATTTGAAGCGTAATTTGAAGCCACAATATACAAAGTTATCATTTATAGTGAAACAAAAATTTACATTATTTTTTATAGAAAAAGGAGATAATTACAGAGAAGTTGTTTATAGCACATTAAACAAGGGTCAGATTAAAATCTTTATGTTGTTAAGCATTAAAACCCTAATAAAATAATTAGTTCTTTGTGCAAATCAACTCATAATTTATCATTAGCCCACTACCTTAAAAGTTTCAAAGATCTTGGCAAATGTATGATAATTTGGGTCAGTGGGATCCAGCTCCAACTGTTCCTGAACATATCTGAAACACAATTACACAATTCAGTCATGACAAATACATTTTGTATAATAATAAATAAATTTTAAATAAATAAAACCATATTTTGTACTACATATTTAGAATGTAATAACAAGTAAGAGATCTAATGCTGCACTAATTCTGCTACAGATTAATAGTAACATTTCTATTGAACTGTAATCTGTTGGCTGATAAGAGTTACATAAGAGTTGCATAAACTCAAGTTTGTACCAGCAGACATGCCCAAAGTTAAACAGGATTGACCAACAGAACAAACTATTTGATATAATCCACAACAGGTAATACGTCTAAGTCCTAAGTAACAGTCACTAACATGAAGTTACTCCTATTAAGGTCTTGTGTAAACTTTCTGTAAAACTAAGTATCCAAAGCATGTTATGTCCCTTTTAATGTTGCATTCATAGTCTTGTCATTTTTTGGTGCACTAAGCTACTTCCAGCCCTTAACCAACACAACTAATGCTTTGATGTTCACAAATACTAAATTAATTAAACTAAACAATAAACATTAACAAAAAAGACAATACAAGTTTGACAGTAATCCATAAACATATTCCTTATTCCAAATGAAAGACATACATGAATTATTACATTCCAAATGAAAGACATAAATGAATTATTACATTCCAAATGAAAGACATAAATGAATTTTTATTTCTCTGTCATTGTATTATCTATTTTGGCTAGGAAAACCAATGAAACAATGAAATTAAAACTTACATTAAAATTGATTAATAATTAATATTCTTTATGCATTTCTTGAAATAACTGCAGGGCATTAATTGCCATCCAGGATATGGATAGGGGTGGCCTCCATCGGGACTAAGTTTTGTTAAAATTTAATCTAAAAGAGTGTGTTTTTTCCAAGTCAAAAAATTTCTGAACAAAAATGTTCAGCACATTTTATGAGACCACAAATCAACTGTAATATTTAAGGAATAATTGAAGATATTATAATGGTTTGAAACTAAAAATAAATTTGGCTTTACATTCAATGTTTATGAGTTGTGCAGATGGAATAACAAAAACTGAACACAAAAAAGGTTTAAATTTGAATCTTGGTGAAGGCTGGTATTTGATTTTCAGATATTTTTAGGACTCCCCTGAGCCCACCCAATTCTGAAGGGTACCTGACATCAGCTGGGGAAAGGTAAAGGCAGTTGTTCTTTCTGCTGGCCGCGTGAAACACTTATTAACAGATGGCCTTTAAGTTATCTGCCTTACAGATCTGAAAGAGTTACTTTATGAAATCTAAAGAACTTACTCTATCTGTACCTCAGGGGCTTTACTA
>JADKLZ010000104.1:35535579-35548952 GCA_021533235.1 Biomphalaria straminea | reverse complement strand
TGTGGACCTAAGACTATTCCTAGCAGTAAACCTGAGATTACTTATTATTGGTGTTGATTTAGAATCATTTATTAATACAGTTTGTTATCTTCCATTCAGAAAATGCTTAATCCACTGATTCAATGAACCAGCAATGCCAAAACATTTTAATATTATAAGCGAATTAGGTGGTGAACTTTGTCAAATGCTTTAGTAAAATTAAATAAAATCTTATCTAATACAGATGTTGCTTCAAAAAAGAAGATGATTACGTTTTGTGTGTCATGTAAATAGCATACATTTATTAATTTGCTCATTATTATCTTAACCTTTTGAAAATCATCACTTAGTCCTATAGGTTGTGTTTGCCATTATCCATATTTCCTAAAGCCATGTTGGTGTGGAGTAAGGACATTGTGTTTGTCCAACGAGGCTTATGATGTTGTTGCTTATTAAATATAATGTGTTTTAGTATTTTACATTTGTTGCTGGTTAGTGATACTGGTCAGTAGTTTACTGGCTCAGATTTTTTCTCCTTGTTAAAAAGTTCTTAAATAGGAAAGTGACAAGAAGACATTAGCAGTAGGTAGCTTCCTTCCAGTCCCTCAGTCTTGGTACTCTGCCTGATTAACAGATGCCTGAAAAAGTACTGGTGCTAGCTTATTGCTTAATTCTTTGAGTAATCTAGCTGGATTACCCTCAGGTCCAGATCTGTTTCTTAGAATATCTAGTTATACTAATTTAAGTCTTAAAGTGAGTTTCAAGGACTAAGGTTCTACTTCAACTTGTACTTCAGTCAGTTTAGTTCTTGATTAGATTTTACCAGGAATCTAGAAAGATGTGGGAGGCACGGTGGCTGAGCGGTAAAGCACTTGACTTCTGAATCGGGGGTCCTGGGTTCAAATCCTGGTGAAGACTGGGATTTTTATTTCAGGATCCTTGGGCGCCTCTGAGTCCATCCAGCTCTAATGGGTACCTGATTATTAGTTGGGGAAAAGTAAAGGCGGTAGGTCGTTGTGCTGGCCACATGACACCCTCCTTAACCGTAGGCCACTGAATCAGATGACCTTTACATCACCTGCCCTATAGACCACAAGGTCTGAAAGGGAACTTTACTTTTTTTTTACTAGATAGATGCATCTAAATCTCAATTTTAAACTAGATATCTAGTTTAGAGAGAAAGAGTTATTAGATATAGATACTAAAATAGCCCCAGTCCTAAAGACTACATCTATTCTAGTCTAGATGAAAGGGTGGTGCTTAACTGTAGTGTTACTCACTTGAGTTGGACAAATAAAGCTGTGTGACTTTAAACTTGACTAAGACTCTAGAATATGTGGGATCTAGACATAATTTAGTAATCTCTAGATCTAGATTAGTAGATCTACTAGCAGTGACTAGTAGTACTATATTATATGGCCATGTAGTTAACGCACTAAACTGTCAATCAGATTTATAAATGGTCCCAGGTTCAACCCCAGCCCATCCCCCTGTTGTCCTGCTGGAGGTTTGGACTAGGAAGTAAATTACCTTCAACTCTGAAGGAACATCCGAAACATGTATAAATATAAACATTTTACAGTTCTGTGTATAGTGTCTACTAGAGTTAACTAGAGATAGTCACTGGCACAAGTGACAGTGTCTAGTCTAGTACTAGATCTATAGAGACTAGTGAATAGATCTATAGTACATTCTTATACCTGAACAACGACTTTCAGGAAATTTTTATGTTATGTTCTTATTTGGTGAAGGTTTAACTTACAGAGCAACTATAAGCAGATTCTTTTCCTTCAACTATTGGACAACAAAAATAGCTGTGTTCCTGTGTATTACTAGGGCCTTCTCATAGTTAAGATTTTATTTTAAATAATTGGGTCACTCCTTTCCCCTAGGCCAACCCTGTTAATGTGTTTTCTTTTTTAAGGAACAGTGATCACCGCTGAACACCATCTATGTAAAGTGTGTGATTGCTGAACAATTATATATTGTGACTTGTGTAGTTTTAACATTTGTAACAAAATTTTAATCTAGAGATTTCACCACAGACTCAAAAATAAACAAATTAATACATAATCTAATAGAATATGTAATTTTATAAGTTCTTAAGGCATTAAATAATTAAATAAACATTTTTTAAGGTGGATGTATGTGTATATTTATTTTGAACTATTCAAATGCACTTCTCAGGAGCATCATGATGATGATATATTGTAACATAGCAGCATCAACATTAAATCAAAAAATAAACATTGAACTGAATTAAAAAATAAAACTAATCTTGAAACGATTATATTAAATTAGCAATATTTACAAATAACATTTTCAATATTAAAAAAAAAAAATTCATTAGACAAGATAAAAAGAATACAGTACAGTTAGAAATATCTACTTAGGTGCAATGCAATATACAGAACTGGATTATATACAAACAGTTTATAAATGTCCTAACAACATTATATGTACATTTGAGAATTACAACTCATGGCTGTTTAACACTTTAGATGCGTGTGGTAGTTTAGCCTCTAAACATCAGAATTGTAATTCCATTTTGTATGCACTCATTCTGATACAGCTCAGCACTTTAAGGGTTAAATCTATTGATGAGGGCAACACTCACTGCACACAATTTGTGTGCCACCAAGCATCACAATTTTCACACTGAATCTACAGAACTCCTTTTTTCCAGAGGGTTGCATACATATGTGTCACTCTTTGGTTGTATCTCCATATCTCCTGCAGCATCACCACATGTTGACATTTCCTTTTCCATTTGTTTGATGAGTTGCGAGTCATCATCATTGTCCTTTCTCTTTTATCCCTTTCTCCGTTGCACTTCCAACTTTCACATCTTTGCCTGTTGTTCCTTCCTTTTTTCTTGTTCTTCCTTCCTTTTTTTCTTGCACTAGCTTTCTATTGTCTTTCTCCTGTTCCTCTTTGATTTCCACACTGTCTAGCCTTTTACAAGTTTTTTTATTTTCAGTCTCTTCTACTCCTTGGTGCTTTCTCTTCGACACCTTTCTAAACTCATCCACACTTATAAGGTTTGGCGCTGTTGGTGTGAGCTTTGGATTTCTATCGCCTTTTCTCTTGCCTTTAGATGAAGGTAATTTGAATATGTTGTCAGCAGTAATTGATGCAGTGACTGCCTGGCCTTCACTTTTGTCGCAGGCTTCAAACAAGGCGTGTGACAAATCCAGGAATTTCTGGTACTGGGCTACATCTTTTGCATCACTCAAATCTTGGGATTGGGACCCACTTAATTTTGAAAAAAACATAATAAGTTGATGGCGGGAAATTTCGTCTGCTAAAAAAAAGCACAAATCTTTATGGGCTTTAAGCTGTTTTGTAGACATTTTTCTTGGGGAGGAAACTTTAGATGTACTAGAAATCTGGGGTGGCAATACCATGGTAGAAGTGTGATGTTGAGGTGTTGTCAACAATAAAGAAGATGCTTCAGGTTGGGTGGAGACAGCTAATGGCATTGTCCACAAATCATCAGGGGCCTCAGACATGATGGAGGCTTCTGCAGGGGTCTCGGTTGTTATTGCAATAACAGAAAAGGTGGACGTATCAAAGTTATAGGATATACTCTCTAGTGGGACCATAGATGTTGATGCTTCAGGTGGGACACTGATATCGGTTGCTAATGATGTAACAGTATTGGCTGGTATACTCAGGGATGTGTTTTGATCAGTGTTCCTGTAAACCTTGCTGGGGTACATCTTACCTGACTTTAAAACCTTTTCAGGATTATAAGGATAAATTCCTGCTGCTGAGAAGCTTTTGGCAGCTCTATCAGGAGTAGCAATTGTTCTCCAAATTGGTGCTAATATGCCAGCAAATGATTTCAGTGATATCCCATGCAGGCGAACGGCTTCAATCCAGGCTGCTTTTATAGCACAGAAAAAGGCTTGATCTAAGGGCTGCATAAGGTGACTGGCATGGGGAAGGAGGTAGTGTAGAATAATTTTGTTTTCAGCACACAAGAGGGAGGTTTCTGTAAGTGAAGTGTGACTCGTGTGCCCGTCAACCAGAAGAATAACTGGTTTGGGAACATTTTGGGTGGCAGGTATGAAGCTATCTCTTAACCAGGTATAGAAAATGGAAGCATTTATTCTCCCTCTGTCAGACACTTGAAGATGGGCATCTGGGAACTTTTCTAGCAGATTCTTGCTGGGCATTCTTTTATATGGGTAAATCAGAAGAGGTGGGATATACTGCCCCCCTGCACTAGCACATGCTAGAACAGTCACCTGGGCTTTATTATTTGATGAGACGCTGTATCTACGTTTGTAGCGTTTAAATTCTTTTACTTTACTGTTCTTCGCATTAAAGCCAAAGCCTGTTTCATTGGCACTGAATATACGGAGAGGGTTTTTCAAGACAGTGTCATCGATTGCATCTATTGTACGTTTTAAATCACTGAACCATCGACTTACATCCTCAGAAGTAACTACTGCCCTTTCTTTTGCAAGCGACATGGGTGGCCTTAGGGACAGTTCTGGGTGGCGTTTATAAAAATTGTACAGCCAATTATTGGTGGGTACTTTATTTTTGCTTTTTGAGGCTGCATTTCTATTTGCCATAATATCCCGGGCAGCCAACTTGACTTCATCATTAGTCTTTCCAAATCCACAACGTGATAGCTCTATCAACCAATTAACAAGTTTGCTTTCCTCATCTTTGGTGAGTAACATTTTGGACGCCTCTATAGAAGACTTCCCCTTCAGCTTTTTAAAGAGTGTTGAGGCGGGTATTTCAAATTTTGCTGCTGCTTTGCGGAACGATATACTCCCCGAATTTATCTCCTCAATGGCAGCAATTATAGCACCAGCTTCATGGGTTTTACGGGAGCCATGTTTGCCGGACTTAGCTGAAATGTCCTTACATGCAGCAATTATAGCACCAGCTTCGTGGGTTTTTCGGGAGCAGTGTTTGCCGGACTTAGGTGTTATGTTGGACATTTTCTTTTCTTTTGCAATCGACATGGGTAGCCTTAAGGACAGTTCTGGGTGGCGCTTATAAAACTTGTACAGCCAATTATTGGTGGGTACTTTATTTTTGCTTTTTGAGGCTGCATTTCTCGTTGCCATAATATCCCGGGCAGCCAACTTAACTTCATCATTAGTCTTTCTAAATCCACAATGTGATTGCTCTATCAACCAATTAACAAGTTTGCTTTCCTCATCTTTGGTAAGTAACATTTTGGATGCCTCTAAAGTAGTCTTCCCCTTCAGCTTGTTAAAGAGTGTTGAGGCAGGTATTTCAAATTTCGCTGCTGCTTTGCGGAGCGATATACTCCCCGACTTTATCTCCTCAATGGCAGCAATTATAGCACCAACTTCGTGGGTTTTACGGGAGCCATGTTTGCTGGACATAGGTGTTTTTTCCTCAATGGCACCAATTATAGCACCAGCTTCGTGGGTATTACAGGAGCCATGTTTGCTGGACTTAGGTGTTATGTTGGACATTTCCATTTCTTTTGCAAGCAACATGGGTGGCCTTAAGGACAGTTCTGGGTGGCGTTTATAAAACTTGTAGAGCCAATTATTGGTGGGTACTTTATTTTTGCTTTTTGAGGCTGCATTTCTAGTTGCCATAATATCCCGGGCAGCCAACTTGACTTCATCATTGGTCTTTCTAAATCCACAATGTGATTGCTCTATCAACCAATTAACAAGCTTGCTTTCCTCATCTTTGGTAAGTAACATATTGGATGCCTCTAAAGTAGTCTTTCCCTTCAGTTTGTTATGAAGTGTCGAGGCAGGTATTTCAAATTTTGCTGCTGCTTTGCGGAGCGATATACTTCCAGACTTTATCTCCTCAATGGCAGCAATTATAGCACCAGCTTCATGGGTTTTATGGGAGCCATGTTTGCTGGACTTGAGTGTAATGTTGGACATTTTCCTTTTTAGGTAGAATCAGACGTATAATCTAGAGAATCTAGATAGCCTATAGATTGATAGAAGAGAGAGTGAGATGATAATAATAAATTTAATTATGTCAAAATGTATTTTTTTTAAGAAATAGAACTCTTAAAAGGAGATGCTAATAAGTCAATATGTGCTAAAAAAATTTGATTCATATATATAATAAATATTTGAAATATTTGTATTATTGAACATAAATATATCTAGATACATCTTTCAATTAAATATTATGATTAAATAAAAATGACATTATCCACTACATGTATTTTTTTTCTTCTCATCCCCCTATTGTTTTCATATTTTTTTTATTTGTGTGTTCCACACCTTCTCTAACTTTATAATTCTTTAAATTCTTCTTCTTCTTCGTTCTCATTGTTATGTTGTCATTCTTTAAATGACTATCTCTCTCTCTCTCTCTCTTCTCCTCGCTGCCAGCATATCATGTAGTCATAACACGACGCCCCCAGGTGAGACGTCTCATGATCATCTGCAGTGGTCATGGTCTCTGGCTTCTAATTAGCAGCCTGCACTTTTTCTTGCTTCATAAACTATGTACATTTAGATCTAGGTCATGTTTACTTCCTTTTTTAGTCCCCTTCAGATCTTGCAATCTATGGGGCATCTGTTTACCTAGCAGGGTGCTATGTAGCCAGCACAACAACCAACCGCCTTTACTTTCCAAAACTAAAGTCAGGTACCCATTAGACTTAGGTGGACTCAGGGGCGCCCTAACAATCCCAAAATTCAAAATCCCAGTCTTCACTGGGATTCTAACCCAGGACCTCTGGTTCGGAAGCCAAGCGCTTAACCATTCGACCACTGCGACCCCAGGTCATGTTTACACATTGAACAAATCAAGGATTTAATAGTAATATAAAAAAACATAATAATATTATTATTATTTCCTGTTTCAATACCAGTATTTTTTAGAGTACTTATCACTTGAGAAAACAGGCTCATAATATAGTCCTCATCTCTTTTATACTATTTTATGGGTGTCGGTTGACAGGGGAGGTATAAATAGCTTTACATACCTGATTACAGAGAATCATGAAAACTTTCATCTGCTACAGTGTACTACAGAGAAACGGAACAACAAGACAGGGACTTATGTTATCTAAAATTGTACATGCGCAGTCCCGAAACGTCAATTTTCGCTCCAAACATAAAAATG
Source organism: Biomphalaria straminea (assembly GCA_021533235.1). Taxonomy (NCBI): domain Eukaryota; kingdom Metazoa; phylum Mollusca; class Gastropoda; family Planorbidae; genus Biomphalaria; species Biomphalaria straminea. The sequence continues at coordinate 35,541,869 of JADKLZ010000104.1, read as the reverse complement.
ATTTACAAACAAAATATGTGATGTAACGATACATCCAGTGAAGGAAAATTTTATGGGGTGTTTAGAATATAAGAGCTTCCTCTAGATCTTCTTCATCTAGATCTATATTGAGACTATATTAAGATAGACTAGTCACTAGATCTATAATCTAGATTCTAGTCCCTCCTAAAAAAAAATTTAAAGTCAAATCAGGACTCAGTCAAATTTGAAAACACTTTCTTACTTTCTACTTACCGGTACTAAGTTAAGACTAAAACTTACTTCAGATCTTATCTAGATCTACTTAATTAAATTAACTTTATCTTTATCACAATATGAATATCATTATCACTAGATCTAGATGTATTATAATTAGATCTAATCTAGATATATCAGAAAGTTAAGAAAGACTTCAAAGAGAGTACCCTAGACTAGGCTACGAATACTAGATCTACTATTAAATTTCTTATTTAATAAGTAGATTTTTTCTCCATGAAACTCAAATACAACTTTTTAACTTTTTAAGTGTGTGTGTGGGGGGGGGGGGGTATTTTAATGATATACGATGTAGATCTACTAGTAACAAAAAATTATATTTCAAAGATTTTAAATTTTTTTTTTCCACCTCCCTAGACCTAGAATTAGATATTAGAATTTAGAATACTGACTCTAGTTTAACTAGATCTAGATTTAGTGTTACATTAATAAGATCTCTATGTCTATGTCTATATCATTGAGACTCTACTTCTTCAAAGTTCTTCTCACTCACTCTGTAGACTAGATTTTGAATTTAGATACTAAGGTTGAATCAATCTAGAATTGGATTAGATTGATTAGATCTAGAATCAAGATCTCTAGAGTAAAGTTAAAAGTTTATTTTATTATTATATACTATTTGTAACTATTGACAAGTGATTTTGAAAGCAGATCTACAATATATATTAATTCTATAATTAAATTATTAATAAATTATCTAGACTGACTAGCTAGCAGCTAAACTCTAGATGATTGAATAGGACAATACTCTCACTGTCTCAGTATTTACTTGAGTAGTATTACTTTATTAGTTATTAGTAATATTAGTATTGCTAGCTATGTGAAATCCCACAAATTCTCGTGTCCAAAAATACAGTAAAATCTTGAGAGGGGGGTTTCCTTACTTCTAACATAGGTCTTGGTTTGAAATCGATTATGCTCAGTATATGTAAAGATATCATTGCCTAAAGAAGTGACTCCGATTACTTTTGATGATGAAGAACATTTTTGTTTATGAAAATTTTTTAAAAAAATAAAATATTTATATTAATATTTTGCATTGAAAGTATATATATACATTTTTATTTTTACTGATACTCATTATTGGTAAGTCGTCAAGTGTTGAAATTTTTCCTGCTAATAGTACATGTGTCTGGCTATATTCCTACCAATTTTCAGATCGATCTATTGCTAGCATCGTCCAAACTAAAAAAAATAAATATTGCACTGACCCCAATGGACTTTTCCAGTTTTTTTTTTTTCATAGAAGATATTGTGAGTCAACAAGAAGTGAAATTATAATCTTGTAGCAGATATTATTAGCTATATATTTAGATGGATACGTTTTAAAGATTTTGTACCTTGCGATTTTTTTTAACGCATTTGAAAAAAAATTGTTTCAGGCAATTTTGATCCCACTTTTAAAATATATTTGTTTTTTTTTTGCCATCACATCGCCGCCATTTTATCCACGCCTCTCTAACATTACTTGTAGATCTAGACCCGATCAATTGTTTATTTCATCGATATTTGCATTTTAAACAACTAAAGTTCATAGATATAAATTAAATCCGATTTGTGAGCTAGAAATTTACTACGAATGCGAGATCAACTATAATTAAATTTCTTATTTAATAAGTAGATTTTTTCCTCCACGAAACTCAATTCCAATTTTTTTACTTTTTAAGCGGTGGGTCACAGTGGGTGTGTCTTGTCAGTTCTCGCGAAAGCCCTCTTGTATTCGTTTGTCTGTGACAACCAGTGTTAGTGAAAAACGACACTAAAAAATTCACAACTTTCTAACTGTTAAACATACAGTCATAATTTATACACCATTGGAAAGTTCTTTTAAAGTATTTTAACAATGTACTAACGAAAAATTGTTTTTTCAAAGATAATTTTTTTATTTCACCTCCCTAGTATTGCTATTACTATTACTAAGATCTACTATCTAAAATCTAATACTAATAATGTTAACAATTTGTTATTGAGTAATAATTTAAAGTAATTTAAATGGGTTTGGAAGTCTAGCCATTCTGTTTCAATAACTTTCAAAACTATATAAAAAAGTATTAGTATATTATTATATATTATATTTATAATTGTATGTCTATATGATGAGTATATACTATATATAGTAGAGTCTGGTATATGGCACACCGACATAGGGAACTAGGTCAATTTGTTATTTTATTTATTTATTAGGTCAAGGTTTAACTTACAAGAAAAACTGATAGCAGATTCTTATTCTGCAACTAAAGGACTATAAAAATAGCTGTGTTTCTTTGAATTACCACTCATAGTCAAGATTTTATTTTAAAATACAGCGGTTCACTCCATGCTCCTATACGGCACGCAGTTTTTGTGCTTTCCCCTTCAGCGCACACTGAGTCCTTTCAATAAACACTACTTATAATATATAATTGCTAATAAATTACATCTTTATTAATTAAAAATTATTTAGATTGTATTAAAAGAAGAAGAATCACTTATGCAATATGTATTTATAGTCTTTTTCCTCATATTGCCTCTCTCTCTCTCTCTCTTTCTCTCTCTCTCTCTCTATATATATATATATATAATAATAATAATAGGCTTGTCATCGAGTCCGAAGATTAGTGAGGAATACAGTGTTTCCCGTTTATAGTTTATTTATTTATATACCTATGTAATCTATGTGTAGCAACAGACAGAAATAAATCTCTATTATATGGATTATAGACCTAGACATTAATTATTATAATTTAATAAACATATTTGATATTTTCCCCTCCCTCCCATAGATGCTTTTATATAAATTCTTTTCATGACTCTCCCCCTCCCTCCCCCTGCTGCCTGTTTGATAGGTTGTGACTCTACATTATATATATTAGTGTATACCTCTCCTCACCGCCAGCTCACCTGGGGTGATCCCCTGCAGTGGGCATGGTCTCTGGCTTCAAATTAGCAGCCCTCACTTTTTCTTTCATTCATAACTTATATATATTCTAGATTTATCTTGATCTAGGTCATGTTTATTCATTGAAAAAATCATAGTTAGACATATTATTATTAATCCCAATAATATTTCTTATTACGATTTTACCTTGTGCACTATTGGAGAATGTGTTAAATTCATTATTATTGATGAAACACCCCCTTTTTTAAATTTTATTTAACAGCTAAAAGTATAAATGTGATTGGAATGTCTTTCTAAAGATGTTTGGAAGCTTATTTTGATATATCCATCAGCCTACGATCAAATAGACTCATAATATAGCCTTCATCCCTTATATGGGTATGAATTGCCGGGGGAGGTTAAAACAATAGCTTTACATACATGGTTTCCGAGAATCTCAAAAACTGCCCTCTGCTTTGGAAAAGCGGAACAAAAATACAGGAGCTTATCTAAAATTGGACATGCGCAGTCCTGAAACATTGTTTTTAGCTCCAAACATAAAAACAAATGAGTAATAAACAAAAAAAGCGACCTGTTTACTGAACAAGAATCAGATGAGGTGTGCCATATATAAGACTCTACTATATATCTAATAGATCTAGCTGCTAGTTAAGTCCAGTTAAGACAGTTTATATTTATAGGACTATAGGTCAGTAGAGAAAGGTTTGTTAAAGTACCTATAAATATTACTTATTCTTATAAATATTTTCATTTTAGGGCTAGGGACAGGGGTAAGGCTAGGCTAGGGCCGGCCCTAGCGCCCTAGGCCTAGGCGGTAGCCGGTAGGGCTAGATCCTAGGTTTTTCCAGTTCCACACTGACCACACTGATGACTCTGTACTGTCTCAGTGTCTGACCTGTTCAACTGACGGACAACTTACTGACGTTTGCAAAAATAAATCTGGACACTAGATCTAGAGATTATGAATTCGTTTAAAATGACATTTAAAAAAAAAATGCTCACACTTACGACTAATTTTTATTAATTCCAACTTATTAAGACTTAGTCTTAGTTGACTAACACTTTACTTTGTAAATCTATAGTCAGTATAGTTTTTATTATTTCATGGGAAACGCCATATTGAAACGATTTGTCACGTTTTATCTCGCATTAAAAAAACAACAACTCAGAGTTAGAATCTAATTCTTAACGAAACAAAAAAAATTCAATCACTGCGCTATTTTAATTGCTGTCCGCTTTTTCCAAAAGAAGTGACTTTACAAAATTAAATGCTCAACGTAATATTGTATTCATTTTCTTTTTCAAGGTTAAAAAAAAGTATTGTAAATGTAGTTATCAATAATAATGTCGTTTATTATGGTAAATTACGTCTCGTATAAGGTGGTTTTAAAGAAAGTTAAAAAGGTGGTTAAGTTCGTCAATATTTCTGTCGGGTTTGATACAGTGTTGGTTATGTCCTATCAGAAGGGGGATTAGGGATTTCTAATGAAAATTAGTTATGTCAGCAGCTTATAGTCTGTAATAACATAGTCTGAAGCAACTGGATGTGGTGTTGTCGTCGGATATGTGTGTTTGGGTGATAAACACCCCTTCAAAGAAATTAGTTCAAACGAGAAGTAAACGGAAAGATCACTCACCAGGGATTTAAATTGATGAGCTTTATAACTGCTAAGATTTACATTTTAAATAAGGTTTGATAAAAATGATTAGATTATATACTATAGTATGTTTAAATTTACTTAAGTTAGTTACAAAATTTAATAAGTATATTTTGGAAAAGTGTATATAGCAAACTAGTTATTTATAGTTTTGATTTTTATAAGGTGTTAAATTATTCATTAAAAAGTTAATTAATTAATAAAAATTAGTTGTTAAAAATAGCACCCCTTTTAAAAAAGTACGAAACTCAAATTTGATTTTAACTGTTACCTCCCTTAAAAATGTTTGTGAAAACATCCAGAAAGTAGAGTCGAGCACTGGCAGGAAACAGAAATCGATGTCAGACTAGTTCTTTGAAAAGGAAATTCTACAAATCTTATAGACTCTATTATCTCTCTTCTGCCTGTCTGGTAACATCTTTATACACATTATTTCTCACATAAGAGGCTTGTCTTCGAATCCGAAGAATAGTGAGAATACGGTGTTTCCCGTGGCTGTGCAGGCTGTGACCTACATATTTTGCCACATCCAGGACAAGCAAAACCATTGTCTGCAGGTGGTCGGTTTAGATTTTCTTTTCGTAATCTGCGTTTCTCACACACCCAATCTCTAATCACATTAAAATTTTGCACATCTATTTCGTTTACATGACAAAACAACAATCAATTTTTAAAAAATATACCTACCGGGTATATAAAAAAAATTATTCAATTACCTATTTGTAATTAATTATTTGTTTAGTATCAATTAAGGAAAGACATTGTACTAGAGTGATGTGGTGTGTGATGTTAGGCTTGTCTTCAGACTGTACTGGAGTTAACTTCAATTACTCAGCAGGCGTTTGAGTTTTAGTGTTCGGGTGTAGGCCTATTCAATGCAGTTAATTATCCAATGCAGACACACAACAAGACACATCGATTTAACTAGTGAACAGAATGGATGAATTCAGTTGAACGTTTAAATACTACTTTAATAACGAAATAGGCCACAGTCGAATGTCTCAGTATTCCTAGTAAGAATAAAACACGTCTACACCCAAAGAGATCCTAGCGCTAACTCATTTCTTAGTCTCTAACCCAACATATCCCAAACGTCACTAGTCCCGTTCACTATGCGTCTTTTATGGTGCGTCGCTAATAAGTATAATTAAGAATTGAGTACCTAACAGGTGAATCGTGGCTGAATTAATCCCTTCTATACTTAGCAATATAAAAATGGTTGACGTTTCAAAGTTTCATAGATAACTATAAAGCCTATATTTGGCTTGATGAGGTCAGAAATTTAAATTAAAATCATTCAGCTTACAATGGGAAAAGATCGTCTCTCGAGACGTAAAATGCCATAGACATTATATATCTATCCAAATCTCTATATCTATATCTCTAAATCTATCTATCTGTATATAAGATAAGATAAGATAAGATAATTTTATTGATCCAATCTAATGGAAATTCAGTTTGATTACAACTTGACAACGTCAGCGTAACTACTATACAAA
>JADKLZ010000104.1:35507031-35529193 GCA_021533235.1 Biomphalaria straminea | reverse complement strand
CTCCGGCAAGTGTTTTCTAGCAGGCATCTTCAGCAATGGTTTTCTAGCAGGCATCTTCAGTAATGGTTTTCTAGCAGGCAGCTTCAGCAAGGGTTTTTTAGCAGGATGGGCTTTCTGCATGTCTATTTTAGATGCTTCATTCCACAGACAAATGCATCACCTAAAAACATAAAAAGGGAGACTATGCAGAGAAACACAAGCAAAAAAATGTTCAAGATATTTAATATCTATTCAATTTAATTTAAAAACTACTTGCCAAAATATCATAACCAGGGCTTTGAAGCAAGGGTTTTCTAGCAGGCACCTCCACCAAGGGATTTCTAGCAGGCACCTTCAAGGGTTTTCTAGCAGGATGGGCTTTCTGCAGGTCTATTTTATTATGCTTTATTCCACAGACAAATGCATGAGCTGAAACCAAAAAGGGACACTATGCAGAGAAACAGTAACCAACTGATCTCCCATGGCAGATTTTTTAAAATTTATTTATAAAATACTTGCCATTAGAATTGAAAATCTTCCTTTTTCCATTGTCTTGTGTATTTATTACCTGGTTTGTTTTTTGGACTTCATCTGTTTTTCTAGTTATTATAATAATAATTATGTATACTCAGCATTTTGAAAAGAAAGAAAAAAATTTAATTAAAATTATAGGCTACACGCTAAAATTAAACACAAATATACACAAGAATAGGATGCATCAGCTTAATACTGATTTGAAATTTAATAAAGATTATTATTATAAATGAAACAATTAACACCTTTAATCCTAAGAGGCTGTCATTACAAATCACTTCGTTTAGGTGTCAAAATCAGCATGATGTAATTTAACTTGGTCTGAAAGAGGACTACAAAATAAATAACTATAATAACTAAAATTATAATTAAATGTACTAAATTCTTCCTTTTATTAAAAATACTAAATTGTCTCCCTTATATTTAAAAGTAAGTAGAAAATATTTTTTTTCACAAAATACTTGCCTTTAGAATTGAAATGCTCGATTTCTCATTGTGTTATGTATTTACCTGGTTTGTCTGTTACTGTAAGAGTTTTGGACTTCAACTGATCCGAGTTGTTGAATTATGTGCACTCAAAAAGAACATCTAGTTATCTTAAAAATATACACAATATAATTAAACAAAAATATACATAGGAATAAGATGCATCAGCTTCATTATTTTTAAATTTTTTTAAATTGTAAAAAAAATATGGGACGTGTATATAAAACAATTTCAAAACCTGTAATCATAAGAGACTGACATCAAAAGTCACTTCCCCAAGTAAGCCCTAGCTTGTTTAAGTGTCAGTAAATCCTCAGAATGTACTTTATCTTAGTCTGGAAATCAGCAGAATGTACTTTAACTTGGTCTGGAAATCAGCAGAATATACTTTAACTTGGTCTGGAAATCAGCAGAATATACTTTAACTTGGTCTGGAAATCAGCAGAATATACTTTAACTTGGTCTGGAAATCAGCAGAATGTACTTTAACTTGGTCTGGAAATCAGCAGAATGTACTTTAACTTGGTCTGGACATCAGCAGAATGTACTTTAACTTGGTCTGGAAATTTAAAAAGAACGACGAAATTAATAGCTATAATGATTACAGATAGAAAACTAAAAATATAGTGAACACTAGGCTGTCTCCCTTATATATAAACAAAACATAATTGTAATTTAGTAGTAAGTACTCTGCATACCTGTCTGAATTCAAATATGATAATGAATGGGCTGCCTAAATGAAGATAAGTATGTCTAAGTGGAGATACTGGAATTTTACTAAGCTAGTTTATATAGGGCCTATTATTGAATAGAAATTGTTCTTTAAATGCTCTGTTAAGATATAGAAGTTTTGTGAAAGTTTTTCTTTAGCAACATGGTCAACTAATCAATAAAACAAAAAAACTATTTTAATTTCAACATTAAAAACACATTAATTAGCATGCATAAAACTAAAGATTTTATCAAATAAAAAAAAAATAGATTAAATGTTTTCTTGAAGTTTACCTGTACTTTCATAACTGGTCTTTTCTATTTTGTGCATATACATCAAAAGAAGAAAATGTAATTTTTAAAAAAGAATTAGACATCTTATAGCTTTCTATATGTAGCTTTCAAAACTTGCCTTTTACTCGCGTTGGCCTTTTACTGAAGTTGGTTTCATTAGTCTGCATGCTGCTCTATTTCTAGAGCAATAGGATGTACTCTGGATCTCCATCTGAAAAATATGATACAAAAGATAGAGCATTTGGCCTGCCAAATCAAAGATAATGAGTTTAAAGTTATAGTGATACTGAAATTTGTACTAAACTACTGAATTATTCTATATCTACAAATTTTGTGTGAAGAACATTGTACCAAGTTAGAAAAATAATTTTAAAAGTATGTAAAAAAAAAAAAAAAAAAAAAATTAGTTGAACACTAAGATATTCTCAACTTGCATGCAAAAACCAAGAGAAAAAAAATGAGAAAAATATATTACTAGCTTTGCTGGTGTTTATCTGGAGTTTCCTAGCTTTCCTATATAATGCATACATCAAAAGAAAAAGGTTAAGTTTATACAGCTAATACAAGGTGTTGTAAAATACTACTTACCGTATAGGACAAAACTTGTGACATCTTTGCAGTAGTTTTATATTCTGCCTGTTCCTGTTTGGTTCCATTAATCAGTATGCTGATTTCTTTTATGAAACATTATTTAAATCTCTGCAAACTTGATCTGAAGAATGTAATGAAATGTGATAATGAATAAAATAAGCATTAGGCTGTTTAGCCAAATATGTGTTTAAGTCTTAGTGGAGATAATAGAATGTCAGTTGTATAGTCAGGAATAGATCTTGTTCTATAAATGCTATGCCAGAAAAATAAGCTTGTATCATGATTATGTTATGATAATGTGGAAAATAGTAGTAGAAATTTTCTTAATATGTTATTGAAACATTCTCAATAAGCATGCATAAATCAAAAGATTAAAAAGAACAAAAAAATGTTATACTTGCTTTGACTAGTTTTATCACTAGGTTCATTTTCTCTGTTCAGTAATACAATAGGTCAAAAGAAACAACTTGTAATATCTAAATTTGAGTACTTTTAAAAAACTACTTGCCTTTTTTAGACATCTTTGCAGCCAATAATGACATGTTTAGATATTTTGTCTGTTCCTATTAGATGGTGGTTCTATTCATCTAAATCCTGCTTCAGAGTGCTAGAATGTTATATGCAGCCTGATCTGTAAAATTTTAAATTTTAAGATGATTTTGATGAAAAAAAGAATAAAACATGGAATAGGATCTAATCAAAGATGCATCTAAGTCTTTTTAGATGGAAATAATGGAATTTTTTAATAAACATGATAACTCCTAAATTAATCTTGCTTTTAAATGATATAGTAAATATAGTTGATATAGTTGTTATAAGATTACACCAACAAGGAAAAATAGAAAGTTATTCAAATGTTACTGGAAAAATAATATTCTCAATTAGCATGCATAAAACAACAGAATAACAAAAAAATATTACTTGCTTTGCTGAACTGCATAATCAGTTTTATAGCTTGCCTGTTCTGTACTATGCATATCTCAAAGAGAAAATAAAAATGTGTTTGTAATGGGTAAATTATACTAACTTTAAAGAGTACTTGCCTTGAAAAGAAAATGAGTTGTGGACTGTGCTGTTGTTCCAATTAGATAACGGTTTCATTCAACTTTATGCTGTATGCAACAGTGCTTGGCTGTGCTCTGAGACTTGATCTGAAAAAATTTCTATATGATGATGAATGGATTCAGCACTAGGCTGTATTTTAAAAAATGATGTCTTACCAGAGATAATGAAATGTGTACTAAACTAGTTTGAACTATGGAATTCAAAATTGTACTAACAAGAAGGAAAAAATAGTCATTAAGTGAACTAACTCAGAAATTTTTCTTAAATGTTAAAATGTTATTTCAACATTGGAAACAAACATATTCACATTAGCATGCAATCAACAACAGTTAATTTTGTAAAAATATAAAAAAATTACTTGTTTTTTTGAAGTTTTTCTGTACTTTTATAGCTTGACTGTTCTGTATTATGTGGCCTATACATAATAAAACATTTAAAAAATAACAATTGTAAAATTTGAAAGGAACAACTTGCCTCAAACTTTTGGACTTGCTGGCTGATATCTAGCTCTCAGTGGAGATTGTTTCTTTAATCTGTCTGCTTCTTTAGTCTTACATTAATCTGTCTGCTCCTTTCTTTACTAGAGTGCTAGGATCAACTCCACAACTGGATCTGAAAAATATGTGATAATGAGTAGGTAGAGCCCACCCAAACAAAATTTTTAAATCAAAGGATACTGAAATGTATACTGAACTAGTTTGGACACATGAACTTATCTCTAAATACAATGTGATATGAACAATTTTGTATCAAAAGTTATACAAACATGTTAAAAATAATTACCATGCAATTAGAGAACTAAGAAAATTATTCTTGGAATGTTATTTGAACAATGAAACTAGCATTCTCAATAAGCATGCTTAAAATAAAAATGAAAAGGTAACTTGCTTTTTTGAAGTTTATCTGCATTGTCATAATATGCCTTTTCTGTATATAGCCTATATTATGCATACATCAAATGAAACAAAGTTAATTTTAAAATGATCAAAGTATTTTTGAAGAAAATCTTGCCTCAAACAAACACACAGTTTTCAAACCCAGCAGTTTACTCTATGGAGCTGGTTTCATTGATGTATAGACTGCTCTATTTCTAGAGTTAGAGACATCATCTGAAAAATAAAATGCGATGAATTTGAGTTGCCATACCAAAGATGTCGACTTTAAGTCTTTGTAGAGAAATACGAAATTTTACTGCTATTTCTGAATTCTGATGAATTATTCTCGCTCTAAAATTGATATGTGAAGTGACTGAAGCTGTGACTTTAAGCATGCTTAAAATAAAAATGAAAAGGTAACTTGCTTTTTTGAAGTTTATCTGCAGTGTCATAATATGCCTTTTCTGTATATAGCCTATTAGATATTATGCATACATCAAATGAAACAAAGTTAATTTTAAAATGATCAAAGTATTTTTGAAGAAAAACTTGCCTCAAACAAACACACAGTTTTCAAACCCAGCAGTTTACTCTATGGAGCTGGTTTCATTGATGTATAGACTGCTCTATTTCTAGAGTTAGAAACATCATCTGAAAAATAAAATGCGATGAATTTGAGTTGCCATACCAAAGATGTCGACTAATTCTTTGTAGAGAAATAGACTCTACGAAATTTTACTGCTATTTCTGAATTCTGATGAATTATTCTCGCTCTAAAATTGATATGTGAAGTGACTGAAGCTGTATCAAGATAATTCAACAGACCACAAACAAGCTTCATGGAATGACAAAAGGAATATCCAGCTTTTTTTGTTAGAATTTGCCATAGACCGTAGGCGTAGAGCAGGAGAGTCTACGAATATTTTAAAAGCCTTTCGAGGTCAGCTGATTAAAACTAAACTGACATGTAGCCTACCGCGAAAACCAATAATTGTAGACTTTTCATAACCCCTTCCTTGTCCTTTTAGTTTTGAATGGAGTTTCTACTGTGCAGATTCTATACTGACTATGACACAACGTTTATACGATCTATTATATACTACTTCATCAAATAGATCTAAATATTGACTAGATTAGTCTTGATTAGATAATAAGATGTTATTAGATCCGCAAGGTTGTTAACGCCGGAAGTGGTAATGAGCTGGCTCCGCAAGGTTGTTAACGCCGGAAGTGGTAATGAGCTGGCTCCGCAAGGTTGTTAACGCCGGAAGTGGTAATGAGCTTAAGCCCATCATTACCTATAAAATGCTTCCAACGGCATGCGTCTCAAATAGCCTCTGACAACCAGTCCAACTCCTGGCCTTCACGTATGGTTCAGATATTGAGCCTGGCGGAACCGTTATCACAGACAGGAGAAGGGGCAAAGGCGAGTAACTGGCGCCTAAACCAGTAAGCTTCGGGCAGAAGGGGCTCGTTAGCCTTGGTTGGCTACCCATCTAGGAGAAGGCAAACTCTGAATCCAAACCTCCGCTGCCTTGCGGCTATACCCAAACTCGGGAAAGGCTTCGGGAGACAACCCTGAGGAAAAATCAGGAGCTGGTGACCCTTAGGCAGATTGTGGCACACTGTGCTACAACCTGGCAGAGCCTGCGGCGCTACTGATCCCAAAATGTATCGGATATTCCGTTCCTTTGGCCACATCAGCTGCGCGGAGAGGGGGGAACTGCTGTGTGGGCGACATCGTTCCGACCATAAACAATGCCCAGGCTTTCATCTCACTCATTCAAAGCCCTAACACCAGAGAGAAAACTGGAGAGGACACTCCAGCTTCGCCTTTTGGCGTCGGCCAAACACGGGAAGTGGCAGTCACCGGTTATAAGCCCAAATGCTCAATTGACGTAGAGCTGGGCGCCAGGGGCCACTTCCGTCGGTGGGAGGGATCCTAGGATTCCAATGGACAGCTACCGCCCGCCCCAAGCTGGGCAGCCCCCAGCCAATAAGGTGCTGTCCCGTCATGCCTGTCTTCCTCGTTTGGGTACACGGGGATAGGACAAAATCCGAAAAGCAGGCACAAAGCCAATGTACCAAGCGACACAAAGGAAAAGAAAAAGAGGAGCTCCACTCTTAAACTGGGCACTTGGAATGTGCGAACTCTGCTAACCGGACTTAACGAAAACTTACCGGACATAGAAGATGCCAGAAAGTCCGCTATAATAAACAATGAACTGTCTAGACTCAAAGTAGACATTGCCGCCCTCCAGGAAACTCGCTTGGCTGACTCTGGATCAATCAGAGAAAGAGACTACACCATCTTCTGGCAAGGCAAAGCTGAAAGTGAAGTCAGGGAACATGGCGTTGGCTTCGCAGTAAAGAACACACTTCTGAACACAGTAGAGATGAAGTGCAACGGTTCAGAAAGACTCTTATCACTACGCCTTAACACATCTACAGGACATGTGACTTTGATAAGTGCCTACGCTCCTACTTTGTGTTCCACACCAGAGGCAAAAGACATGTTCTACGATAACCTTTCATCTGCTCTCAGCGAGATCCCAAACACAGAACAGGTGATCATCCTCGGCGACCTTAACGCACGCGTTGGATCTGACAACTCTGCATGGGACAGCTGTATTGGGCGTTTTGGTGTTGGCAAAATAAATGAAAATGGACAAAGACTACTCGAGGTTTGCTCACTACACTCCCTCTGTGTCACTAATACATACTTTAAAACTAAACCACAGCACAGAGTATCTTGGCGGCATCCTCGCTCCAAACACTGGCACCAACTAGACCTAATCATGGTAAGACAAAAGTGTTTAAAATTTGTCAAACTTACCAGGTCCTATCACAGTGCAGACTGCGACACAGATCACTCCTTGGTATGTTGCAAGATAAATCTTCTTCCTAAAAAAATCCACCATACCAAGCAGACTGGAAGACCCCAACCAGATGTGAGCAAGATGTGTCACCCTGATCTCCAGATACAGTTTGCGGAATCTTTTGAATGCGAGTACAAAAATTTCTCTGGAAACTCAGCAACAGAAAAATGGGATCACCTCAAGTCCACCATACAAAAGTCTTCCTTGGACATCTTTGGAAGAAAAACTACGAAACAAAATGACTGGTTCGACTCTAAATCAGCTATCTTAGCACCTGTAATTAAAGCAAAGAGAGATGCACTCGCTACATATAAGGCAAAACCTACCCAAAGCAACTTGTTAAACCTGAAAGAAGCTAGAGCCACTGCACAGAGGACAGCAAGGATCTGTGCCAATGAATACTGGGTAGAGCTCAGTGAGAATATCCAGCTCGCAGCCCAAGTGGGCAACATAAGAGGGATGTATGAAGGAATTAAAAAGGCTCTCGGACCCTCCCAGAACAAGTCAGCACCTCTTAAATCAACCACTGGGGAAATTATCACAGACAAGTGTCAACAAATGCATAGATGGGTCGAACATTACTCCGAACTCTACGCCACAACAAGCTCAGTCTCTGCCTCAGCTCTTAAGGCTATCATACAGCTACCCATAATGAACGAGCTAGACGAAATACCCACCCTGTTAGAGCTCAACAAAGCCATAGACAACATGGCTGCCCGCAAAGCACCCGGATGCGATGGCATCCCCCCAGATCTTCTAAAACAGTGTAAAACTACACTAATCCAACCTCTACATGAACTGCTTTGTAAATGTTGGCAAGAAGGTGCTGTGCCACAGGATCTGAGGGATGCAAAGATCATCACCCTGTACAAGAATAAAGGCGACAGAAGCGACTGCAACAACTACAGGGGAATCTCTCTCCTAAGCATCGTAGGCAAAGTCTTTGCTCGAGTGATACTCCCCAGGCTACAAAAACTTGCTGATCGAGTCTATCCAGAATCACAGTGCGGCTTTCGCTCAGAGAGATCCACAATTGACATGATTTTCTCTATCCGTCAACTTCAGGAAAAGTGCAGAGAGCAAAGAATGCCTTTGTACATCGCATTTATCGATCTGACCAAAGCCTTTGACCTTGTCAGCAGAGAAGGCCTCTTTAAAATCTTAGAGTTAATAGGCTGTCCACCCAAGCTGCTAAATATCATTGTTTCTTTCCACCAAAATATGATGGGTACAGTACAGTTCAATGGCGCCTGCTCCGAAAGTTTCAATATAAACAGCGGTGTAAAACAGGGATGTGTCCTTGCCCCAACCCTTTTTGGAATACTCTTTTCAATGCTAATCCACCATGCATTTGATAATTCCACCGAAGGCATATATCTCCATTCCAGATTCGATGGCAAACTTCTAAATATCGCTAGACTGAGGGCCAAAACTAAAACCAGAACAACCCTCATAAGAGACATGCTCTTCGCGGATGACGCAGCGGTTGTGGCACACTCACAAGAGGAACTTCAGTTACTGATGTCCCGCTTCTCTCAGGCCTGTAAAGAATATGGCTTAACTATAAGCACAAAGAAAACAAATGTTATGGGACCCCCTGCTACAGCACCACCCTCCATCCTCATAGATGATAACAAGCTGGATGCTGTAAATGAATTCTGCTATCTAGGATCCACAATTCAAGACGACCTTTCTCTAGATGAGGAGATAAAAAAACGTATAGGGAAGGCTGCATCGACCTTCGCTAGACTTAGGTCAAGAGTTTGGGAAAACCAGAAGCTAACAACAGCGACCAAAATGGAAGTCTACAAGGCATGCGTTATGAGCACGCTGCTGTATGGCAGTGAATCATGGACCACTTACGCAAAGCAAGAGCGAAGACTGAACTCATTCCATTTGCGATGTCTTCGTAGGATCTTGAAAATCACATGGAGAGAAAAAGTGTGCAATACAGAGATCCTTGCACAAGCAGGTATTCCCAGCATCTTTACAGCCCTCAGACAACGCCGCCTGCGTTGGCTTGGACATGTTCGCCGGATGGAGGACAATCGCATACCGAAAGTCATCCTCTACGGACAACTTGCGACAGGCTCAAGAAAAACTGGTCGCCCCCACCTCCGTTACATAGATGTAATAAAACGCGACCTCAAAACAGTGGACATCAATACTGACCAGTGGGAAGACATAGCTCTAGACCGCACCAGATGGAGAGAGACAGTGACCAAGAAAGCTATGGACAGCGAAAGAGCATGGGCCTCAGCTCTGGAAGAAAAGCGGACAACGCGGAAAATGGCCAGCTCCTCTACCACTGTAGCGAAGACCACCTTTACCTGCAATACTTGTGGACGGGAGTGTCTCTCCAAAATAGGGCTCCACAGCCACACAAGGAAGTGTGCGAGATGAACCATAGTCGTTCTACGACTGAAGGAGGCCAATGAATTAGATCTATATAGATCTCTATATATCTAGTTGCCTAAGTTAGAAGACACTGCAAACAGACCTGCAACCAAAGATGAGACACAAATGACAGATATTGATAATAGATGGGAGCGTCCCATAAAGTCCAGTTTGAATTCTGGCAACACACTAAGCTCTCTTCACTTGGCCAGTGACCAATGGGCCTGTGTCAAAACTTGATCGAGATTAGATCTAAAAGACGACTGGATTGGTCAGTTTATCCGAGACACGTTGGTTACATCCGGAACTAGACAGACCTGCGCCTGTTGCACACGCTGACGTTTAGATGCTAAGAAACAATAGATCGCTTAAAGCACATGACCCCATCTATACACATACACACAATCCACTAACCAGTGGTCGGAAAACTGTCATCCAAAAGACAGAAGTATACACCATACAAAATCGAAGTTTGATCAGAGTTAGTAGCCCTGGAGACATTTTTATTGAAATAATTACGATGTAAAGTACAATATCGCGACTACGGTTACCTTTGTGTTAGGTTGGGGGGGGGGGGGAGGGGGCTATATCAAATTAAACTTGGTATTATACTAGGGCCGGATTTAACTATAGGTAACACATGTTAGGCCTAAAACTTCTTCAAAAGATACGGTCTGCGGGCAATTTCTGTGCACGAACCTAAGGTTTGGAACTCACTCCCCATTGATCTCATTCAAGAAAAGCATTAATACATATACGTGGAAACCTTTTTTAGATTAGTTTGTGTCATTTAGGGTTAGGGTATAACACGATCTTCCTATATTGCCATTGCTGCTGCTCCTCTATTTTTAAAAAAAGTTTACATTCACAAACATTTTAAAATATGCAGAGTGCATCAACGAGTGCGTCAACACATTGCCGATGATACATTCACATACAGAGTCAGATGTCCAAATGGTTCGAGACTTCGTCCCTTTAATGAACCATGTGACCAGAGAAAGGCTTTTATCTCTGTGCTAATATAAAATATATTACGTCATTGTTTATTGTTTATGTTTTGAGTGAACGTAAAAGATAGAGTGGAAATAAAAGAGTTCTCTAATGTCTACCTTGCTGAAGACAGTCTCGTTATATTATTTATTGTTAAATTGTAAAGTCTACAGTAGTTTATTAATCTGTGACAACAGAACATGGTGTCAGAAGGGTCAGATCTTGTGATCTGCTGTCAGATTGGTCAGATCTTGTGATCTTGTGTCAGATCTTGCGACAGATCTGGAAGGTATTCGTTTCTAAATTGCTTTTAAGTACATTGTACCAAGTGGCCGTGGTATCATATCACAAGACTAGTTCATATTTAACGTTATTGAATTGTTTTGGATCTAGATCTAGACATAGAATCTAGAATCTGTAATGGAATTATTCGATCCTCCTAAACCGTTGTCACTAGACGGCAATCTGTCTGAAAGATGGAAAAAATGGAGACAAAGTTTCGAACTATTTATGGTCGCCACTGAAAGGAACACGAAGCCCGAACCAGTAAAGAAAGCTTTACTGCTACACCTAATCGGTGAACCCGCTCGAGACATCTACAATACTTTTGAAGTAATTGAAGATGAGACTGTAGACAAACTCATTGAAAGGTTTCAGAATCATTTTATGCCTAAATCCAACACTGTTTATGACAGATTTAAATTCTTCACAAGAAGTCAGAAGGACGGTGAAACGTTTGAACAGTACTATACAGATTTAAAGAATTTGTCCAAAGAATGTAAGTTTGACAACCTTCGTGAGGAACTCATCAGAGATCGATTGGTATGTGGCATACAGTCGGATCGAGTGAGAGAGAGACTTCTGAGAGACGTAGACTTAACTTTAGAAAAAGCAGCAAGCATCATTCGTGCTGACGAGCATACACAGAACCAAATGATGGATATGAAAGTGGATATGAAAGGACTACAAATAGATGCTGCTAGTAAAGAAAAGAGGACAGAAGACAGAATGCCAGTTAAAAACTCACACGAGAGTATGGCAAGGAACCATGGAACAAGTACCATTAAAGATTGCAGATCTTGTGGTAGATCTCATGGAAAACACAATTGTCCAGCACTCGGACAGACATGCCGAAAATGTAAAAAGAAAAATCATTTCGCTGCAAAATGTCGGTCGAAATATTTCAAGGCTGTTGATTTACTGGAAGATGAAAGTCAAGCAAGCCAAGCAAATGAGTTATGGTTTGAGGCAATTGGCACTGACAACAATGTCAGAGTTTGGATGGTTGATGTCAATATTATGGGAAAGATAGTCAAAATGAAGATTGACACAGGAGCACAAGCTAATGTGATATCAGAGTCAACGTGGAACACTTTAGAAACTGAAAGTCAGTTAAAACATTCAAATACTACCCTACGAGCATTAGGGGATGAAGCATTAGAACTGAAGGGAGTTGCATCGGTCACATTTAAAGTCGGCGATGTAGAAGTTAAAGATGATCTATACGTGATCAAGAAAAGTATAAATCCTATACTAGGACTGAAGACATCTATTGCTTTAAAACTAATTGAAGCAAAGAGAAATGTTGAGGTACATGATGTCAAGCAACAGAATGAAGTTCCACAAGTGTTGATGAAAAAATATAAGCAAGTATTCGAAGGACTTGGTACATACAAAATGAAGTATCACATTAAACTAACGGCAGATGCAAAACCAGTTATTCAATGTGCGCGCAGAGTTGCACCATCACTGTATGAAGAATTGAAAAAGAAACTCACACAGATGCAACAAGATGGAGTGATCACAGAAGTTGATGAACCAACAGAATGGGTTCATAACTTGGTTACAGCAAAGAAGAAAGATAATTCTTTGAGGTTGTGTTTAGATCCCCGAGAACTGAACAAATATATAATGAGAGAACATTTCACTATACCAACATTTGATCAAATCAATAGTTCACTGGGAGCAGCAAAAGTGTTTAGTATACTTGATCAAAAGGATGCATATTGGCAAGTTGAGTTAGATGAGCCAAGCTCTTACTTATGTACATTCAATACTCCGTTTGGAAGATACAGATTCTTGAGAATGCCTTTTGGTATATCCTCAGCAAGTGAAGTACTACAGAAACGTGCTTATCAAGTATTCGGAGACATCCCAGGTGTCAGGGCCGGTCTTAGGCCACTGCAACCAATGCGGTCGCAGTGGGCCCCGCGCTTTCATAGGCCCCGCGCTAATTCAGGGTGTAATTATTAAATTGCAAAATATATACGAAAAACATCAAGAAATCTCCTGAATTTACTAAAATCTCCTGAAAATTCTTAAAAATCTCCAGAAAAATAGACAAAATTGTCATTTGTAGGTGTCATTCATTGCGGAAATCCTACGCGCGATAAAAGAAAAAAGCCATTGTCAGCTTTCATGTACTAAAATGTAATAATTGGGTGCATTTATAGGAAGTTCCACTACTTTATTTACTTTTTTTGTACTGGCATATAAATATGCCATTCGTTACAAAAAGCGTAAAGTACAGATCGCAATTTTTAACTAAGCAAAGTCAATTTTTTTTCTTTTACAAAATCCTATTTTTCCTTTATTATCCTTATTCCCACACATACTAGGCCCCGCGTAATGTTTTGCATAGGGCCCCGCAATGGCTAGGACCGGCCCTGCCAGGTGTACATATCATGTCAGATGACATGCTGATTGCAGCAAAAGATGAACAAGAACATGATCAAATTTTTGAAAATGTTCTGGAGAGAGTTAGAAAAAAACAGTGTTAAGTTCAACAAGAACAAGATACAATATAAACTTTCTGGTGTTAATTATCTCGGAAGACAAATAGGAGCAGATGGTATTCGTCCAGATCCAGCTAAAATCAAAGCAATAATGGAGATGCCAGCACCAACAGATCGCACAGGAATTCAAAGACTGCTAGGGATGCTGAACTTTCTGTCAAGTTTCATTCCAAACATGTCAACAATCACAAGTCCGTTGCGTGAATTGCTAAAGAAAGATGTATTGTGGCAGTGGAATGCAGAGCAAGAAAATGCTTTCCAGCTAATAAAGAAAACTCTTAGTGAAGCTCCGGTTCTGCAGCTGTTTAACCCTGAAAAACCAGTTACTATTCAGTGTGACGCTTCTTCTAAAGGGCTGGGAGCATGTTTAATGCAAGAAGACAAACCAGTTGCGTATACGTCAAGATCATTGACAGAAACAGAGTGCAGGTATGCACAGATAGAAAAGGAAATGTTAGCTATAGTGTTTGCGGCTGAACATTTTCACCACTATATTTTTGGACGAACTGTGACTGTACAATCAGATCAAAAACCTTTGCAAACTATTGTGATGAAGCCTTTACACAAGATTTCACCAAGACTTCAGTTGATGATGTTAAGACTATTGAGATATCAACTAACAGTAACTTACACTCCAGGTTCAAAGATGCAAATAGCTGATACGTTATCGCGTGCGTACATCAGTGGTCAAGAACAATCAAATTCAGATGATGACATGGTTATGAGAATTCATAGCGCAACAGCACAGTTTCCGGGAAGTGATCAGAAGATTATTGAAATTAGAAGGAAAACTGAAACTGATGCTAAATTGAATATATTAATTAATTATGTCAGAGAAGGTTGGCCAAAGTTGAAAGCTCAAGTGCATGAAACAGTAAAGGTGTACTGGTCATTTAAAGACAGTATTCACGAAGAAAACGGAATATTGTTTTACGAGAACAGAATCATAATTCCTTCAAGCATGAGAAATGAAATTCTCGACAAGTTGCACACAGGTCATTTTGGTCTTGAGAAAACCAGGTCGAAAGCAAGACAGAGTGTGTTTTGGCCAGGACTGTCCAAAGATATTTTTTCGACCATAATGAAATGTTCAACCTGTGCAACATTTAAAAGAAACAATGTGAAGGAAAAATTGCTACCTCATGCTGTACCAGACAGACCATGGAAAAAAGTTGCGACAGATTTGTTTGAATGGCGAAACAATGATTATTTGCTAGTTGTGGACTATTTCTCAAAATACCCTGAAATAAAACGACTGGAGAACAAAACAGCAGAATCTGTTATCAGGGCACTGAAAGGAATTTTTGCTAGACATGGCATACCAGAGGAAATAGTGAGCGACAATATGCCATTCAACAGTTATCAATATAGAGAGTTTGCTTCTGAATGGAATTTCAAGATAACTACATCAAGTCCCAGATACCCTCAATCAAATGGTCAAAGTGAGGTGTATGTTGGTATCGTAAAGCAGATATTCAACAAAGCATACAAAAGTGGGAAAGATCCATATCTCGCTATGCTCGAGTATAGAAATACTCCAATAAGTGGACTGCCGTATTCACCATCACAACTGCTGATGAGTAGAAGACTCAGGGACATAATTCCAACTGATCCCAAACTATTTGAACCATCGATAGCTGAAAATGCAGAGAAATTACTCAACGAACGACAGATGAAAAGCAAAGTAAAATACGATGCAAAAGCAAGACTACCTAAAGATTATTCTGTCGGAGAGAAGGTGAGAGTGCGTCTAGGACAAACATGGCAGAAAGCTGTCGTCATTAAGAAACATCCATCACCCAGATCTTATATCATAAAGACAAATGATGGAAAAACCTACAGAAGAAACCAACGGTTTTTGAACAAGAGTTTTGATGAAGACATCTCTGGGTACTATGATACTGACGAAGACAATGAACAACAAACTGTTAGAACAACCGAAACAGACAGTTATAGACCAACGTCTAGAAAACTTGTTGTGCCAGTCAAAACAACCAGAAGTGGCCGAGTTGTTAAGATTCCTTCTAGATATCAGTAGGCCCTATTAAGAACTTTAAAAGGAAGGATGTGCTAATATAAAATATATTACGTCATTGTTTATTGTTTATGTTTTGAGTGAACGTAAAAGATAGAGTGGAAATAAAAGAGTTCTCTAATGTCTACCTTGCTGAAGACAGTCTCGTTATATTATTTATTGTTAAATTGTAAAGTCTACAGTAGTTTATTAATCTGTGACAACAGAACAATCTCATGGCCAGGATGAGAGATTGGCTCTTCACCGACCCCTCTGTCTGGAGACCCCCTGCAACTAGGTGATCAAGAGTCACACCCGTTTGGTCGTACAACACGGCTCATTGAGCCCGCACGGGTGCCCCCTCCCATGCGAGGCCCCACGGGGGGGGCCTCCATATGCCTATGCTGTCCCACCGAACCCGTGCGAGGGTCCATCACCACCCGTATGGCCCCCGTTAGGGAACGGATCGGTGGGGGTTTCGGACTGGTTAGCGAGCCTTTCTTACATCCCTACCACGTGTAATGTATCCTCTCTCGATGATACGTGTGGTAGCTCACTGAGAGCTATGTGTGCTACCATTCTTCGCCTATCCACTTCCCTAGATGGACGTTTCCACGGAGGCGCCACGCTGAGGCGACGGTAGCCGATGTCCTCCGATTCACATACAGAAGATGTATTTACAAACGTTCTTTCAAGATTTAAAAAAGCCTTGGTGTAAACTACACAAACACACACACACACACAAACGTGGCCAAGCCAGCCATGGCGTCTGCTGCTGATAACAGAGCGGATGTCCTGACACCCTGCTCTTCGTAGCACTTCCTCATTGGTTATCTTATCCTGGGATGGTTCCAACAAAGCCCGAGGAGTCTGGCAGCATTTGCCCAAACCGCGACGATCCATGGTGGAGGCTAAAACGGTCGGAACAGTCCCTCATTGCGCAGTGCCGAACGGGACACTGTCCTATTGGTGCATATTTTGCCTGGTTCCGGCCCAATTTTGATTCCCGTTGCCAACACTGTGGAGAGTCGGTGGAAACGGTGGAGCATTTCTTGCAAGAGTGTCCGCAGCTCCGAGAGCTGCGGGAATCCTTGTCTGCAGATTCACTTAACCTGTATGGAGGCTTAAAGGCATTACGCCAAACAGCAGAGTTTCTCGCCAGGGCTATACGGGAGGACTGATCCTTCCAGTCCTGATTTTCATTTCGGAGTTCATCTCAGGTATACCGTAAAAGTGATAACAGAGCGGATATCCTGACACCCTGCTCTTCGTAGCACTTCCTCATTGGTTATCTTATCTTGATACCTTATTTTAAAGATCCGCCTTAGGCATCGGAGGTGGAAGACATTCAGCTTTTGTTTTCCTGCCATGAGTAGGTTGGCCATGTTTCACTTCCGTATAGTAAAGTGCTCATCCGGTAGACTAAGGCTTTAGTATTGTTAGTCAGCTATATATTGTCCCACACTCTTTTCTGCAACCTTGACATGCTGCCCATTGCTTTGGCTATCCCATTGTTGATGTCTTTATCCAGTAGAACATCGTTGGATATGATGGAGCCAAGATAGCAAAAGTGATCAACAATTTCAAGTGGTTGACCATTAATGTTTACTTGAGGTGCAGCATTACTGTTTTGGACCAGTATCTTGGTCTTGC
Organism: Biomphalaria straminea; assembly: GCA_021533235.1. Classification (NCBI taxonomy): domain Eukaryota; kingdom Metazoa; phylum Mollusca; class Gastropoda; family Planorbidae; genus Biomphalaria; species Biomphalaria straminea. Next base: position 35,511,930 of record JADKLZ010000104.1, on the reverse strand, counting down.
TTTGACTAATATTTAAGCCGAACTTCTGGCAAGCAGCAGATAGTTTGTCAACCAGAGTCTGGAGCTGAATATCAGAGTCAGCTACAATAGCTGCATCATCAGCATACAAGAGTTCCCTAATAAGTATCCTCCTAATCATGTTTTTTTTCCCGCAGCCTTGATATATTGAATAGTTTTCCAGAGGACCTTGTGTGGAGAAACACACCTTCGTTGATGTCGTTGAATGTATAGTGGTGTAAACAGGGTAGGTGCGAGCACACATCCCTGCTAGACACCACTGCTAACCTCAAAAGGTGCTGATTGGGCTCCATTATATTTGACAGTACATTTCGTTTCCTCGTGAAAACATTCAATGAACTTCAGTAGTTTGGGAGGGCAACCTATTTTCCTTAGGAGTTTGAAAAGACCACTTCTGCAGACCATGTCAAAGGCTTTAGATCAGTGTTCTTCAATGGGGGCGTTTTCGAGATTTTGGGGGGCGCTGGGAGCCAAAGGGGCGGTAGGGGGGCGCTGGGCACAAAAAGGGGCGGTAAGGGGGCGCTGAGTATAAAGGGGGAAAGAAGAAACTAAAGGTGCACTGAAACAAAACAAATAAAACAATTCTTGAAAATTAAAGCTAGCAAACTAAATTTACACAAAGTATAGGCCTAATAAGCTTGCTTCTGATTTAACTTTAGAATCTAAGTTTGGGAATCCCATTTTCTATTTTAAAATTCTTACTCTTCTGCTGAAATCGAAGGGTATCTAGTGTACTTAGATCTTGAGCGCATAAACGTTCATGATTTCTTAAACAAAGTCTTTTAGATTCAAGTCTCTTATAACAACATATGTTAATATTTGATATGTAAATGTTAATTAAGAAAAACGTTAAAGCTAACATTCAAATAGAATAATTTAATCTTTTTTTCAACAAAAACATTGACAGAGTGTTATGAAATGGAATATTGCAAAGAGTTTTAGTGAATTGCCACTAGATAAAAAAAATAAACAAATAATGAAAAAGATGTTAGATGTTAGGCACTTAGATTGTTGTCACAGGCGGCCTTACCAGTGCGTGGGGCCCTAGGCGAATGTCAAATGCGGGGCCCTGCGCTGGAAGGGTAGACTAGATATTGTGGATATATCGTAACATGTCAAGCTAACAGGAATGTCCGCCACTCACACTGAAGTCCTTTTTAAATACTAAACATACCACCTTACGTAAGTACTGAACTATTGACCTTTAAACTACATAAACTGGAAATTTTCTCCAGCTTAACTTCTGAATCTAATAACTCCACAAAATGCTATGTAAACGGCATTTTTGTGGCTAACATCAATCGTGCAATCAAGGATGATGGGAAAATAAACCATCAGGTCCATAATCTCGTTTTGAATCCTATATCTGAGGTACTGGACATGAGCCTCGGCGTTTTAATTCGTGGAAGTTCTTATATGGTTAGGTCAATTTTGTCAAGCATCTCAACCAAGCCTCAAAACTGGTTGTTGTTTGGTACATAAAGATTCTCTGTTTTTTTTTTTTTGTTTTTGTTTTTTTGTCATTTTCTTATGCCTAGGTGAACTGTTTAATAGTGATAGCCGCTTAGAATGTACAGGTCATAAGATGATGTCTTAATCGAAACTGAACAGTATTTCGAAAACAAAAATGTCATGTTAAGATCTTACAAAGTAATTGGGAATAATAAAAATGTCCAGTAATATTGAGCAACATGTTGTAGTTTTTGAGAACCTTTCTGGTTTTCGACCACCTGCGGACAATGTTTATGCTTGCCCTGTGTGTGGCACAATATGTAGGTCACAGTTAGGGCTGTGCAGCCATGGGAAATACTGCATTCATCACTGATCTTCAGACTCAAAGATAAGTCTTATATAAATCTATTTAAAGAGTTTTACAATCTCACGTAACTTGTTTGTTAAAAAATGAATTACTGCCTAAAGACACCGACATCTGCAATTCACATAACAATGGGCTATGAAGAAATTACGATTCGCTTCTAGGATGTAAATAAATAAATTTAAACAAAATTAAATATAAATAACAATTATTAAACATCTGTTACCGATGTTCAAATTGAGTTGCAGGTGTGCCTCAAAACTCAAACTCAAAAATAGGTTTACAAAATTATGTCTTCAGTAAAAAGAATGCTAACATAGGAGGCACAATAGAGATGTGGCTGCATTTGAATGTTTCAGTAAAATTCCAAAACTTTGGTCGAAAATGGAATTATGTTTTAGATTTTCCATCAACATACATGGTTAACCTAGATTTAGTGCATAACAAACTTAATGAATAAGCAAAGAAATAGGCTGGATATAGCCACTAGATGAGACCTTCGCCTTGCTTTGACTAATTTATAGCTTGAAATTTCTAATATTGTCAGACTGCAGAAGGCACGGGGTTCTCATTAGCTTAATTTCTCTTTGTAGTAAGTTCAGCAATAATAATGTTTAATTAAAAATATAAACACATTTACAATTAAACCGAAAAATAGTAGGCCCTAATATTCAACAATTTAAAAGGAGACTATTCTTAGGATTTGAAAGAAAGTCATGACAATGACATTAATTTTTGTGTGTAATCACTGCAAATTATTTGACATAATTTTGTTATAATGATAAAATTGGCAATGCCTTCGATTCCGAAGATTAAGACTAAGTGCAGTGTTTCACATAACTACACAAACCTAGTTGCGACTTGCATAATATTTCGAATATTGTCTGCTGGCGGTCAATTTAAGTTTTCTTTCCATCTATTGCACCTGTCTTCAATAATGACGTTTCTTTGAGTCTCAAATGTTTGTCCCGCAGCTTTTGTGACAACTCTTCAACTGCCTCTTTCAGAGGACATCTGCTGCTAGGGAAGGCTGTTAGGTACTTTCCTCTATGCCAGTGAGGGTGAAATGGCGCCTGAGTGGATCTTTATAGCGCTAACGAGGTGGGCACCTATGTAACTCCTCCTACTCTAAGCTTGCCAAAGAAGATCGCCTTTGACATGCGGTCTTCTCCTGTGCAGAATACGTGTTGTTGATTGCATAAAAATTAATAAATTGATGATATTTTCAAGTTCAAGCGTGTTTACTTTTGGGTAGAGAGGATGGGGGGTGAAAGTTACTTTATTTTTCTAGGACTTGTTACCCGAATGCTAAGATCTGTAGTGTAGTCATTGTGGATCAAGAAATCTTGATCTCAGTCTGGCTGATTATAGGTCAACGTTTCGGTACCTCCTATCAAAGGTTTAACTATTTGTTTTAGTCGAAACTATTATATGATGTATCTCTAGATTTTCCTGTTATTAACAAATTATAGTTGAGTGCTAATGAGTAAATTGAAACCACTAAATATTGACTTAAAATGCTTCAGATTCCCACTACAAACTAACTGAAACTAAGCAAGGTGCGCGATCTAAACATCACTCTCACGTGACTGGGGGGGGGCATCCGGAACTACCTCATTAAAATCTACCTCTCGTATTTGTCATTTAATTAGAAATAATAATCCCAAAAGTATTATATTATAATTTATATTTGAGTAATGTGTAATGGAATGACTGCACGCCAAATGCGATCTTTAAAACAAGCGTTATAGAGGATGGCGTAACAGAGAGACCCCCCCCTCCCCCAGGCGCTATAAATATCAAATGAGGCGCCATGTTGATCGAGCAGACAGAGAAATACAACTGCCAGAAATGAACACATTTGATTTCAGTAGCACAATGATCAAAATCACTCAGAAGGTTAAAAAGTAAAGTAGCAATATTACATAACAAGTACCATATAATTTACAAACACGAAAGGTTATCTGTCGACTGTCGTCATCAAGAAGTACATACAAGTCTGACTTATAGAACGCTGGTTGTGTTAGTTAGCGTTTATGTGTTCCGTGTGTGAATGATGTTCGTATTTGCATCTATCAGTGAACATCAATACTGACCATTGGGAAGTCTCTCCAAACTAGGGCTCCACAGCCACACGAGGAAATGTGCGAGATGAACCATATACGACTGAAGGAGGCCGATGAATGGATGGATTGTTATTGTTACAGTAGTTACTTGAGCTCTAGGTGGTCAGTCTCAAATAGCCTCTGACAACCAGTCCAACTCCCGGCCTTCACGTGTGGCTCAGATATTGAGTCCGGCGGAACTGTTCTTACTAACAGGAGAAGGGGCACAGGCGAGTAACTGGCGCCTTAACCAGTAAGCTTCGGGCAGGAGGGGCTAGTTAGACATGGCTGGCTACCCACCTAGGAGAAGGAAAACTCTGAATTCAAACCTCTGCTGCCTTGCAGCTATACCCAATCAAGGGAGAGGCTTCGGGAGTCAACCCTGAGGAAAAATCAGGAGCTGGCGACCCTAAGGCAGTTTGCAGCACCCAGTGCTACACTCTGGCAGAACCTGCGACGCTGCTGACCCCAAACTGTATCGGCACTGCAGTTCCTTTGGATACATCAGCTGCGTGGAGAGGGGGGAATTGATGTGTGGGCGACATCGTTCCGACCACAGCTTATGCCCAGGCATTCATCTCATGGAAATAAGATGATCCATAGTCGCTTCGCGACTGACGGTGACCATAGATAGGTGGTCAGTTCTAGACAAACAACTTTCATTTGATTAAAAAGTTCCCTTTCAGACCTTGTGGTCTATAGGGCAGATGATGTAAAGGTCATCTGATTCTGTGGCCCACGGTTAACGAGTGTGTCATGTGGCCAGCACAACGACCAACCGCCTTTACTTTTCCCCAACTAATGTCAGGTACCCATTAGAGCTGGGTGATCTCAAGGGCGCCCGAAAATCCCGAAATAAAAATCCCAGTCTTCACCAGGATTCGAACCCGGGACCTCCAGTACGGAAGCCAAGCGCTTTACCGCTCAGCCACCGCGCCCTCATTTTCATTTGATTGGATC
>JADKLZ010000104.1:35482052-35496545 GCA_021533235.1 Biomphalaria straminea | reverse complement strand
TATGTCTAGATTGGTCTTTGTCTAGATTTATCTATGTCTAGATTGGTCTATTGACTAGATTGGTCTATGTCTAGATTGGTCTATCACCGTCTATGTCTAGATTGGTCTATTGTCTAGATTGGTCTATTATGCAACATCTACCCGCGACTAATCCTCTCCTTTTATAGCGGTAGTGCGTAGAGGGGGGAGGAGGGCTAAGGAGGTGAAGCAATGAGAGGAGAAGCAACTCTACCTCCCCTTCCCTGAATCCCGTGAGGTCTATATTTTATAAGTATTTTTTTTCCACATATCTTCACGATTGTCATTTCCCCCCCTCCCCCCCCCTTTCGTTTTGTCAGCTTTTTTTATATCACGAAATTGCAGTAGAAATCGTTATAGTTGCTATTTTTTTTATAACGTCACCGATAGCCTAAGGATATAGGTTAAAATTACTTTAAAAATCGTTAATTTAAGAGTGCCAAATTTTCCACCTTGTCAAAAAGTGCCTAAATTATCCGGGTGCCTAAATATCCGGTGCCTAAATTTCTAAATCCCCCCCTTCCCCCATAAGACGGCTTAGAGTGAGCTCAGTGACCGCATGTAAGCTAGTCTAGAGAAGAAAATAAAAAGAGGATACGAAAAGCGTAACGAAACGTTTAATTTCGTATTTGCGTACTGGCAGTCATTTTTGGGGAGATTTTGCGTAACGCATACGCATTTTGCGTAACGGTAGGCAGGTCTGCAACTTGTCTATGCCCTTGTCTAGTATTATGAATAAGTAACCATGGACTCAGAATAAATAGACTAAGTTAAAAAGCATCGTATATTACTCAAGCACAGCTACCATCTCTTGAAGAGCTTTTCCAAGAAAGATGCATTTCCAAATCACTCACGATTCTTAAAGACAACCTTCACCCATTAAACCACTGTTACATAAGATCTGAACGAAGTGGTCGTCTCCTTTTCATCAAGACTAAAACTGAAAGATTTAAAAACTCCTTTGTCCCACTTTCGATCAGAGTGTTACGAGATCAGCTATCATCGAGAAGTACATTGAAGTCAAATTCATAAAGCGCTGGTTGTGAATGTGCATGTGTGTTTGTATGTGAATGTTGTTCGAATTTTTCATTAACATTGTTTTTGTATAGTAGTTACGCTGACGTTGTCAAGTTGTAATCAAACTGAATTTCCATTAGATTGGATCAATAAAATTATCTTATCTTATCAATTCTGCTGAAAGCCTTTTCTTGGTCAATGGATATGAGGGCTGCTTTCAAGTCTTTGTCTCTACGGTAATAAATGATGTCTCCTACGAAGTGGTTCAGTTCGTCTATAAATTTCATTTAGGGTTGCTACAGTACTGATCTTGTCCTAGTAAAGTTCCCTTTTTAGACCTTGTGGTCTATAAGGCAGATGATGTAGGCCCTATAGGCCATCTGATTCTGTGGCCTACGGTTAATGAGGGTGTCATGTGGCCAGCACAACGACCAACCGCCTTTACTTTTCCCCAACTCCTTTAGAGCTGGGTGGACTCAAGGGCGCCCGAAAAAAAAATCCTAGTCTTCACCAGGATTCGAACCCGGGACCTCCAGTACGGAAGCCAAGCGCTTTACCCCTCAGCCACCGCGCCCTTCTTGTCCTATTGGGTGGGGGATTAACTCTTTAAGTTTTAGGCACATCGGCACAGTATAGGCCATGTCGTGCCCGCAGTTCCTTAAGGACTACTCTCCCTCTATCATTAAAGTCACTAGGTGTGTTTTTTCAGGTTTTTTTTCGGTAATAGTGTGATGTATGCAAGATTAAAGTCTGTAGGTGTCTGTCCTGTTTCTGACATGTCGTTGTATAGTCTTAGTAGTAGGGGGTGCTATTAGGGGGGATTTATAGAATTCATGTCAAACCGTCTGTGCCAGGAGATTTATTATTTTGTATTGTCTAAAGCAGCTCTCAGTTTCTCTAATGTAAAGGATCTGTTAGTCGTTTGTTTTTTCCGTTAGAGGTATTGTTTTACAGTGTTTTAGAAGTATGTTATACCTGCATGTTCTCCGTTATACACGTTAACGAATTGTTTTGTAAAAAATTTTCTATTATTTTGTCACTCTTCCCTTCTTTAAATTGTCTGTTATGTTATTGGAAGCGTGGTCGAGAGGTTAAGAGATGCTTGAGCTTGGCTACCTAGAAGAGGGCTCGAGGTTTCGACACCCGACTCGGGTAGAGTTGTGTTAACTGAGCGTTCAAAGGCAGCACGATAAACCAACTCCTAGATACTCCCCCCCCCCCCTATACCCACTGGTCCACAAATGAGATTGGACCAAAGCGCTGTGAGCATGCTATAAACATGAAAGTAGCGCTATATAAAAGCTATAATAACAATAATCATTACATTTTTCTGCGTATTTTGTTCTACTGCAAAGTATAATTAATTTGGCTATTCTCCTATTTGGCTACTTTTGCATCTGATTTTGGCCCCTCAATATTTGTGGTTGTGTAGGCCTAAATCTCTTCAAGTTGTGTGGTTAGGTCTTGTTTTTTCGATTTCATCTTGCATTTGAGTTAGCAGATTTTTTAATTTCTGTTTTCTACATCTTTTTTTATTTAATTCTTGCTAAAATTTTAAATTGTCGTTTTATTGAATTTTTGATTAGTGTCTTGACACGCCTTAGAGTGATCTGCCCCTTGTTAGTGCTGCCATGACGAAGTGTGACTGGATTAAATGGCAAACGTTCATTAAAACATTTGTGTATCGATTGTGCTGTACATCCTATTTTTTTTTTAAACATTTACATAAGTATTTATAGTCAAGTCAATGTGTACTAAAGCATTTAATTCAACATTGATAGTGTTACAGACATTCCTAATTACTTTGAGTCTTAACAAATAAAGTTGTATCACTTCAAACTAACAAGTAAATAAGATCATAATTCATATATATGAAGAAATGCAAGAATAGAGACACCCGGGTAATGTAAAGGTTGTCTCATATCAAGTACAATTGTAATCTTTCTCACTCTCTATCCATGTGTATTGATATACAGTAGCAAATCTATTCACTTATTTTGTGTTTCTTTTTTGTTTGATAAATCATCTAGTTCACAGAAAGTAAAACATTAAAAACATCAGTAAAAGAATTTTATATCTAACATATTTAAAAACAATGACATGAATTTGTTAAACTACCATCCATTAAATGTAAACATTTTCCTTGTTAAAAACACAATTAAAAGAAATTCTGGATATTTGGGAAAAGTTTAGGATTAAGCAATTTAAAACTTGTATATGAAAGAGAAAAAAAAAGGAGTTTTAGAGTTCTGACGATGGCAGCATAAATCAAACACAAAAATTTCAAATCAACACTGGGAGCATTTATCTGGAGGGTTAAACAAAGGTAAAGTTGCATTTTATGAAGGTAAAATGTTGTCCTTAAAAAACAACAACTTTAAACGAGAAAATTAATACTTAAAAAAACAAAGCTTGTAATAAGCGTAATTGCTTCAATTAGTTTGGATCAGTCATGAAGTTAAATTTGTATCTAGACTAACAAAAAAAAATTATTAACAAAAAAAGGGGGGAGGGGTATGACCTGAATTCAAACGCATGTCTCAAGCCACCCCAACATTGTAACCACTCTACTAGGGAAGTATTATGAACATAGAAGTTATATAGTTGCATATTGTTTCTATAGTCTCATTGTTTTTCACATCTGTCTTCACTAAGACTCAGACGATGACATGTAAATACGGACTTCAGTCAAGTACCATGTCTATCCCTTGTTTGAGATACCAAACAAAATAATTAACTATCAATAGCTAATTAACACATTTTTTTTTTCTAGTGATTCATGTCAGGAAAAAAAAATATTTGTGCACATTTTCAGTCTGAACCTTAATTGGGTGTCGGAGAAATCTAATGTACAAACTTTTTTACCAGACAGACAGAAAGACAGAGTGAGTTGATAAAAAAAAAAACAGGCCCATTTTCTAATCAAAGAAATGTCTTCTCTACCTCACTCTGTGTGGCTTCATTATGAACAGGCCCATTTTCTAATCAAAGAAATATCTTCTCTACCTCACTCTGTGTGGCTTCATTATGAAGACACATCAAGAAACCAAGGGAACAGCACTTGTTCAAAGCATTGAGCTGAAGTTTTGGTATTATTTAGCCTCTCACCATGCTTGAGAACAATTGTTTTATGTTTTGGATGTTCCTTCAGATTCCAAAGATAATTACATCCTAGCCCAAACCTCCATAAGGATAACAGTTGATGGGAGTGGGCAGGGTTAGAACCTGGGACCTTCAATTGCACTAATCATTAGTCCAGTGATCAGACCCCACAAAAAGGCCCCCCATCTTTGTGTGATATTTTAAATATAAGGTTGTCTGGGTGTGTCAAAATTATCAAGACTACCAGATTATGGATTGCTGAGTTTTTAGGACTCTACTGTATTTAGTTGTATTAAATGTAAATGAATATTCTATTATTTATCATAAATCTTATTTTCCTCACAGATTTTCAAATGAATATTATTCTTCTTCTTCTTCTTCTTCTAACCAGCTTTTTACTGCTGAGCTGTCAGCTCTTTTGCAGACTGTGCCAAGGAAAAATACTGTGCTGTTTTTTTCAGTTGCTCAGCACTGCCATAAAGGGTGTTGGTTATGTTGGGCTGTAGTGGTAGTAGGGTCTGCCTAAGGTGGATTAGGAGGGGGCATTCAAAAAGGATATGGTTTACAGTTTCATAAGGGTGGGAGCAGTGTCTACAAAGTGGGAGTTGTGTGGGATTTATTTTATTGAGATGATAATTTAAATGTGGTGTATGTCCTGTTCTTAGTTGGAAGATTGTACATTGCTCTTTGCGGGGGAGGAAGTTAATACTGTCCAGTTTGTTAGGCATGTTCATTTCTTTGTACATGGCTCTGCCTGTGTTTCCTGTAGCCCATTGGTTAAGCCACTCCTCTTTGTAGTTGTTGATTAGCATTGACCTTAGGGTGAGGTAGTTGACAGGTCTATCTGGTTGTTCCATAGATGATCCTGCCTTTGAGAGCTTATCTGCCCTTTCATTTCCCATGACACCAATGTGTCCAGGGATCCACTGTAATATGATGTTGATGTTTAAATTGGTCATCATCTGGTGTATTATCATTTTTAGTGTTGTCAACTCTTTTGGGCTTTTTGAGGTGCTGCTGTTAAGTGCTTGAAGAGTGGATTGTGAGTCTGTAAAGACAACAATATCTGATGGTGCTTGTATTCCTTCGTGTAATTTATTTTCGACTGTCTGCAAGGCTATGGTAATTGCCTCAATTTCAGCTTGGAAGTTTGAGCAGTAGTCGCCACAGGGTGCACTTATTTCAAAGTGTATGTTTTTGGGGAAGACCAGGAAGGCACCAAGACCGGCATTGATGGTGGCTTTGAAGGCTGATCCGTCTGTGTATATATGGATGGTTGTTTTTGGATAGCTTTCAATTGTTTCAAGCGTGCCTACTTTGAGCTCCAGTGGATTTGATTCTTTTGTCAGAGTATTATTTATTAGATGTGTTTTAATTGTTGGTTGTTTATAGTTAAGTCCAGGAGTTATGTTTGGGAATCTGGTGATTTTTTCTCTGTTATTGGGTAGATGGTGTTTTAAGGCTAGTTCGTCAGTAATTTGAATCAGTGTTCTTTGCTTTTTTTTATTGTTTTTCCTATTTCTCTGTGTTAATAATTTATTTGGATGGTCATCCTCCAACCTTCTGTATCTCTCAATGGCTTCTAAAGCTGCTCTGTTGCGCCTTAACTTAAGAGGTTCAATATTTGAGTCTATTTCACAGGCAGCTGTGGGAGTGGTTCTCATACCTCCACTGACCAGACGCAAGGCTTGGTTTTGGACTGCGTCCAAAGCTGACTGATAGGTTTTGTTGGCAGCTACTTGTATGGAGAGGCAGTTATCCATGACAGATCTGACATATCCAGTGTATAACTGTCTTAAGGTTTTCTTTTCAGCTCCCCAGGATGTTCCTGCTAGGTGTTTCATTATGTTTAATCTCTGAGATGCCTTTTCTTTTAAATCAGCCATAAAGTGTTTTAGAGACAGTCTTTGGTCTAATTTTACACCAAGATAAGTTGGATTTTCTTCTTTATTTATTGGCTGTGAGTCTATTTTTAGGATGTAGTTTCTTTTTGCTATTTTGTTACTGTGGCTAAAGATTGAATAAACTGACTTTTCTTTGTTTATTTCCATTTTCCATAATTTTGAAAACGTGGAGATAGTTGTGAGGGCTCTGTTTAATTTGGATCTAGTCAGCACTGGATATTTCTCTGTTGTCCAAATTAGGAGATCATCTGCGTAAAGTGCCTTATTGACTGAAATGAGGTCTGGGAGGTCATTCATGAAGATTAGAAAGAGTGTACAGCTAAGGGCTGACCCTTGCGGTAGGCCTTCTTCCAAACTTTTTTTACTAGAGATGGCGCCTTCAAATCGGGTTTGGATGGTTCTGTTTTTTAGGAAAGCCCTGATCCAGCTGTACATTTTTCCATGGATGCCCATTTTTTTCATCTTCAAAAATAGACCTTTTCTCCACACTCTATCATAGGCTTGTTGCAAATCTATAAATACTGCTGTAGTGTGTTTGTTTTCGTGGAACCCTTCTATTGTGTCCTGTATAAAGCGAAAGAGGTGGTCTTCTGTTCTACTTGCTTTCCTGAAGCCAGCTTGTGCGTTGTGGAGGGAGCAAGTGCTTTCTAGCCACCAATAAAGTCTGTTATTAATCATTTTTTCTGCCATTTTGCCAATGTTTGATGTTAAAGATATTGGTCTATAGCTTTTAGGGTCTCCTGGTGGCTTATTTTTCTTGAGGATGGGTATTATGTTTGCGTTTCTCCATTCCTGTGGTACGTCTCCTGTTCTCCATGTATAGTTGATAAGATTGAGTATGCAGTTTTGGGCCTGCCATCCTAGTCCCCGGATCATTTCATTTGTTATTTTATCTGGTCCAGGGGATTTTCTTAACCTAAGGTTTTTTTGGGCAGTTTTGAGCTCATATAGAGTGAAGGGAGCGTCAAAGATATGACAGCTGACAGTTGGAGCTTGTTCTTCTCTTTTTAGGATATTGCTTCGTGATGATGGGGCACGTCAGCTGAATAACGCAACCCATCTAGGAGAAGGAAAACTCTGACTCCAAACCTCCACTTTTGTGGCGACTCCCCAGTGTGGGTATCGGGGGCTTGGAAATGACCAAGAGTAAATAATAACCCCACTGCCTTTCCACTTGCATTTCATTTCACTAGGACGAATAATAGTGGAGCTTCCCCCCCTCTAGGTGCTTTTTGACGGAGGTCTGGACTGCACTATTCCAGACAGAGGTCTATGTCCCATCACACTCTACTACTGGATATAAACCCATCATTTAAGTTTTTTTCTGGAACTGGTGAATGTGATAGCGTGAAGGGGCCTGGATCCAGGATGTGACGATTCCACAGGGCATACCCAGGGCACAGTCCACCTTAAGCTTCTCTTTTACAAAATATTCTCAATTGGAGAGCCCCGTGGATGGCGGAGAATGGACCATTGGCCAACCCCACCTTGTCCCATGGATATTCCAGTTTTTATACAGTTTCAAACCCAGATGTCCTTTTTAGTTCGGTAGTGGAGCAGTTTTTGCCAGGACTGAAAACTCCCTTAAAAAGCGGGGAAAATATATAAAAAGCCTGAGGGAACACCCAGCCTACATCAAATGCCAAGAAAAATTAAGAAAAATTCATACGAGCTCAGACGTCGCCTCGTAAAAGGTCTGCGCATGGCAGTTTCTTCCGGGACAGCCTGCGATAAGTCAGCTACCGGAAATAAAAAACAGACAAACAGCAAACATTTAAACCTCTTGCAACTCAACATCTTAGGCCTACAAAACAAGATAACAGAACTCCAACACATACTCAAGAAACAAGATATTCACATAGCGATACTACAAGAAACACTACTGCCCAAGAAAAAAATAAATATTACAGGCTACACACAGTACAGATGCCTCTGCACCAAATGTCAGGGAATTATGACCCTCATTAGAAACGACACCCAAGCAACAGTAAAACATGTACAGAACAATACCGACATAGACATGCAAGAAATACTTCTTTGGAGAGGAGGAACCAAATATACTATCAAAAACTTCTACTGCCCACCATCTTCAACAGCAGAAATAGACATAAAACTACCACACTACACAAGGACAATAATGGCTGGTGACTTTAACGCACACACACCATCCCTAGGCTACCCACACTACAACAAACGTGGCAAAGAAATAGAGGATATAACAAATGCCTCTAACCTCCAACTTCTGCAAAATAAAACATCACCTCCAACATTCCTACATAGAGCACACAACACAACTAGCAGACCTGACCTAACCTTTATCTCTACAGATATTATCAACTCTTCTAAACTTACAGTTCTTGAAGACATTGGTAGTGACCACAGGCCTATACTCCTCAATATTGGAACACCAGGTAGATACCAACACAGAAAAACAACTAGATGGAACTATAAAAAAAGCAAACTGGGCAGCTTTTTCACAAATGAATATTATAAAATTTAAACAGATGTTAACATTACTCATGAAAACACAGTAACATAAATAGCTGTATTGTACAGGAGTATAATTACTTTTATCTAATTACTATTAAGTAAGCTATGTAAGGGAAGTATATAAATATAATGTAATGTACGAAGTGAAATACGCTGTTACTTAAATATTTTAACTCTTTCTCTCCTAACTGACGATACCAACGTTGATTCCACCAGATTATGGTAAATAATTACGGAGCGAAAGAGTTATACTGCTCAATTTAGCAAACACAATGACATTTTCTTATTACATTGAGCATACATTTTCTTTTCTGAAAGACATGTTCATGGCAATTAATTATAAATTGCTAGCAACATCAACATCAATAATTATAAAAAGGAAAAAAATATACAATGTTTAATCAGTCAAAAACTGTTCTTAGAATTACTTTACAAAAATAGGAAAGAATAACTTTTAAAAAAAGTAAGGTTCAAAATGTAAAAAAAAAAAAAAAGATTTGGTAAATGACATTGGTAGAAAAATGTGAAATTCTTACATTTCTTTATTACACTGTTTAAAATGAGCTTGACCCATTAAGAGTTTTACAAAATGTTATAGTTCAAACATATAATAATAAAAAGGCTTGCCTTTCAGTGCGAAAATTATTGAGGAATGCAGTATTTCCCCTGGCTATGCAGCCCAGCTGTGACCAACATAGTTTGCCAAAAATATGATAAACTATTACAATAAAGAGGGCGCGGTGGCTGAGCGTTAAAGCGCTTGGATTCCGTACTGGAGGTCCCAGGTTCGAATCCTGGTGAAGACTGGGATTTTTGGGCACCCTTGAGTCCACCCAGCTCTAATGGGTACCTGACATTAGTTGGGGAAAATTAAAGGTGGTTGGTCGTTGTGCTGGCCACATGACACCCTCGTTAACCGTGGGCCACAGAATCAGATGACCTTTACATCATCTGCCCTATAGACCACAAGGTCTGAAAGGGGGAACTTTACTTAACCTATACAATAAAAATGTACCGGTATTAAATAAAAATATAAAACAAAATAAAAAATTGTGCACCAATAAAAATGCAAAATATTTGTGGACTTTTATAGACCACCAAAACAACATTTTGCTGCTCCTACTAGCCACTCCTGAAAAAAGTCAAATAATTCATATATACAAGTTTTTACAAAATATTTCTGTAACCCTTACAGAAAAGCTGTTTTTTTGTGTGTTTGGCTTGTACATCTGTCATTGGACTCTGAATATGCACACGTATATTAGCCACGACTAATATTATAAAAATAAATTACATCGCATCACCTCCTTCGCACAAGGTCCTTAATGTAATTAGCACAATGGCCAGGTTTTCGCGGCACAACAGAATAGTTCCATGCACAGCTGCTCTGCATATCTGGCACAAATGCCTAGTGTAACACGCAAAGCAGCACAGAATATTTGGCACTAATTCCTCAAAACTGTTTTCAGCAGCAAAAAAAAATATATTTATGCAATCAACGATTCGGCATTTCTAAGAAAAAAATACAGGCATAAAATGTCAATAACAACAAAAAATTTGCTCACTTTAATCTCATCTTACTTACAGCGTTATTACATATTAAACCTATTCATGTTATTATCTGGTGAATATTTAATACTGTGCAAAGCTAGACACAAACTTGTGTAAGACATTGGCAAAAAATAAAAGTCTTAGTTCATGACAAATGTTGTTTCTACTACTATCTCTTACAAAAAGAAAAGCTCATGCAAATTAAAATGTGACCACCAACCCTACACCTTCAAACCTTATTTCTCTCTCTTAACAGTAGAGTATAATAAATTTCTACAGTTAACTGACAAGTGACTAAAATGGATAGGATTATGAATGGACTGCAGATTTTTTGGTCTTGCCCTGCAATAATGCAGTATTTTCATCTGCCATCGAATTGTACGACTCTTCTATGTTGCCATCATCTTGGACTGATGGATGTACAGCATTTGGAAAGTCCTCCTGAAATTGAAAAATTAATATCCTGTAATTGTTTACACAAAATTTGTATTTTCTACCTATTCATAAAATATATTTGAAGTAAAATTATTATTTTCAGGCCATTTTTTTTACAATACAGAACATAGTACTAATAAGGCCAGCAAAGATAAGATTAATCGAGAATCACGTCAGACAATAATTATCTTCAGCGAAATCTTATCTTTCAGTAGACTTTGCTTGTCTATACAGGCTGATATACAACTCTCTTTCACATGGTAGGAAAGACATACTGATACCCCAGTACTAAAAGTGTTCTCATAGTGTAAAAAGCAAACAAAAACAACAAACTATCACAAGAATCTAAGATCACTAGCATCTCTGAAGACAGACCCTTCTATTTAATATAATGTAAACAAGGATTATTTGAATTTAGCTTCTTCTATTAAAATTAAAAAGAGAAAAAAAAGGCTACAGTTGTAAAGTTGTGATGTTGTGAACACCAATGATCCTCTAAAAAACATGAGTGACCTCCAGGTTAGGAAGTGACCAAAATTTAAATGAGTTTCTAATAGACCAATCTAGACATAGACCAATCTAGACAATAGACCAATCTAGACAATAGACCAATCTAGACAATAGACCAATCTAGACATAGACCAGTCTAGACAATAGACCAATCTAAACAATAGACCAATCTAAACAATAGACCAATCTAGACAATAGACCAATCTAGACAATAGACCAATCTAGACATAGACCAGTCTAGACAATAGACCAATCTAGTAGAAATTTCTGTTCTTCATTCATTCAGAAATTTCTGTTCTTCATTCATTCACATTACAGGACTGTTTACTTTGAACTGTAACCTTTGAACCTTATATTCTAGCTGCAGTTCTGATATTTGGCAATGTGACTACTGCATGTGCTGAAGTGTAGAACACAGTGAACAAGTATTTCCTCTCTATCTTTAAGAAGTTTGTTTCCATCAGAGATGAATATGGGAGATTGGCCATTGGGTTGAGGATCTTACAAAGCTTTGATTGAATTAAAAACATTTTGAGTTTTTCTGTCTGCATCAGCTTGGATTTCCTTCAACTTTTTTTGCTAAATATTGACTCCTTCATGAGTCTGAGATTTTGAAGGACCTCTTATATGGGATAATAATAATCTATACCGGTATATATAATTCTCTTCTTCTCAAAGTTCAAAAGTTCAAGCGAGAAGAAGTAAAGGAAAGATCACTCTGTGAATTGTCCATGAGAAAAAAGGGGGAGGAAACATGCATAGCCACAAAAGAGCAGCCAAGAAATATCACTCTTTTTTTTTTATTTATTTCTATCTCCGCTTAAAAAAAAAAGGGGGGAGGGGAAGTAATCTATTCTGTTGTAACTAACAAGGCGACAGAGCACACTCAAGAGTTTGGACACAATGGAAAGATTTTATTTTTGCAATAAGTTATCCTAGGTAATTTAAGAGGCAAAAAAAAAAGGAATTTTCATCTATATGTTTCAGGAGATTTGTATGAGTTTTCAAAAGATTTTTATAATTTCCGGATATTTCCAGGACCTTCTGCTAACTCCACAGGAGGCAGCAGGAAATGTTATAAGTTATAAAATGGTTAGTTAAATAATTTATACACTTAAAATTAGTGCGGGTCCTATAAAAGTGCGGGGCCCAATGCGGTCGCATAGGTTGGCCTAAGGTTGGCCCTGCAAAATAGCGATGCATGCTACGCCGCTGGTCGACTAGTAATAATTATTATCCATAAGGAAATTTGCCTTACAATTTGTGCATGACACTAAAAAAAATACAACACAGATAGACCAAAATACATTCACACCAGATTCAGTCAAAATTTTCAAGTGAATCAAAGAACATAGTCAACCCAAGGTTGGCCAAGAATAGACCCCCCAAAAAATAAACTGAAGAATTCTGAAGAAAAGTCACTGTAATGCATTTACTCCTGATTCTATAAGACAACAGAGAGCTCTGTCTAACCTTTACAGCTTCTACCTTATGTTCTTGTGTACACCAGGGCATACAAGGCACATCCATTAGCTGATTATACAAGGCTGTACCCATCAACAAGAAAGCAAAACCATCCACTGAAAATATAAAAAAATATACATACATACAGTATAAAAAAAAATACAGCAATACAAATTGCTAAAATTATTATTTAGAATAAGATTCAATTTTTAATATAAAAGACAAATTTACCACAGAGTTAATTTAGTTAAGCTGGCACTCTAACAGACTTATCTTAATTAGTAGTTTATATTTATAAAATTCTAGTTAAATAAAACTAATTCAGTCAAATAATCATTAAATTATTAATATTCTTTCAAGAAAGGGGCATGGTGGTTGGGTGACAATGTGCTTGGCTTTAGAGCCACAGGGTTTCAGGCTTAAATCTTGGGATTCTAGCTTCAGGATTTTTAGGACATCAACGAGTCCAGGCTTGAATTTTGGCAAAGACTGGGATTCTAACTTCAGGATTTTTAGGACATCAATGAGTCCAGGCTTGAATCTTGGCAAAGACTGGGATTCTAACTTCAGGATTTTTAGGACATCCCCGAGTCCACCCAGTTCTAATGGATATCTAACATAAGTTGGGGAAAATAAAGGTGGTTTAAAATATCTGCCCAATAGACCACAAGGTCAAAAAGGGAAACTTTACATTTTTAGTCTTTCAAAAAACATTGGTAAAAATTGACTTCTCCAATTAGAATGTTGTACTAATGAAGTAATACCTACCTTGTAGAAGACCATATGATTTATCAAAGGGTTCCCCATAAGTCTGAAATAAAATAATAATAATTAAATGACTTTTTATTTAAAAAAAAAAAAGTTGAGCGATTAAAATACTGTAAGGATGACAACATAAAACAACATTGCAAACCTCATCAATGGCATAGAACACAAAAAGGGAGGCAAGCCAAACAATGATAGTTCTGCAGGCATCTATCAATGTTCTGTGAACAGCTGAAAAATAAAAAAAAAACAGAAAAATCAATATCCTCATGTTATTCACTCAAAATTACTGTACCTGGTACTATTATTGAAATAATATTAACATTTTAATTTTATCAGAGAAGATTTAGAATATGGTATATTTATATTTTTGAAGATAAAGTAGAATTAATGACAAAAAAAAACAACAAAGTTATTCTGTTCAAAACATAACAACTATAATGATAGACTCAATGACTGTACCTGTAAGAGATCTGGTCACAGCTAAACCAAAAAAGTTATAAAACCCTATAGACAACAGGTAGACTATACACATTATAAGTAGCTTAGCGTTGTTCCCCATTTGGACCAAGGCATCCAGACTGTTCTCATAGCTGCCATTAGCATCACTGCCTGGGATGAAGTACATAGAAGGTAGAATTATCTGAAAACAAAAAAAAAAATAAATTTGAAATGCCAAGGATGTAAGGGCATTTTTTAGGTAAGTGAAGGAACTTTAGTGATTGGCTATCTTTAAATGCAATTTAAATGAGTTTAGTAAAAAGTTTAAGCATCTAATTCTAGCTTTCACATTTTTTCTTTCAATTGTTTAAAATGTTACATTTTCTTCTTCTAATAACATGAAAGTTATGTTTACTTTATGTAATCAAGAAATAATCTATCTCTATTACTTGAATGAAAATGTGTGATAGTTGAAAAAAACGTATTTTAAAAAATCCACTTACAAATGTCATGAGAAGAAAACCAAACATGCCTTCCATTCCAACCACCTACAAAGTAATTAAATAGGTTTTTATAATTTGAATATAGCAGTGTATTAATGGTTTAACTTAATTATAATAAAACTATGATCATTACAATTTTGTGAAAAATGTATCTATATTTTATAAATATTACTTCTTTAAAGTAATTATTTGTTGTTTTTTTTGGTTTAGACTTTCATCATCACTGAAACATGCTAGCTGGCAAGATATGTTAAACACATTTTACACAAACTTTAAGGAGCCAAATCACTGAA